>OX393583.1:28340764-28760234 GCA_947652605.1 Elmis aenea | reverse complement strand
ATCACCTCTTTACAGGAATACAATTGTTTTGCATATGTCTTTTAATGAGCTGGTTTTAATTTTTAATAATTTCCTAAAAATACCGTGCTTTAGTTAATACATATGTTCCTTGAGCGACTATTTCTAAACAACTTTAATTATTGATTTGTATATGACAGGAACAGTTTATCCATCGCCTCTTTACATGAATACAATTGTTTTGCATATGTCTTTCAATGAGCTGGTTTTAATTTTTAATAATTTCCTAAAAATACCGTGCTTTAGTTAATACATATGTTCCTTGTGCGACTATTTCTGAACAATTTTAATTATTGATTTGTATATCACAGGAACAGTTTATCCATCGCCTCTTTACATGAATACAATGGTTTTGCATATGTCTTTCAATGAGCTGGTTTTAATTTTTAATAATTTCCTAAAAATACCGTGCTTAAGTTAATACATATGTTCCTTGAGCGACTATTTCTAAACAATTTTAATTATTGATTTGTATATCACAGGAACAGTTTATCCATCGCCTCTTTACAGGAATACAATTGTTTTGCATATGTCTTTCAATGAGCTGGTTTTAATTTTTAATACCTTCCTAAAAATACCGTGCTTAAGTTAATACATATGTTCCTTGAGCGACTATTTCTAAACAATTTTAATTATTGATTTGTATATCACAGGAACAGTTTATTCATCGCCTCTTTACAGGAATACAATTGTTTTGCATATGTCTTTCAATGAGCTGGTTTTAATTTTTAATAATTTCCTAAAAATACCGTGCATTAGTTAATACATATGTTCTTTGAGCGACTATTTCGAAACAATTTTAATTATTGATTTGTATATCACAGGAACAGTTTATCCATCGCCTCTTTACATGAATACAATTGTTTTGCATATGTCTTTCAATGAGCTGGTTTTAATTTTTAATAATTTCCTAAAAATACCGTGCATTAGTTAATACATATGTTCCTTGAGCGACTATTTCTAAACAATTTTAATTATTGATTTGTATATCACAGGAACAGTTTATCCATCGCCTCTTTACAGGAATACAATTGTTTTGCATATGTCTTTCAATTGAGCTGGTTTTAATTTTTAATAATTTCCTAAAAATACCGTGCTTTAGTTAATACATATGTTCCTTGAGCGACTATTTCTAAACAATTTTAATTATTGATTTGTATATCACAGGAACAATTTATCCATCGCCTCTTTACAGGAATACAATTGTTTTGCATATGTCTTTCAATGAGCTGGTTTTAATTTTTAATAATTTCCTAAAAATACCGTGCTTTAGTTAATACATATGTTCCTTGAGCGACTATTTCTAAACAATTTTAATTATTGATTTGTATATCACAGGAACAGTTTATCCATCGCCTCTTTACAGGAATACAATTGTTTTGCATATGTCTTTCAATGAGCTGGTTTTAATTTTTAATAATTTCCTAAAAATACCGTGCATTAGTTAATACATATGTTCTTTGAGCGACTATTTCTGAACAATTTTAATTATTGATTTGTATATCACAGGAACAGTTTATCCATCGCCTCTTTACATGAATACAATTGTTTTGCATATGTCTTTCAATGAGCTGGTTTTAATTTTAATAATTTCCTAAAAATACCGTGCTTTAGTTAATACATATGTTCCTTGTGCGACTATTTCGAAACAATTTCAATTATTGATTTGTATATGACAGGAACAGTTTATCCATCGCCTCTTTACATGAATACAATTGTTTTGCATATGTCTTTTAATGAGCTGGTTTTAATTTTTAATAATTTCCTAAAAATACCGTGCATTAGTTAATACATATGTTCCTTGTGCGACTTTTTCGAAACAATTTCAATTATTGATTTGTATATCACAGGAACAGTTTATCTATCGCCTCTTTACATGAATACAATTGTTTTGCATATGTCTTTCAATGAGCTGGTTTTAATTTTTAATAATTTCTTAAAAATACCGTGCATTAGTTAATACATATGTTCCTTGAGCGACTATTTCGAAACAATTTTAATTATTGATTTGTATATGACAGGAACAGTTTATCCATCGCCTCTTTACATGAATTGTATTGCATATGTCTTTCAATGAGCTGGTTTTAATTTTTAATAATTTCCTAAAAATACCGTGCTTTAGTTAATACATATGTTCCTTGAGCGACTATTTCTAAACAATTTTAATTATTGATTTGTATATGACAGGAACAGTATATCCATCGCCTCTTTACATGAATACAATTGTTTTGCATATGTCTTTCAATGAGCTGGTTTTAATTTTTAATAATTTCCTAAAAATACCGTGCTTTAGTTAATACATATGTTCCTTGAGCGACTATTTCGAAACAATTTTAATTATTGATTTGTATATCACAGGAACAGTTTATTTATCGCCTCTTTACATGAATACAATTGTTTTGCATATGTCTTTCAATGAGCTGGTTTTAATTTTTAATAATTTCCTAAAAATACCGTGCTTTAGTTAATACATATGTTCCTTGAGCGACTATTTCGAAACAATTTTAATTATTGATTTGTATATCACAGGAACAGTTTATCCATCGCCTCTTTACATGAATACAATTGTTTTGCATATGTCTTTCAATGAGCTGGTTTTAGATTTTAATAATTTCCTAAAAATACCGTGCTTTAGTTAATACATATGTTCCTTGAGCGACTATTTCTAAACAATTTTAATTATTGATTTGTATATCACAGAAACAGTTTATCCATCGCCTCTTTACAGGAATACAATTGTTTTGCATATGTCTTTCAATGAGCTGGTTTTAATTTTTAATAATTTTCTAAAATTACCGTGCTTTAGTTAATACATATGTTCCTTGAGCGACTATTTCTGAACAATTTTAATTATTGATTTGTATATCACAGAAACAGTTTATCCATCGCCTCTTTACAGGAATACAATTGTTTTGCATATGTCTT
The DNA here is from genome assembly GCA_947652605.1 of Elmis aenea. Taxonomy (NCBI): domain Eukaryota; kingdom Metazoa; phylum Arthropoda; class Insecta; order Coleoptera; family Elmidae; genus Elmis; species Elmis aenea. The sequence goes on along the minus strand of OX393583.1, from coordinate 28,757,291 downwards.
TCAATAAGCTGGTTTTAATTTTTAATGATTTCCTAAAAATACCGTGCTTTAGTTAATACATATGTTCCTTGAGCGACTATCTCTGAACAATTTTAATTATTGATTTGTATATCACAGAAACAGTTTATCCATCACCTCTTTACAGGAATACAATTGTTTTGCATATGTCTTTTAATGAGCTGGTTTTAATTTTTAATAATTTCCTAAAAATACCGTGCTTTAGTTAATACATATGTTCCTTGAGCGACTATTTCTAAACAACTTTAATTATTGATTTGTATATGACAGGAACAGTTTATCCATCGCCTCTTTACATGAATACAATTGTTTTGCATATGTCTTTCAATGAGCTGGTTTTAATTTTTAATAATTTCCTAAAAATACCGTGCTTTAGTTAATACATATGTTCCTTGTGCGACTATTTCGAAAAAATTTTAATTATTGATTTGTATATCACAGGAACAGTTTATCCATCGCCTCTTTACATGAATACAATTGTTTTGCATATGTCTTTCAATGAGCTGGTTTTAATTTTTAATAATTTCCTAAAAATACCGTGCTTTAGTTAATACATATGTTCCTTGAGCGACTATTTCTAAACAATTTTAATTATTGATTTGTATATCACAGGAACAGTTTATCCATCGCCTCTTTACATGAATAAAATTGTTTTGCATATGTCTTTCAATGAGCTGGTTTTAATTTTTAATAATTTTCTAAAAATACCGTGCTTTAGTTAATACATATGTTCCTTGAGCGACTATTTCGAAACAATTTTAATTATTGATTTGTATATCACAGGAACAGTTTATCCATCGCCTCTTTACATGAATACAATTGTTTTGCATATGTCTTTCAATGAGCTGGTTTTAATTTTTAATAATTTCCTAAAAATACCGTGCTTTAGTTAATACATATGTTCCTTGAGCGACTATTTCTGAACAATTTTAATTATTGATTTGTATGTCACAGAAACAGTTTATCCATCGCCTCTTTACATGAATACAATTGTTTTGCATATGTCTTTCAATGAGCTGGTATTAATTTTTAATAATTCCTTAAATATACCGTGCTTTAGTTAATACATATGTTTCTTGAGCGACTATTTCGAAACAATTTTAATTATTGATTTATATATCACAGGAACAGTTTATCCATCGCCTCTTTACATGAATACAATTGTTTTGCATATGTCTTTCAATGAGCTGGTATTAATTTTTAATAATTTCCTAAAAATACCGTGCTTTAGTTAATACATATGTTCCTTGAGCGACTATTTCTGAACAATTTTAATTATTGATTTGTATATTACAGGAACAGTTTATCTATCGCCTCTTTACATGAATACAATTGTTTTGCATATGTCTTTCAATAAGCTGGTTTTAATTTTTAATAATTTCCTAAAAATACCGTGCTTTAGTTAATACATATGTTCCTTGAGCGACTATTTCGAAACAATTTTAATTATTGATTTGTATATCACAGGAACAGTTTATCCATCGCCTCTTTACATGAATACAATTGTTTTGCATATGTCTTTCAATAAGCTGGTATTAATTTTTAATAATTTCCTAAAAATACCGTGCTTTAGTTAATACATATGTTCCTTGAGCGACTATTTCTGAACAATTTAAATTATTGATTTGTATATGACAGGAACAGTTTATCCATCGCATATGTTCCTTGAGCGACTATTTCTAAACAATTTAAATTATTGATTTGTATATGACAGGAACAGTTTATCCATCGCCTCTTTACATGAATACAATTGTTTTGCATATGTCTTTCAATGAGCTGGTTTTAATTTTTAATAATTTCCTAAAAATACCGTGCTTTAGTTAATACATATGTTCCTTGAGCGACTATTTCTAAACAATTTTAATTATTGATTTGTATATCACAGAAACAGTTTATCCATCGCCTCTTTACAGGAATACAATTGTTTTGCATATGTCTTTCAATGAGCTGGTTTTAATTTTTAATAATTTCCTAAAAATACCGTGCTTTAGTTAATACATATGTTCCTTGAGCGACTATTTCTGAACAATTTTAATTATTGATTTGTATATCACAGAAACAGTTTATCCATCGCATCTTCACAGGAATACAATTGTTTTGCATATGTCTTTCAATGAGCTGGTTTTAATTTTTAATAATTTCCTAAAAATACCGTGCTTTAGTTAATACATATGTTCCTTGAGCGACTATTTCTAAACAATTTTAATTATTGATTTGTATATCACAGAAACAGTTTATCCATCGCCTCTTTACAGGAATACAATTGTTTTGCATATGTCTTTCAATGAGCTGGTTTTAATTTTTAATAATTTCCTAAAAATACCGTGCTTTAGTTAATACATATGTTCCTTGAGCGACTATTTCTAAACAATTTTAATTATTGATTTGTATATGACAGGAACAGTTTATCCATCGCCTCTTTACATGAATACAATTGTTTTGCATATGTCTTTCAATGAGCTGGTTTTAATTTTTAATAATTTCCTAAAAATACCGTGCTTTAGTTAATACATATGTTCCTTGAGCGACTATTTCTAAACAATTTTAATTATTGATTTGTATATCACAGAAACAGTTTATCCATCGCCTCTTTACAGGAATACAATTGTTTTGCATATGTCTTTCAATGAGCTGGTTTTAATTTTTAATAATTTCCTAAAAATACCGTGCTTTAGTTAATACATATGTTCCTTGAGCGACTATTTCTAAACAATTTTAATTATTGATTTGTATATCACAGAAACAGTTTATCCATCGCCTCTTTACAGGAATACAATTGTTTTGCATATGTCTTTCGATGAGCTGGTTTTAATTTTTAATAATTTCCTAAAAATACCGTGCTTTAGTTAATACATATGTTCCTTGAGCGACTATTTCTAAACAATTTTAATTATTGATTTGTATATCACAGGAACAGTTTATCCATCGCCTCTTTACATGAATAAAATCTTTTTGCATATGTCTTTCAATGGGATGGTTTTAATTTTTAATAATTTCCTAAAAATACCGTGCTTTAGTTAATACATATGTTCCTTGAGCGACTATTTCTAAACAATTTTAATTATTGATTTGTATATGACAGAAACAGTTTATCCATCGCCTCTTTACAGGATTACAATTGTTTTGCATATGTCTTTCAATGAGCTGGTTTTAATTTTTAATAATTTCCTAAAAATACCGTGCTTTAGTTAATACATATGTTCCTTGTGCGACTATTTCGAAACAATTTTAATTATTGATTTGTATATCACAGAAACAGTTTATCCATCGCCTCTTTACAGGAATACAATTGTTTTGCATATGTCTTTCAATGAGCTGGTTTTAATTTTTAATAATTTCCTAAAAATACCGTGCTTTAGTTAATACATATGTTCCTTGAGCGACTATTTCTAAACAATTTTAATTATTGATTTGTATATCACAGAAACAGTTTATCCATCGCCTCTTTACAGGAATACAATTGTTTTGCATATGTCTTTCAATAAGCTGGTTTTAATTTTTAATAATTTCCTAAAAATACCGTGCTTTAGTTAATACATATGTTCCTTGAGCGACTATTTCTAAACAATTTTAATTATTGATTTGTATATCACAGAAACAGTTTATTCATCGCCTCTTTACAGGAATACAATTGTTTTGCATATGTCTTTCAATGAGCTGGTTTTAATTTTTAATAATTTCCTAAAAATACCGTGCTTTAGTTAATACATATGTTCCTTGAGCGACTATTTCTGAACAATTTTAATTATTGATTTGTATATCACAGAAACAGTTTATTCATCGCCTCTTTACAGGAATACAATTGTTTTGCATATGTCTTTCAATGAGCTGGTTTTAATTTTTAATAATTTCCTAAAAATACCGTGCTTTAGTTAATACATATGTTCCTTGAGCGACTATTTCTAAACAATTTTAATTATTGATTTGTATATCACAGAAACAGTTTATCCATCGCCTCTTTACAGGAATACAATTGTTTTGCATATGTCTTTCAATGAGCTGGTTTTAATTTTTAATAATTTCCTAAAAATACCGTGCTTTAGTTAATACATATGTTCCTTGAGCGACTATTTCTAAACAATTTTAATTATTGATTTGTATATCACAGAAACAGTTTATCCATCGCCTCTTTACAGGAATACAATTGTTTTGCATATGTCTTTCAATGAGCTGGTTTTAATTTTTAATAATTTCCTAAAAATACCGTGCTTTAGTTAATACATATGTTCCTTGAGCAACTATTTCTAAGCAATTTTAATTATTGATTTGTATATCACAGAAACAGTTTATCCATCGCCTCTTTACAGGAATACAATTGTTTTGCATATGTCTTTCAATAAGCTGGTTTTAATTTTTAATAATTTCCTAAAAATACCGTGCTTTAGTTAATACATATGTTCCTTGAGCGACTATTTCTAAACAATTTTAATTATTGATTTGTATATGACAGGAACAGTATATCTATCGCCTCTTTACATGAATACAATTGTTTTGCATATGTCTTTTAATGAGCTGGTTTTAATTTTTAATAATTTCCTAAAAATACCGTGCTTTAGTTAATACATATGTTCCTTGAGCGACTATTTCGAAACAATTTTAATTATTGATTTGTATATCACAGGAACAGTTTATTTATCGCCTCTTTACATGAATACAATTGTTTTGCATATGTCTTTCAATGAGCTGGTTTTAATTTTTAATAATTTCCTAAAAATACCGTGCTTTAGTTAATACATATGTTCCTTGAGCGACTATTTCGAAACAATTTTAATTATTGATTTGTATATCACAGGAACAGTTTATCCATCGCCTCTTTACATGAATACAATTGTTTTGCATATGTCTTTCAATGAGCTGGTTTTAATTTTTAATAATTTCCTAAAAATACCGTGCCTTAGTTAATACATATGTTCCTTGAGCGACTATTTCTAAACAATTTTAATTATTGATTTGTATATCACAGGAACAGTTTATCCATCGCCTCTTTACATGAATAAAATTGTTTTGCATATGTCTTTCAATGAGCTGGTTTTAATTTTTAATAATTTCCTAAAAATACCGTGCTTTAGTTAATACATATGTTCCTTGAGCGACTATTTCTAAACAATTTTAATTATTGATTTGTATATCACAGGAACAGTTTATCCATCGCCTCTTTACAAGAATAAAATTGTTATGCATATGTCTTTCAATGAGCTGGTTTTAATTTTTAATAATTTCCTAAAAATACCGTGCTTTAGTTAATACATATGTTCCTTGAGCGACTATTTCTGAACAATTTTAATTATTGATTTGTATGTCACAGAAACAGTTTATCCATCGCCTCTTTACAGGAATACAATTGTTTTGCATATGTCTTTCAATGAGCTGGTTTTAATTTTTAATAATTTCCTAAAAATACCGTGCTTTAGTTAATACATATGTTCCTTGAGCGACTATTTCGAAACAATTTTAATTATTGATTTGTATATCACAGGAACAGTTTATCCATCGCCTCTTTACATGAATACAATTGTTTTGCATATGTCTTTCAATAAGCTGGTATTAATTTTTAATAATTTCCTAAAAATACCGTGCTTTAGTTAATACATATGTTCCTTGAGCGACTATTTCTGAACAATTTTAATTATTGATTTGTATATCACAGGAACAGTTTATCCATCGCCTCTTTACAGGAATACAATTGTTTTGCATATGTCTTTCAATGAGCTGGTTTTAATTTTTAATAATTTCCTAAAAATACCGTGCATTAGTTAATACATATGTTCTTTGAGCGACTATTTCGAAACAATTTTAATTATTGATTTGTATATCACAGGAACAGTTTATCCATCGCCTCTTTACATGAATACAATTGTTTTGCATATGTCTTTCAATGAGCTGGTTTTAATTTTTAATAATTTCCTAAAAATACCGTGCCTTAGTTAATACATATGTTCCTTGAGCGACTATTTCTAAACAATTTTAATTATTGATTTGTATATCACAGGAACAGTTTATCCATCGCCTCTTTACATGAATACAATGGTTTTGCATATGTCTTTCAATGAGCTGGTTTTAATTTTTAATAATTTCCTAAAAATACCGTGCTTTAGTTAATACATATGTTCCTTGAGCGACTATTTCGAAACAATTTTAATTATTGATTTGTATATCACAGGAACAGTTTATCCATCGCCTCTTTACATGAATACAATTGTTTTGCATATGTCTTTCAATGAGCTGGTTTTAATTTTTAATAATTTCCTAAAAATACCGTGCTTTAGTTAATACATATGTTCCTTGAGCGACTATTTCTGAACAATTTTAATTATTGATTCGTATGTCACAGAAACAGTTTATCCATCGCCTCTTTACAGGAATACAATTGTTTTGCATATGTCTTTCAATGAGCTGGTTTTAATTTTTAATAATTTCCTAAAAATACCGTGCTTTAGTTAATACATATGTTCCTTGAGCGACTATTTCTGAACAATTTTAATTATTGATTTGTATATCACAGAAACAGTTTATCCATCGCCTCTTTACAGGAATACAATTGTTTTGCATATGTCTTTCAATGAGCTGGTTTTAATTTTTAAAAATTTCCTAAAAATACCGTGCTTTAGTTAATACATATGTTCCTTGAGCGACTATTTCTGAACAATTTTAATTATTGATTTGTATATCACAGAAACAGTTTATCCATCGCCTCTTTACAGGAATACAATTGTTTTGCATATGTCTTTCAATGAGCTGGTTTTAATTTTTAATAATTTTCTAAAAATACCGTGCTTTAGTTAATACATATGTTCCTTGAGCGACTATTTCTGAACAATTTTAATTATTGATTTGTATATCACAGAAACAGTTTATCCATCGCCTCTTTACATGAATACAATTGTTTTGCATATGTCTTTCAAAGAGCTGGTTTTAATTTTTAATAATTTCCTAAAAATACCGTGCTTTAGTTAATACATATGTTCCTTGTGCGACTATTTCGAAACAATTTCAATTATTGATTTGTATATGACAGGAACAGTTTATCCATCGCCTTTTTACATGAATAAAATTGTTTTGCATATGTCTTTCAATGAGCTGGTTTTAATTTTTAATAATTTCCTAAAAATACCGTGCTTTAGTTAATACATATGTTCCTTGAGCGACTATTTCGAAACAATTTTAATTATTGATTTGTATATCACAGAAACAGTTTATCCATCGCCTCTTTACATGAATACAATTGTTTTGCATATGTCTTTCAATGAGCTGGTTTTATTTTTTAATAATTTCCTAAAAATACCGTGCTTTAGTTAATACATATGTTCCTTGAGCGACTATTTCTAAACGATTTTAATTATTGATTTGTATATCACAGGAACAGTTTATCCATCGCCTCTTTACATGAATACAATTGTTTTGCATATGTCTTTCAATGAGCTGGTTTTAATTTTTAATAATTTCCTAAAAATACCGTGCTTTAGTTAATACATATGTTCCTTGAGCGACTATTTCTAAACAATTTTAATTATTGATTTGTATATCACAGGAACAGTTTATCCATCGCCTCTTTACATGAATACAATTGTTTTGCATATGTCTTTCAATGAGCTGGTTTTAATTTTTAATAATTTCCTAAAAATACCGTGCTTTAGTTAATACATATGTTCCTTGTGCGACTATTTCGAAACAATTTCAATTATTGATTTGTATATGACAGGAACAGTTTATCCATCGCCTCTTTACATGAATACAATTGTTTTGCATATGTCTTTCAATGAGCTGGTTTTAATTTTTAATAATTTCCTAAAAATACCGTGCTTTAGTTAATACATATGTTCCTTGAGCGACTATTTCTAAACGATTTTAATTATTGATTTGTATATCACAGGAACAGTTTATCCATCGCCTCTTTACAGGAATACAATTTTTTTGCATATGTCTTTCAATGAGCTGGTTTTAATTTTTAATAATTTCCTAAAAATACCGTGCATTAGTTAATACATATGTTCCTTGAGCGACTATTTCTGAACAATTTTAATTATTGATTTGTATATCACAGGAACAGTTTATCCATCGCCTCTTTACATGAATACAATGGTTTTGCATATGTCTTTCAATGAGCTGGTTTTAATTTTTAATAATTTCCTAAAAATACCGTGCTTTAGTTAATACATATGTTCCTTGAGCGACTATTTTTAAACAATTTTAATTATTGATTTGTATATCACAGGAACAGTTTATCCATCGCCTCTTTACAGGAATACAATTGTTTTGCATATGTCTTTCAATGAGCTGGTTTTAATTTTTAATAATTTCCTAAAAATACCGTGCATTAGTTAATACATATGTTCTTTGAGCGACTATTTCGAAACAATTTTAATTATTGATTTGTATATCACAGGAACAGTTTATCCATCGCCTCTTTACATGAATACAATTGTTTTGCATATGTCTTTCAATGAGCTGGTTTTAATTTTTAATAATTTCCTAAAAATACCGTGCATTAGTTAATACATATGTTCTTTGAGCGACTATTTCGAAACAATTTTAATTATTGATTTGTATATCACAGGAACAGTTTATCCATCGCCTCTTTACATGAATACAATTGTTTTGCATATGTCTTTCAATGAGCTGGTTTTAATTTTTAATAATTTCCTAAAAATACCGTGCATTAGTTAATACATATGTTCTTTGAGCGACTATTTCGAAACAATTTTAATTATTGATTTGTATATCACAGGAACAGTTTATCCATCGCCTCTTTACATGAATACAATTGTTTTGCATATGTCTTTCAATGAGCTGGTTTTAATTTTTAATAATTTCCTAAAAATACCGTGCTTTAGTTAATACATATGTTCCTTGAGCGACTATTTCTAAACAATTTTAATTATTGATTTGTATATAACAGGAACAGTTTATCCATCGCCTCTTTACAGGAATACAATTGTTTTGCATATGTCTTTCAATAAGCTGGTTTTAATTTTTAATAATTTCCTAAAAATACCGTGCATTAGTTAATACATATGTTCCTTGAGCGACTATTTCTGAACAATTTTAATTACTGATTTGTATATCACAGGAACAGTTTATCCATCGCCTCTTTACATGAATACAATTGTTTTGCATATGTCTTTCAATGAGCTGGTTTTAATTTTTAATAATTTCCTAAAAATACCGTGCTTTAGTTAATACATATGTTCCTTGTGCGACTATTTCGAAACAATTTCAATTATTGATTTCTATATGACAGGAACAGTTTATCCATCGCCTCTTTACATGAATACAATTGGTTTGCATATGTCTTTCAATGAGCTGGTTTTAATTTTTAATAATTTCCTAAAAATACCGTGCTTTAGTTAATACATATGTTCCTTGTGCGACTATTTCTAAACAATTTTAATTATTGATTTGTATATCACAGGAACAGTTTATCCATCGCCTTTTTACATGAATACAATTGTTTTGCATGTCTTTCAATGAGCTGGTTTTAATTTTTAATAATTTCCTAAAAATACCGTGCTAAGTTAATACATATGTTCCTTGTGCGACTATTTCGAAACAATTTCAATTATTGATTTTTATATCACAGAAACAGTTTATCCATCGCCTCTTTACAGGAATACAATTGTTTTGCATATGTCTTTCAATGAGCTGGTATTAATTTTTAATAATTTCCTAAAAATACCGTGCTTTAGTTAATACATATGTTCCTTGAGCGACTATTTCTAAACAATTTTAATTATTGATTTGTATATCACAGAAACAGTTTATCCATCGCCTCTTTACAGGAATACAATTGTTTTGCATATGTCTTTCAATGAGCTGGTATTATTTTTTAATAATTTCCTAAAAATACCGTGCTTTAGTTAGTACATATGTTCCTTGAGCGACTATTTCTGAACAATTTTAATTATTGATTTGTATATCACAGGAACAGTTTATCCATCGCCTCTTTACATGAATACAATTGTTTTGCATATGTCTTTCAATGAGCTGGTTTTAATTTTTAATAATTTCCTAAAAATACCGTGCTTTAGTTAATACATATGTTCCTTGAGCGACTATTTCTAAACAATTTTAATTATTCATTTGTATATCACAGGAACAGTTTATCCATCGCTTCTTTACATGAATACAATTGTTTTGCATATGTCTTTTAATGAGCTGGTTTTAATTTTTAATAATTTCCTAAAAATACCGTGCTTTAGTTAATACATATGTTCCTTGAGCGACTATTTCTAAACAATTTTAATTATTCATTTGTATATCACAGGAACAGTTTATCCATCGCCTCTTTACATGAATACAATTGTTTTGCATATGTCTTTCAATGAGCTGGTATTAATTTTTAATAATTTCCTAAAAATACCGTGCTTTAGTTAGTACATATGTTCCTTGAGCGACTATTTCTGAACAATTTTAATTATTCATTTGTATATCACAGGAACAGTTTATCCATCGCCTCTTTACATGAATACAATTGTTTTGCATATGTCTTTCAATGAGCTGGTATTAATTTTTAATAATTTCCTAAAAATACCGTGCTTTAGTTAATACATATGTTCCTTGAGCGACTATTTCTAAACAATTTTAATTATTGATTTGTATATAACAGGAACAGTTTATCCATCGCTTCTTTACATGAATACAATTGTTTTGCATATGTCTTTCAATGAGCTGGTTTTAATTTTTAATAATTTCCTAAAAATACCGTGCTTTAGTTAATACATATGTTCCTTGAGCGACTATTTCTAAACAATTTTAATTATTCATTTGTATATCACAGGAACAGTTTATCCATCGCTTCTTTACATGAATACAATTGTTTTGCATATGTCTTTCAATGAGCTGGTTTTAATTTTTAATAATTTCCTAAAAATACCGTGCTTTAGTTAATACATATGTCCCTTGAGCGACTATTTCTAAAAAAATTTAATTATTGATTTGTATATCACAGGAACAGTTTATCCATCGCCTCTTTACATAAATACAATTGTTTTGCATATGTCTTTCAATGAGCTGGTTTTAATTTTTACTAATTTCCTAAAAATACCGTGCTTTAGTTAATACATATGTTCCTTGAGCAACTATTTCGAAACAATTTTAAATATTGATTTGTATATCACAGGAACAGTTTATCCATCGCCTCTTTACATGAATACAATTGTTTTGCATATGTCTTTTAATGAGCTGGTTTTAATTTTTAATAATTTCCTAAAAATACCGTGCTTTAGTTAATACATATGTTCCTTGAGCGACTATTTCGAAACAATTTTAATTATTGATTTGTATATCACAGGAACAGTTTATTTATCGCCTCTTTACATGAATACAATTGTTTTGCATATGTCTTTCAATGAGCTGGTTTTAATTTTTAATAATTTCCTAAAAATACCGTGCTTTAGTTAATACATATGTTCCTTGAGCGACTATTTCGAAACAATTTTAATTATTAATTTGTATATCACAGGAACAGTTTATCCATCGCCTCTTTACATAAATACAATTGTTTTGCATATGTCTTTCAATGAGCTGGTTTTAATTTTTAATAATTTCCTAAAAATACCGTGCTTTAGTTAATACATATGTTCCTTGAGCGACTATTTCTAAACAATTTTAATTATTGATTTGTATATCACAGGAACAGTTTATCCATCGCCTCTTTAAATGAATAAAATTGTTTTGCATATGTCTTTCAATGAGCTGGTTTTAATTTTTAATAATTTCCTAAAAATACCGTGCTTTAGTTAATACATATGTTCCTTGAGCGACTATTTCTGAACAATTTTAATTATTGATTTGTATATCACAGGAACAGTTTATCCATCGCCTCTTTACATGAATACAATTGTTTTGCATATGTCTTTCAATGAGCTGGTTTTAATTTTTAATAATTTCCTAAAAATACCGTGCTTTAGTTAATACATATGTTCCTTGAGCGACTATTTCTGAACAATTTTAATTATTGATTTGTATGTCACAGAAACAGTTTATCCATCGCCTCTTTACAGGAATACAATTGTTTTGCATATGTCTTTCAATGAGCTGGTTTTAATTTTTAATAATTTCCTAAAAATACCGTGCTTTAGTTAATACATATGTTCCTTGAGCGACTATTTCTGAACAATTTTAATTATTGATTTGTATATCACAGAAACAGTTTATCCATCGCCTCTTTACAGGAATACAATTGTTTTGCATATGTCTTTCAATGAGCTGGTTTTAATTTTTAAAAATTTCCTAAAAATACCGTGCTTTAGTTAATACATATGTTCCTTGAGCGACTATTTCTGAACAATTTTAATTATTGATTTGTATATCACAGAAACAGTTTATCCATCGCCTCTTTACAGGAATACAATTGTTTTGCATATGTCTTTCAATGAGCTGGTTTTAATTTTTAATAATTTCCTAAAAATACCGTGCTTTAGTTAATACATATGTTCCTTGAGCGACTATTTCTGAACAATTTTAATTATTGATTTGTATATCACAGAAACAGTTTATCCATCGCCTCTTTACATGAATACAATTGTTTTGCATATGTCTTTTAAAGAGCTGGTTTTAATTTTTAATAATTTCCTAAAAATACCGTGCTTTAGTTAATACATATATTCCTTGTGCGACTATTTCGAAACAATTTCAATTATTGATTTGTATATGACAGGAACAGTTTATCCATCGCCTTTTTACATGAATAAAACTGTTTTGCATATGTCTTTCAATGAGCTGGTTTTAATTTTTAATAATTTCCTAAAAATACCGTGCTTTAGTTAATACATATGTTCCTTGAGCGACTATTTCTAAACAATTTTAATTATTGATTTGTATATCACAGAAACAGTTTATCCATCGCCGCTTTACATGAATTTAATTGTTTTGCATATGTTTTTCAATGAGCTGGTTTTATTTTTTAATAATTTCCTAAAAATACCGTGCTTTAGTTAATACATATGTTCCTTGAGCGACTATTTCTAAACGATTTTAATTATTGATTTGTATATCACAGGAACAGTTTATCCATCGCCTCTTTACATGAATACAATTGTTTTGCATATGTCTTTCAATGAGCTGGTTTTAATTTTTAATAATTTCCTAAAAATACCGTGCTTTAGTTAATACATATGTTCCTTGAGCGACTATTTCTAAACAATTTTAATTATTGATTTGTATATCACAGGAACAGTTTATCCATCGCCTCTTTACATGAATACAATTGTTTTGCATATGTCTTTCAATGAGCTGGCATTAATTTTTAATAATTTCCTAAAAATACCGTGCTTTAGTTAATACATATGTTCCTTGTGCGACTATTTCGAAACAGTTTCAATTATTGATTTGTATATGACAGGAACAGTTTATCCATCGCCTCTTTACATGAATACAATTGTTTTGCATATGTCTTTCAATGAGCTGGTTTTAATTTTTAATAATTTCCTAAAAATACCGTGCTTTAGTTAATACATATGTTCCTTGAGCGACTATTTCTAAACAATTTTAATTATTGATTTGTATATCACAGGAACAGTTTATCCATCGCCTCTTTACAGGAATACAATTTTTTTGCATATGTCTTTCAATGAGCTGGTTTTAATTTTTAATAATTTCCTAAAAATACCGTGCATTAGTTAATACATATGTTCCTTGAGCGACTATTTCTGAACAATTTTAATTATTGATTTGTATATCACAGGAACAGTTTATCCATCGCCTCTTTACATGAATACAATGGTTTTGAATATGTCTTTCAATGAGCTGGTTTTAATTTTTAATAATTTCCTAAAAATACCGTGCTTTAGTTAATACATATGTTCCTTGAGCGACTATTTCTAAACAATTTTAATTATTGATTTGTATATCACAGGAACAGTTTATCCATCGCCTCTTTACAGGAATACAATTGTTTTGCATATGTCTTTCAATGAGCTGGTTTTAATTTTTAAAAATTTCCTAAAAATACCGTGCTTTAGTTAATACATATGTTCCTTGAGCGACTATTTCTGAACAATTTTAATTATTGATTTGTATATCACAGAAACAGTTTATCCATCGCCTCTTTACAGGAATACAATTGTTTTGCATATGTCTTTCAATGAGCTGGTTTTAATTTTTAATAATTTCCTAAAAATACCGTGCTTTAGTTAATACATATGTTCCTTGAGCGACTATTTCTGAACAATTTTAATTATTGATTTGTATATCACAGAAACAGTTTATCCATCGCCTCTTTACATGAATACAATTGTTTTGCATATGTCTTTTAAAGAGCTGGTTTTAATTTTTAATAATTTCCTAAAAATACCGTGCTTTAGTTAATACATATGTTCCTTGTGCGACTATTTCGAAACAATTTCAATTATTGATTTGTATATGACAGGAACAGTTTATCCATCGCCTTTTTACATGAATAAAACTGTTTTGCATATGTCTTTCAATGAGCTGGTTTTAATTTTTAATAATTTCCTAAAAATACCGTGCTTTAGTTAATACATATGTTCCTTGAGCGACTATTTCTAAACAATTTTAATTATTGATTTGTATATCACAGGAACAGTTTATCCATCGCCTCTTTAAATGAATAAAATTGTTTTGCATATGTCTTTCAATGAGCTGGTTTTAATTTTTAATAATTTCCTAAAAATACCGTGCTTTAGTTAATACATATGTTCCTTGAGCGACTATTTCTGAACAATTTTAATTATTGATTTGTATATCACAGGAACAGTTTATCCATCGCCTCTTTACATGAATACAATTGTTTTGCATATGTCTTTCAATGAGCTGGTTTTAATTTTTAATAATTTCCTAAAAATACCGTGCTTTAGTTAATACATATGTTCCTTGAGCGACTATTTCTGAACAATTTTAATTATTGATTTGTATGTCACAGAAACAGTTTATCCATCGCCTCTTTACAGGAATACAATTGTTTTGCATATGTCTTTCAATGAGCTGGTTTTAATTTTTAATAATTTCCTAAAAATACCGTGCTTTAGTTAATACATATGTTCCTTGAGCGACTATTTCTGAACAATTTTAATTATTGATTTGTATATCACAGAAACAGTTTATCCATCGCCTCTTTACAGGAATACAATTGTTTTGCATATGTCTTTCAATGAGCTGGTTTTAATTTTTAAAAATTTCCTAAAAATACCGTGCTTTAGTTAATACATATGTTCCTTGAGCGACTATTTCTGAACAATTTTAATTATTGATTTGTATATCACAGAAACAGTTTATCCATCGCCTCTTTACAGGAATACAATTGTTTTGCATATGTCTTTCAATGAGCTGGTTTTAATTTTTAATAATTTCCTAAAAATACCGTGCTTTAGTTAATACATATGTTCCTTGAGCGACTATTTCTGAACAATTTTAATTATTGATTTGTATATCACAGAAACAGTTTATCCATCGCCTCTTTACATGAATACAATTGTTTTGCATATGTCTTTTAAAGAGCTGGTTTTAATTTTTAATAATTTCCTAAAAATACCGTGCTTTAGTTAATACATATATTCCTTGTGCGACTATTTCGAAACAATTTCAATTATTGATTTGTATATGACAGGAACAGTTTATCCATCGCCTTTTTACATGAATAAAACTGTTTTGCATATGTCTTTCAATGAGCTGGTTTTAATTTTTAATAATTTCCTAAAAATACCGTGCTTTAGTTAATACATATGTTCCTTGAGCGACTATTTCTAAACAATTTTAATTATTGATTTGTATATCACAGAAACAGTTTATCCATCGCCGCTTTACATGAATTTAATTGTTTTGCATATGTTTTTCAATGAGCTGGTTTTATTTTTTAATAATTTCCTAAAAATACCGTGCTTTAGTTAATACATATGTTCCTTGAGCGACTATTTCTAAACGATTTTAATTATTGATTTGTATATCACAGGAACAGTTTATCCATCGCCTCTTTACATGAATACAATTGTTTTGCATATGTCTTTCAATGAGCTGGTTTTAATTTTTAATAATTTCCTAAAAATACCGTGCTTTAGTTAATACATATGTTCCTTGAGCGACTATTTCTAAACAATTTTAATTATTGATTTGTATATCACAGGAACAGTTTATCCATCGCCTCTTTACATGAATACAATTGTTTTGCATATGTCTTTCAATGAGCTGGCATTAATTTTTAATAATTTCCTAAAAATACCGTGCTTTAGTTAATACATATGTTCCTTGTGCGACTATTTCGAAACAGTTTCAATTATTGATTTGTATATGACAGGAACAGTTTATCCATCGCCTCTTTACATGAATACAATTGTTTTGCATATGTCTTTCAATGAGCTGGTTTTAATTTTTAATAATTTCCTAAAAATACCGTGCTTTAGTTAATACATATGTTCCTTGAGCGACTATTTCTAAACAATTTTAATTATTGATTTGTATATCACAGGAACAGTTTATCCATCGCCTCTTTACAGGAATACAATTTTTTTGCATATGTCTTTCAATGAGCTGGTTTTAATTTTTAATAATTTCCTAAAAATACCGTGCATTAGTTAATACATATGTTCCTTGAGCGACTATTTCTGAACAATTTTAATTATTGATTTGTATATCACAGGAACAGTTTATCCATCGCCTCTTTACATGAATACAATGGTTTTGAATATGTCTTTCAATGAGCTGGTTTTAATTTTTAATAATTTCCTAAAAATACCGTGCTTTAGTTAATACATATGTTCCTTGAGCGACTATTTCTAAACAATTTTAATTATTGATTTGTATATCACAGGAACAGTTTATCCATCGCCTCTTTACAGGAATACAATTGTTTTGCATATGTCTTTCAATGAGCTGGTTTTAATTTTTAAAAATTTCCTAAAAATACCGTGCTTTAGTTAATACATATGTTCCTTGAGCGACTATTTCTGAACAATTTTAATTATTGATTTGTATATCACAGAAACAGTTTATCCATCGCCTCTTTACAGGAATACAATTGTTTTGCATATGTCTTTCAATGAGCTGGTTTTAATTTTTAATAATTTCCTAAAAATACCGTGCTTTAGTTAATACATATGTTCCTTGAGCGACTATTTCTGAACAATTTTAATTATTGATTTGTATATCACAGAAACAGTTTATCCATCGCCTCTTTACATGAATACAATTGTTTTGCATATGTCTTTTAAAGAGCTGGTTTTAATTTTTAATAATTTCCTAAAAATACCGTGCTTTAGTTAATACATATGTTCCTTGTGCGACTATTTCGAAACAATTTCAATTATTGATTTGTATATGACAGGAACAGTTTATCCATCGCCTTTTTACATGAATAAAACTGTTTTGCATATGTCTTTCAATGAGCTGGTTTTAATTTTTAATAATTTCCTAAAAATACCGTGCTTTAGTTAATACATATGTTCCTTGAGCGACTATTTCTAAACAATTTTAATTATTGATTTGTATATCACAGAAACAGTTTATCCATCGCCTCTTTACATGAATACAATTGTTTTGCATATGTCTTTCAATGAGCTGGTTTTATTTTTTAATAATTTCCTAAAAATACCGTGCTTTAGTTAATACATATGTTCCTTGAGCGACTATTTCTAAACGATTTTAATTATTGATTTGTATATCACAGGAACAGTTTATCCATCGCCTCTTTACATGAATACAATTGTTTTGCATATGTCTTTCAATGAGCTGGTTTTAATTTTTAATAATTTCCTAAAAATACCGTGCTTTAGTTAATACATATGTTCCTTGAGCGACTATTTCTAAACAATTTTAATTATTGATTTGTATATCACAGGAACAGTTTATCCATCGCCTCTTTACATGAATACAATTGTTTTGCATATGTCTTTCAATGAGCTGGCATTAATTTTTAATAATTTCCTAAAAATACCGTGCTTTAGTTAATACATATGTTCCTTGTGCGACTATTTCGAAACAGTTTCAATTATTGATTTGTATATGACAGGAACAGTTTATCCATCGCCTCTTTACATGAATACAATTGTTTTGCATATGTCTTTCAATGAGCTGGTTTTAATTTTTAATAATTTCCTAAAAATACCGTGCTTTAGTTAATACATATGTTCCTTGAGCGACTATTTCTAAACAATTTTAATTATTGATTTGTATATCACAGGAACAGTTTATCCATCGCCTCTTTACAGGAATACAATTTTTTTGCATATGTCTTTCAATGAGCTGGTTTTAATTTTTAATAATTTCCTAAAAATACCGTGCTTTAGTTAATACATATGTTCCTTGTGCGACTATTTCGAAACAGTTTCAATTATTGATTTGTATATGACAGGAACAGTTTATCCATCGCCTCTTTACATGAATACAATTGTTTTGCATATGTCTTTCAATGAGCTGGTTTTAATTTTTAATAATTTCCTAAAAATACCGTGCTTTAGTTAATACATATGTTCCTTGAGCGACTATTTCTAAACAATTTTAATTATTGATTTGTATATCACAGGAACAGTTTATCCATCGCCTCTTTACAGGAATACAATTTTTTTGCATATGTCTTTCAATGAGCTGGTTTTAATTTTTAATAATTTCCTAAAAATACCGTGCATTAGTTAATACATATGTTCCTTGAGCGACTATTTCTGAACAATTTTAATTATTGATTTGTATATCACAGGAACAGTTTATCCATCGCCTCTTTACATGAATACAATGGTTTTGAATATGTCTTTCAATGAGCTGGTTTTAATTTTTAATAATTTCCTAAAAATACCGTGCTTTAGTTAATACATATGTTCCTTGAGCGACTATTTCTAAACAATTTTAATTATTGATTTGTATATCACAGGAACAGTTTATCCATCGCCTCTTTACAGGAATACAATTGTTTTGCATATGTCTTTCAATGAGCTGGTTTTAATTTTTAAAAATTTCCTAAAAATACCGTGCTTTAGTTAATACATATGTTCCTTGAGCGACTATTTCTGAACAATTTTAATTATTGATTTGTATATCACAGAAACAGTTTATCCATCGCCTCTTTACAGGAATACAATTGTTTTGCATATGTCTTTCAATGAGCTGGTTTTAATTTTTAATAATTTCCTAAAAATACCGTGCTTTAGTTAATACATATGTTCCTTGAGCGACTATTTCTGAACAATTTTAATTATTGATTTGTATATCACAGAAACAGTTTATCCATCGCCTCTTTACATGAATACAATTGTTTTGCATATGTCTTTTAAAGAGCTGGTTTTAATTTTTAATAATTTCCTAAAAATACCGTGCTTTAGTTAATACATATGTTCCTTGTGCGACTATTTCGAAACAATTTCAATTATTGATTTGTATATGACAGGAACAGTTTATCCATCGCCTTTTTACATGAATAAAACTGTTTTGCATATGTCTTTCAATGAGCTGGTTTTAATTTTTAATAATTTCCTAAAAATACCGTGCTTTAGTTAATACATATGTTCCTTGAGCGACTATTTCTAAACAATTTTAATTATTGATTTGTATATCACAGAAACAGTTTATCCATCGCCTCTTTACATGAATACAATTGTTTTGCATATGTCTTTCAATGAGCTGGTTTTATTTTTTAATAATTTCCTAAAAATACCGTGCTTTAGTTAATACATATGTTCCTTGAGCGACTATTTCTAAACGATTTTAATTATTGATTTGTATATCACAGGAACAGTTTATCCATCGCCTCTTTACATGAATACAATTGTTTTGCATATGTCTTTCAATGAGCTGGTTTTAATTTTTAATAATTTCCTAAAAATACCGTGCTTTAGTTAATACATATGTTCCTTGAGCGACTATTTCTAAACAATTTTAATTATTGATTTGTATATCACAGGAACAGTTTATCCATCGCCTCTTTACATGAATACAATTGTTTTGCATATGTCTTTCAATGAGCTGGCATTAATTTTTAATAATTTCCTAAAAATACCGTGCTTTAGTTAATACATATGTTCCTTGTGCGACTATTTCGAAACAGTTTCAATTATTGATTTGTATATGACAGGAACAGTTTATCCATCGCCTCTTTACATGAATACAATTGTTTTGCATATGTCTTTCAATGAGCTGGTTTTAATTTTTAATAATTTCCTAAAAATACCGTGCTTTAGTTAATACATATGTTCCTTGAGCGACTATTTCTAAACAATTTTAATTATTGATTTATATATCACAGGAACAGTTTATCCATCGCCTTTTTACAGGAATACAATTTTTTTGCATATGTCTTTCAATGAGCTGGTTTTAATTTTTAATAATTTCCTAAAAATACCGTGCATTAGTTAATACATATGTTCCTTGAGCGACTATTTCTGAACAATTTTAATTATTGATTTGTATATCACAGGAACAGTTTATCCATCGCCTCTTTACATGAATACAATGGTTTTGCATATGTCTTTCAATGAGCTGGTTTTAATTTTTAATAATTTCCTAAAAATACCGTGCTTTAGTTAATACATATGTTCCTTGAGCGACTATTTCTAAACAATTTTAATTATTGATTTGTATATCACAGGAACAGTTTATCCATCGCCTCTTTACAGGAATACAATTGTTTTGCATATGTCTTTCAATGAGCTGGTTTTAATTTTTAATAATTTCCTAAAAATACCGTGCTTTAGTTAATACATATGTTCCTTGAGCGACTATTTCTAAACAATTTTAATTATTGATTTGTATATCACAGGAACAGTTTATCCATCGCCTCTTTACAGGAATACAATTGTTTTTCATATGTCTTTCAATGAGCTGGTTTTAATTTTTAATAATTTCCTAAAAATACCGTGCATTAGTTAATACATATGTTCTTTGAGCGACTATTTCGAAACAATTTTAATTATTGATTTGTATATCACAGGAACAGTTTATCCATCGCCTCTTTACATGAATACAATTGTTTTGCATATGTCTTTCAATGAG
Organism: Elmis aenea; assembly: GCA_947652605.1. NCBI lineage: Eukaryota > Metazoa > Arthropoda > Insecta > Coleoptera > Elmidae > Elmis > Elmis aenea. The sequence goes on along the minus strand of OX393583.1, from coordinate 28,736,348 downwards.
CTGGTTTTAATTTTTAATAATTTCCTAAAAATACCGTGCTTTAGTTAATACATATGTTCCTTGAGCGACTGTTTCTAAACAATTTTAATTATTGATTTGTATATCACAGGAACAGTTTATCCATCGCCTCTTTACAGGAATACAATTGTTTTGCATATGTCTTTCAATGAGCTGGTTTTAATTTTTAATAATTTCCTAAAAATACCGTGCTTTAGTTAATACATATGTTCCTTGAGCGACTATTTCTAAACAATTTTAATTATTGATTTGTATATCACAGGAACAGTTTATCCATCGCCTCTTTACAGGAATACAATTGTTTTGCATATGTCTTTCAATGAGCTGGTTTTAATTTTTAATAATTTCCTAAAAATACCGTGCTTTAGTTAATACATATGTTCCTTGAGCGACTATTTCTAAACAATTTTAATTATTGATTTGTATATCACAGGAACAGTTTATCCATCGCCTCTTTAAAGGAATACAATTGTTTTGCATATGTCTTTCAATGAGCTGGTTTTAATTTTTAATAATTTCCTAAAAATACCGTGCATTAGTTAATACATATGTTCCTTGAGCGACTATTTCTGAACAATTTTAATTATTGATTTGTATATCACAGGAACAGTTTATCCATCGCCTCTTTACATGAATACAATGGTTTTGCATATGTCTTTCAATGAGCTGGTTTTAATTTTAATAATTTCCTAAAAATACCGTGCTTTAGTTAATACATATGTTCCTTGAGCGACTATTTCTAAACAATTTTAATTATTGATTTGTATATCACAGGAACAGTTTATCCATCGCCTCTTTACAGGAATACAATTGTTTTGCATATGTCTTTCAATGAGCTGGTTTTAATTTTTAATAATTTCCTAAAAATACCGTGCTTTAGTTAATACATATGTTCCTTGAGCGACTATTTCTAAACAATTTTAATTATTGATTTGTATATCACAGGAACAGTTTATCCATCGCCTCTTTACAGGAATACAATTGTTTTGCATATGTCTTTCAATGAGCTGGTTTTAATTTTTAATAATTTCCTAAAAATACCGTGCATTAGTTAATACATATGTTCTTTGAGCGACTTGTTCGAAACAATTTTAATTATTGATTTGTATATCACAGGAACAGTTTATCCATCGCCTCTTTACATGAATACAATTGTTTTGCATATGTCTTTCAATGAGCTGGTTTTAATTTTTAATAATTTCCTAAAAATACCGTGCTTTAGTTAATACATATGTTCCTTGAGCGACTATTTCTAAACAATTTTAATTATTGATTTGTATATCACAGGAACAGTTTATCCATCGCATCTTTACAGGAATACAATTGTTTTGCATATGTCTTTCAATGAGCTGGTTTTAATTTTTAATAATTTCCTAAAAATACCGTGCTTTAGTTAATACATATGTTCCTTGAGCGACTATTTCTAAACAATTTTAATTATTGATTTGTATATCACAGGAACAGTTTATCCATCGCCTCTTTACAGGAATACAATTGTTTTGCATATGTCTTTCAATGAGCTGGTTTTAATTTTTAATAATTTCCTAAAAATACCGTGCTTTAGTTAATACATATGTTCCTTGAGCGACTATTTCTAAACAATTTTAATTATTGATTTGTATATCACAGGAACAGTTTATCCATCGCCTCTTTACAGGAATACAATTGTTTTGCATATGTCTTTCAATGAGCTGGTTTTAATTTTTAATAATTTCCTAAAAATACCGTGCATTAGTTAATACATATGTTCTTTGAGCGACTATTTCTGAACAATTTTAATTATTGATTTGTATATCACAGGAACAGTTTATCCATCGCCTCTTTACATGAATACAATTGTTTTGCATATGTCTTTCAATGAGCTGGTTTTAATTTTTAATAATTTCCTAAAAATACCGTGCTTTAGTTAATACATATGTTCCTTGTGCGACTATTTCGAAACAATTTCAATTATTGATTTGTATATGACAGGAACAGTTTATCCATCGCCTCTTTACATGAATACAATTGTTTTGCATATGTCTTTCAATGAGCTGGTTTTAATTTTTAATAATTTCTTAAAATACCGTGCATTAGTTAATACATATGTTCCTTGTGCGACTTTTTCGAAACAATTTCAATTATTGATTTGTATATCACAGGAACAGTTTATCTATCGCCTCTTTACATGAATACAATTGTTTTGCATATGTCTTTCAATGAGCTGGTTTTAATTTTTAATAATTTCCTAAAAATACCGTGCATTAGTTAATACATATTTTCCTTGAGCGACTATTTCGAAACAATTTTAATTATTGATTTGTATATGACAGGAACAGTTTATCCATCGCCTCTTTACATGAATACAATTGTTTTGCATATGTCTTTCAATGAGCTGGTTTTAATTTTTAATAATTTCCTAAAAATACCGTGCTTTAGTTAATACATATGTTCCTTGAGCGACTATTTCTAAACAATTTTAATTATTGATTTGTATATGACCGGAACAGTATATCCATCGCCTCTTTACATGAATACAATTGTTTTGCATATGTCTTTCAATGAGCTGGTTTTAATTTTTAATAATTTCCTAAAAATACCGTGCTTTAGTTAATACATATGTTCCTTGAGCGACTATTTCGAAACAATTTTAATTATTGATTTGTATATCACAGGAACAGTTTATTTATCGCCTCTTTACATGAATACAATTGTTTTGCATATGTCTTTCAATGAGCTGGTTTTAATTTTTAATAATTTCCTAAAAATACCGTGCTTTAGTTAATACATATGTTCCTTGAGCGACTATTTCGAAACAATTTTAATTATTGATTTGTATATCACAGGAACAGTTTATCCATCGCCTCTTTACATGAATACAATTGTTTTGCATATGTCTTTCAATGAGCTGGTTTTAATTTTTAATAATTTCCTAAAAATACCGTGCTTTAGTTAATACATATGTTCCTTGAGCGACTATTTCTAAACAATTTTAATTATTGATTTGTATATCACAGAAACAGTTTATCCATCGCCTCTTTACAGGAATACAATTGTTTTGCATATGTCTTTCAATGAGCTGGTTTTAATTTTTAATAATTTTCTAAAAATACCGTGCTTTAGTTAATACATATGTTCCTTGAGCGACTATTTCTGAACAATTTTAATTATTGATTTGTATATCACAGAAACAGTTTATCCATCGCCTCTTTACAGGAATACAATTGTTTTGCATATGTCTTTCAATGAGCTGGTTTTAATTTTTAATGATTTCCTAAAAAAAAACCGTGCTTTAGTTAATACATATGTTCCTTGAGCGACTATTTCTGAACAATTTTAATTATTGATTTGTCTATCACAGAAACAGTTTATCCATCGCCTCTTTACAGGAATACAATTGTTTTGCATATGTCTTTCAATGAGCTGGTTTTAATTTTTAATAATTTCCTAAAAATACCGTGCTTTAGTTAATACATATGTTCCTTGAGCGACTATTTCTAAACAACTTTAATTATTGATTTGTATATGACAGGAACAGTTTATCCATCGCCTCTTTACATGAATACAATTGTTTTGCATATGTCTTTCAATGAGCTGGTTTTAATTTTTAATAATTTCCTAAAAATACCGTGCTTTAGTTAATACATATGTTCCTTGTGCGACTATTTCGAAAAAATTTTAATTATTGATTTGTATATCACAGGAACAGTTTATCCATCGCCTCTTTACATGAATACAATTGTTTTGCATATGTCTTTCAATGAGCTGGTTTTAATTTTTAATAATTTCCTAAAAATACCGTGCTTTAGTTAATACATATGTTCCTTGAGCGACTATTTCTAAACAATTTTAATTATTGATTTGTATATCACAGGAACAGTTTATCCATCGCCTCTTTACATGAATAAAATTGTTTTGCATATGTCTTTCAATGAGCTGGTTTTAATTTTTAATAATTTCCTAAAAATACCGTGCTTTAGTTAATACATATGTTCCTTGAGCGACTATTTCGAAACAATTTTAATTATTGATTTGTATATCACAGGAACAGTTTATCCATCGCCTCTTTACATGAATACAATTGTTTTGCATATGTCTTTCAATGAGCTGGTTTTAATTTTTAATAATTTCCTAAAAATACCGTGCTTTAGTTAATACATATGTTCCTTGAGCGACTATTTCTGAACAATTTTAATTATTGATTTGTATGTCACAGAAACAGTTTATCCATCGCCTCTTTACATGAATACAATTGTTTTGCATATGTCTTTCAATGAGCTGGTATTAATTTTTAATAATTTCCTAAAAATACCGTGCATTAGTTAATACATATGTTCTTTGAGCGACTATTTCGAAACAATTTTAATTATTGATTTGTATATCACAGGAACAGTTTATCCATCGCCTCTTTACATGAATACAATTGTTTTGCATATGTCTTTCAATAAGCTGGTTTTAATTTTTAATAATTTCCTAAAAATACCGTGCTTTAGTTAATACATATGTTCCTTGAGCGACTATTTCGAAACAATTTTAATTATTGATTTGTATATCACAGGAACAGTTTATCCATCGCCTCTTTACATGAATACAATTGTTTTGCATATGTCTTTCAATAAGCTGGTATTAATTTTTAATAATTTCCTAAAAATACCGTGCTTTAGTTAATACATATGTTCCTTGAGCGACTATTTCTGAACAATTTAAATTATTGATTTGTATATGACAGGAACAGTTTATCCATCGCATATGTTCCTTGAGCGACTATTTCTAAACAATTTAAATTATTGATTTGTATATGACAGGAACAGTTTATCCATCGCCTCTTTACATGAATACAATTGTTTTGCATATGTCTTTCAATGAGCTGGTTTTAATTTTTAATAATTTCCTAAAAATACCGTGCTTTAGTTAATACATATGTTCCTTGAGCGACTATTTCTAAACAATTTTAATTATTGATTTGTATATCACAGAAACAGTTTATCCATCGCCTCTTTACAGGAATACAATTGTTTTGCATATGTCTTTCAATGAGCTGGTTTTAATTTTTAATAATTTTCTAAAAATACCGTGCTTTAGTTAATACATATGTTCCTTGAGCGACTATTTCTGAACAATTTTAATTATTGATTTGTATATCACAGAAACAGTTTATCCATCGCATCTTTACAGGAATACAATTGTTTTGCATATGTCTTTCAATGAGCTGGTTTTAATTTTTAATAATTTCCTAAAAAAGCCGTGCTTTAGTTAATACATATGTTCCTTGAGCGACTATTTCTAAACAATTTTAATTATTGATTTGTATATCACAGAAACAGTTTATCCATCGCCTCTTTACAGGAATACAATTGTTTTGCATATGTCTTTCAATGAGCTGGTTTTAATTTTTAATAATTTCCTAAAAATACCGTGCTTTAGTTAATACATATGTTCCTTGAGCGACTATTTCTAAACAATTTTAATTATTGATTTGTATATGACAGGAACAGTTTATCCATCGCCTCTTTACATGAATACAATTGTTTTGCATATGTCTTTCAATGAGCTGATTTTAATTTTTAATAATTTCCTAAAATTACCGTGCTTTAGTTAATACATATGTTCCTTGTGCGACTATTTCGAAAAAATTTTAATTATTGATTTGTATATCACAGGAACAGTTTATCCATCGCCTCTTTACATGAATACAATTGTTTTGCATATGTCTTTCAATGAGCTGGTTTTAATTTTTAATAATTTCCTAAAAATACCGTGCTTTAGTTAATACATATATTCCTTGAGCGACTATTTCTAAACAATTTAAATTATTGATTTGTATATCACAGGAACAGTTTATCCATCGCCTCTTTACATGAATACAATTGTTTTGCATATGTCTTTCAATAAGCTGGTTTTAATTTTTAATAATTTCCTAACAATACCGTGCTTTAGTTAATACATATGTTCCTTAAGCGACTATTTCTAAACAATTTTAATTATTGATTTGTATATGACAGGAACAGTTTATCCATCGCCTCTTTACATGAATAAAATTGTTTTGCATATGTCTTTCAATGAGCTGGTTTTAATTTTTAATAATTTACTAAAAATACCGTGCTTTAGTTAATACATATGTTCCTTGAGCGACTATTTCGAAACAATTTTAATTATTGATTTGTATATGACAGGAACAGTTTATCCATCGCCTCTTTACATGAATACAATTGTTTTGCATATGTCTTTCAATGAGCTGGTTTTAATTTTTAATGATTTCCTAAAAATACCGTGCTTTAGTTAATACATATGTTCCTTGAGCGACTATTTCTAAACAATTTTAATTAATGATTTGTATATCACAGAAACAGTTTATCCATCGCCTCTTTACAGGAATACAATTGTTTTGCATATGTCTTTCAATGAGCTGGTTTTAATTTTTAATAATTTCCTAAAAATACCGTGCTTTAGTTAATACATATGTTCCTTGAGCGACTATTTCTAAACAATTTTAATTATTGATTTGTATATCACAGAAACAGTTTATCCATCGCCTCTTTACAGGAATACAATTGTTTTGCATATGTCTTTCAATGAGCTGGTTTTAATTTTTAATAATTTCCTAAAAATACCGTGCTTTAGTTAATACATATGTTCCTTGAGCGACTATTTCTAAACAATTTTAATTATTGATTTGTATATCACAGGAACAGTTTATCCATCGCCTCTTTACATGAATAAAATCTTTTTGCATATGTCTTTCAATGAGATGGTTTTAATTTTTAATAATTTCCTAAAAATACCGTGCTTTAGTTAATACATATGTTCCTTGAGCGACTATTTCTAAACAATTTTAATTATTGATTTGTATATGACAAAAACAGTTTATCCATCGCCTCTTTACAGGATTACAATTGTTTTGCATAATATATGAACGGTCGGCCTTTACCCCCACCACTTTTCTCGCATTTTGCAGTAAGGAGTCGGCCCGCTAGTATAACGATCTCATTCATAACTCGGTCCAAACTTGATCTTTCGCAGCTTCTCCTTAAGCAGTCCATCTCAGTGGCTAACAGTGTTCTCTTATTTTAAAAATATAAATTCCACACTACTGAATCATACACCATATATAATGATTTATTGGTTTTAATAGCTTGCGAAACCCCACCTGAACACGATGACGTACAACTAGTTGAAAACCCCACTGGTCATGAACTTTGGGATAATATTCCGACATACACCGTAAGAATCTAAAGTGTTAAAATTTGATTTAAATCTCTGATTATTCATTTTTTAATGGTTGTATTTGTTTGCTCGTTTTTAGTGTTCGGTATTTTATAAAAAAGAAGGCATTGCATCTGGAATTATATTGACAGAAAGCCATGTTTTAACAACCTGCAATACAGTTATCATGTGAGTATAATTATTTTTGTTCTGATTTGTTTGGTTTTGTGGTAACAGCTATATGCACAGGCGTTCACCGAGAAAAATGCAATTGATACATATTTTTTTTTTTTTTTTAGTCATAGGGTGTCAATAATATACATGTGTTGTATGAGTAACTTTGTTATCATAAGAGTTACATCGTTGGTTAATTTAGCAATGTTGGGCAAAATTTCAAAACAAAGTGATGCCTTTTTGACAATTAACCTACACCTTTAGTTGTTTTAAATATTGTGAAAAAAAATAAAACAGACGATTTTTTTAATAGTAAATAAATCAATAGCCACCTATGTAAAAATTAAAATGTGAAATAATTCCTCTATGAATTTTCACGTAGAATTAAAAAAAACATCCAAAAAGTGATTGCACACTTAATTTTTGAGATATAATCAAACTTAATTGTTTTTTAATGGCAACCAAGGTTGGCTATACCGGGTGTAAACAAAATGTGAAACAGCTCCTTTTTTTTTCTATAGTTGATTTTGAAATTAATAAAATTTTAGGTACCTATATGATATGTGAAAAAAGACAGATTTTTTAAGTACGTGCACACAATTGTTTCACTTCCGGTTTCACCGGAAATTACCCCAACTTTGTTATTTTCAATGGAACACCCTGTATATTTTAACATTTTTGGAAAAGGAAGCGATTTTGGACACAACAACACTATTTTGGTTTTACCTGTCTTTATTATTTTGTCTTTGTTATTTTAACATCAACTTTCTTAATTTAAATACGAAGTGTGGTTGGCTGTGACACAATATGAAAGAGACTTTTACCTCGTTTCATCGAAGTATGGGTTGTTAGGTTTATCTTCAAAAATAAGAAAGTTACTACAATACTATTTTATTTATTAAGTTTAATCAAAGTGGCATTTAAAACAAAAAACAAGGCATCACATAAATAAACAAGCTGTACTTAAGTAAACAAAAAAACTTAGGTAGTTTATTATAATTTATGATTTGTCAGTTATGGAATCTAAATTAGAATATGCGTTCAAAGTGTAGCCCACTCTCCATGGGCAATACAAATTTGAGATCTGTACCTTTTAGATAATACATTTTTTCTAAACATATTTTTTTTCATTTGATGAATAGCTAATGTTAATTCAGCAATTGTATTCAATTGTCTTTTTAAGATTGGCTTTCTTAAGAACATTTCATTAAATAAAAAGTAATATGCTTGGGAAAACAACCAAACATTATTTGTTCCTTTCTTTATGCTTAGTCGTTTTAAAATAATTAAACACTTATTTTCGGCGAACGACTGTGCAAGCTACCAGCGATTTGCTGACGATCGACTGCATATATCAGTGTACTTTTAGCCGTAAGAACAAATTCATGAAGGCTGAAGACGTCGAAATAGTTCGAGGAACTTTTCATTCCGTACCAGAAGAAGTATACATCGTCAGTCAGTCGGTCAAATCGATAACTCCACATCCACAGTGTATTAGCCGAGTTTTTGACAACTGGTTTGACTTGGCAATTATTGAGGTAAAATTTAAGTCCTCTCTCACTAGGGTTTCTCATTTTTAACCATTTTGCTTGTCCCGAGATTCCGGGAAGAAATCGGCCTTTGTCCCGGAATTTCCCCGGATCCCGGGATGTAATAAGTTATGTCAATATGTTTTAATAATTAATTCAAAAAATGAAGTGAGTGGTTTATTATTTAAAAACAACTCCAAGTCATATACGTAATACATTTTGCTCCTTGATTATTATAAATAATTAAATAATATTGGTAAGAGAAACATACATTCGGGAAATATAACCTTTCTATTGCAATTTCATATTTATGAACACAATAATATAATTTTTACAATGAACTTTTGTAATCTGATTTAAGAATACAAAGGTGATCTGTGCTTCGATAACTTAGTTTTTTTCTTGATTTATTAATAAAAAGTCTTGCTTTATAAAATGTCTCTATTGCTGTAGGTGAAATTGTCTTGAGTCAGCATGAATACCATCTCTTCGTGAAACAGTTTTGTTACTAACGATGTTCATTAGTTGTTTTTTGCCTGTCTAATAGAACAAAGATTTAGTTAAGGCGGTAATGGTTTTTGAAAGTTTACACTTAATATTTTTTTAGACGAAAGAACCCATATTCACCAACCAATATTCCGGCTTTGCGGAGTTGTCGAGCCAAACAGCTTTAAAAGGCATTTACAAACCTTGGTTTTTAAGCAACTTCAGAGCTGACTATGTAAGTATTGGATGTGTTTTTTTGTCAATTTCAGGGTGTTTTAAAAAGGTATCTCAATATAGGCATTTAGACGATAAAGTGTAGAATTGTTATCTGATTTTAAAAGTTTTCGAATTAAAGATAACCTAAACCGTCTTGGAAGTAAAATTTCCGTAGTTTTAGAGTAACATTTTGTTAATGGTTAAATTATTATTGATCTGTTTTTATGAATTAAACAGCTGTATTTAAAATTCTTTTGGAGGAAAACTAAAAAACTACAGAATTTTTATCCTCAAGTATTTTTTATTTTGAGTACTTGGATTGTTCCAAAAATACTAACAGTGGTATGCACAGTCGCTCGCTGAATGACTCTCCGGAGAAGCCTTCAGCAAGCGCTTCGTTAACCGCCAGCCAGACAGTTTGCTTGCATAGACAACTTTCGGCGAACCGCCAGCTGGAGAATTCGCCGGCGAAGCGTTGGACTAGCGTACATTAAAACATATCACTCTAGCATGCGCAGAATAGCAATTAGCGAATTTGATAACGTGATACAACCTTGCTTCAGTATCTAGCATGCGGTAAATGACCGCAGTTTTTATAACTTTAAAGCAAAATTTATTTCAAACGCAAAATATGATAACAGCGCTGTTAAAGGAAATAGTAAGTAATAGGGTTTCCAATATATTACCTCTCTAACTACTTAACAAAGGGATAAGATCTTTGTTGGTCCCTAGAAATGTGTCAATACCCTAAATCTTAATTTTCTTTATTAATAAGAGTTGTTTAGATGTCCTTATAATTTCCAGTAAAACATTCACTGCAAGTTCTTTTATAATATTTAAATACATTAACGCACCAACTTATGTATTTCCTCGTAATTCTATAATTCACTAACTTTCGATACAATATGATCGCAATTAAAGTAATATTTGTTAAAAAAATATAGACATTTATAATTTTACACAGTATTTTGTACACTTGCCATTAACCCAGTAGAAAAATAAGTACATAAGATATGTAATATGTACATTTATCAAACATGAGCACAGAGAAACACCTGGACAAACAATTAAGGTGAATACTTCATGTACAGTACAATTTGAAGTTTAGTCGACTTTGTAACACTTAAATAATATATTATATCGAATAAATCGTACAGTGCCGAGGAAAAAAAAATGATACAAAACTATTTTATTATCGAGGATAAAAACTGATGTAAAAAATAAATATAAATTTGCATTTTACAACAATATCCAGCACCCTGGGCTAGATAGACGCTCCGAGTTTTCAAGTATTGCGCATGTGCCACTTAGGTGAAGACTCGCTGGAGAACGACTGTGCAACGCTCGGCGCTCGCCGGAGGAGCCGCCGGCGAACGACTGTGCAACGCAAACTGTCGGCGCACCGCCGGAGCCTCCTCCGGCGATCGACTGTGCATACCGCTGTAAGATTGGCATGATTTCCTTAAAAAAATACTTTTTTTAATAACAGTTTGTTATATTGTTAGTTTTCCCAGCAAGTAAAATAAAAGGTGTTACTAATATGTAATATGTAATAAAAAAAATTAAACACATACGCGCGCAATTCTTTCTGTGGAGTGTAGACAGATCCAGTATTTTCTAAATATTTATTTTTTAGCACGATGCCACCACTGTCAAAGACACAGTATGGATGGTCAAAACAACATTCGTGAAAAACGATATATGTGAAGATCCATCTTACTACGACAGTTCATTTGACCCTGACCATCATTTCTGTGCTGGATATGATCACGAAAACAATGTTGACAGCGAATGCCCGGTAATTCTTAAGTTTTAACCTGCTTTGATGTTTAACTTGATTGAAACACGAGTTTTAAGCTGAATTTACTGAAAATTCACAAAATAGTATATTTTACAACAGAGATGAAAGTCGTGAGATTCAAGAGCTGCGAAGCGGCGAGTGAGCAAATCTCAAAAACTGATTTCATCTCGAGTAGTAAATGCTATTTTTTCTACGAATTTAAAATTGTATTATTGAACGAAAGTTAATGTAAACGAACTAAATGACAATTATCTATCTATATATATATAAAAGAGTGCTTGTTTGTGTGTTTGTTCGCTATACAATCCTAGGTCCGTTGACCGATCGGGACCAAATTTTGCACAGTTACTTTTTAGGACCCAACGGATCAAACGTCGTATAAAGGACGGCCGGGAACAGCCGGGAACGGCCGGAAACGTCTGGGAACGTCCGCCGAGCGCGATGTAGTCTGTGATTGATAAAAGAGAATTGTAATCACCCGTGCAACGCCGGGTAATTCATCTAGTATATATGTAAAAGAGCTTGTTTGTTTGTGTGTTTGTTCGCTATAGAATCCTAGGTCCGTTGACCGATCGGGACCACAGTTACTATTTAGGACCCAACGGATTAAACGTCATATAAAGAACTGCCGGGAACAGCCGGAAACGGCCGGGAACGGCCGGGAACGGCCGGAAACGACTGAGAACGTCCGCCGAGCGCGAGCGCGCAGCGCGAGTAGTGATTGATAATCTGGGAACGTCCGCAGAGCGCGAGCGCTGAGCGCGAGTAGTCTGTGATCGATAAAAGAGAATTGTAATCACCTTGCAACGCCGGGTCAATCAGCTAGTTATGTATAAAGCATTAATTAATCATCTCATTTCCATAGCGACACCTTCACACTGACATTGACAGAATAGTATATTGTACTGCTGCTGCTGAGAGTAGAATATTTCACACGAGTATGACAGTTGAGGTAATAAAAAATGTACCATTGTATTCGAAAGTAGACGTCATTTTCTGGTGTTTCCGCCATCTTGAAAATAGTTTTAATAAACAGATCATATGCCATTTTGGTCGTAACCAAAATTTTGGATCCATACCCTTTTTCATTCTTCATATTTTCTAATGCCCGGTCCCAATCAATCACCCTGTATATTTTTTTGGTATTTTAATAATCTGATCTTTTTTGATAGTTGGATGTTGGTTCGTCCATAGCATACGAAGGTAAAGTTCTTGGACTGCTAACTGAAAAAGTTGACTGCGGAGCACCTCATTCGTTTGCTAAATTTGTCAATATTGGAGTGCATAGAAATTGGATAGACATGACAACGGTGGGCGAAATTAAACATCCAGAGCAATCATTGCCTAAAAAAGTCAATGGATCATTTGTCGACGTTATTATGTTAATAATAAAAACAAGATTTCATTTTGACTAAACAACATTAAAAGATGTTACCTATTTGGTGTTTGTAGCAACAGTGGACGGAATAAAAAACTGAAAGTATCTTTTGTTAATTATTTTTTGTTATACGAGATAGTATTGATAGATGGTGGGCCTTGGTTATGTCTAATAAACCTAAGTGAATTTAGCTGCATTGAATTAATAAACTTTTAATTATTAAAGATATACGTTAATAATGTAAAATTGTAATAAATTAAGATAAAAAATTCACACAGTTATTCTGATATTTACTGCAGTACTTAATGAGTGTATAAACGAAAATAAGTTTTGATTACAACATAACGACACCATAATAATTAAAATGTTTTTTTTAAATTCTGTACTACTTTCATCAGTGCTTACTTGGACAGCCCATTTTTTAGATTATTTCTTTAAAGTCTGTTGTACAATACACGGTAACCAATTGCATCAAATTGTTAGGTCCGTGAAGTTGGCCTGAACTTGGGAAGCACAAATATTGCTAGATAAATATTTTTTTTTACTTACTGTTTCGTTAGTGCCTCTTTGTTCTTCAAGAATTTCGCTTAACCGTTCTCCCGTTATAAATAAAAAACTATCAGAACGCAACAACATCTACACAACAATCAAATGATATTAATGAATTAAAAGAAATGATGAAACAATTAATCGTACAAATGGGCACTATGACGAACCTTCCACCCTAATAAATAAAATCAAATAACGAAGCAACTACTAAAACTACGTGCATGGAACGCCAACGGCTTATGTAAACATACACATGAGGTAAAACACTTTCTACAAAACAATGAAATAGACATATTAATAATCTCTGAAACCCATTTCACATAGAAGAGTAATATCAAAATTCCAAAATACAGTATATATTTTACTAATCACCCAGACGGAACCGCCCATGGGGGCACAGCGATCATAATTAAAAACAATATTAAAAATTATCATGTAGGAAATTATAACAAAAACCACCTGCAAGCCACAACAATTGCGATCCAGGAACAAGCAACAATACTGAATGTCTCGGCGGTCTATTGCCCACCGAAACACAACATCAAAAAGGATGAATACTAGGGTTTCTCATATTTGACCAATTTGCTTGTCCCGGCCCCCCGGGACAAAATCGTCCTTTGTTCCGGGATTTCCCGAGATCCTGGGATGTAATAAATTTTGTCAATATTTTTAAATAAATAATCCCAAAAACGGAGGGAGTGGTTTATTACTTAAAAACAACTCCATGTCATATATGTAATACATTTTGCTCGATGAATATTATAAATAATTAAATAATCTTGGTAAGAGAAACATACCTTTGGGAAATATAACCTTTCTATTGCAATCTCATATTTATGAGCACAATAATATAAATGTTACAATGAACTTTTGTAATGTGATTTAAGAAAACAAAGGTGATCTATGCTTCGATCACTTAGCCTTTTTCTTGATTTATTAACAAAAAGTCCTGCTGTATAAAATGTCTCACAGTCTCTTTATTGCCGTAAGTGAAATTTGTCTTGAGAGCATCTAGCAGCAAAGAAACATTGTTTTTATCCATAAAATTTCATTTATAAGCTATTTTGCTTGGCATTACCAGGGTACACAAAAATAAAACTGTAAAAGTATTTTGAAGATATTAAAGTTGTCATGGAGACCGGGCTTCTTTGCGCTGTACTAAAAGCAAAAATATAAAAGAGAAAAATTATTTTGAAATAAAAATAAAGTTTGAACATGATTTACTATTACTAAAGAAATTAACAATAAATTCTGATAGGTTATTGTAGTATTACAAAGATCTTAGCTCAAAATAAACGAAAATAACACTTTTTTTTATCCCGGAAATCTCGTGTTACCTGTTATCAATAGACTCATGTGCAAGTAGAGCTAATGGGCCCTACGTATATAAGGATTCGTCTGAGGGTAGATGCAAAAATCCGAAGTGAAAATGACCACTGGTTGGTCTAAAGAAGATTTTTTTTTAAATGGTATGTGAAATAACGAAAATTTTGATTTTTAAAGAATAAACACACACGCGCAGCTTTTGTTAATTGCGCCACTCATTCTATGTATTGTAACGTACCGTACTGGGCTCAGTATTATTAAAAGCTCTTATGGTTTTTTACTTATTTTCTTTTATACTGAGTACGGTAGTTCTGGTGAATTAGCGAAGTTGCTTAAACGATGTTATGGCTCATGATCGTCATATTTAGTGTAGGACCCTGCTACGTTGTGTTTCCATAGAACTCCAGTATTTAGAACAGCTAAAGGTTTATTAGACAGTAAATAAAACAAACAAGATGTTGTAGATTTTGTTTATTATTTAAAGTTTCATTAGGTAGATAATTGTCACATATAAGGAGTTGTTATATAGGGTTTTTCGTGGATAATTCTCACTCATAAGGGATGATTATTAGGTAAGGTTATTTCGTGGATGGTTGTCGTATATTAGGAATAATTATGTGGTTAGTTCGTGGATGGTTGTCACATATTAGGAATTATTATTGGAGATTCGGGGTGATTGTCACATTTAAGGTTTTATCATTAGTTTTGGAGTGGGTGATTTTTGGTATTCGTAATTAGAGGTTTTATGAGGCATTGTATGGCGGATTGATTAGGAAATGGTGGATTATTATGGAACGTGTATATGGTAATTCTGAGATTTCGCGATTCTAGGTTTTATCAGTGATTGTAAGGAGGATTAATTAAGGAGTGGTGAATTGTTATTTAAGGTGGTGCAGGCGGGCGTATTATTGGGTACTTAGGAGTTTATTGCGGTGTTGTCCGGTGGATTAATTGCGAAGGCATTGGGTTTAAAATTTACGGAGGGCCGAAAAATATCACGCAATTGGTTACTAATAAAAATACACGTTTGTTAAGGTGACTAACGGAGTTCCCTGCCTTACGAATTGCTTTGTGGAGAGGACATCTATCATTTAGTCGTTACAATTTTTACGCTAATTTAGAAACAATGACTCTGGGAGTTCCCTGCCTCAGAATTTCTTCTGGGAGAAAACATCGATCCTAAAGTCAGAGTTTAACGCAAATTTGGAAATATTGACTGACCAAGGGAGTGCCCTGCCTACAAATTGCTTTGTGGAGAGCACATCGATCGCTAGGTCCCAAAGAAATGGTTCTCAAAAAAGTGAACCTCGATTACTGTAAAACAATGCTTTTTATACCCTTTTGCTGGATACCTGACGGTCAAAACCGCCTATTTTTGGGGATGGACAAATCGTGCAAGAGATGTTAAATAATTAGGTTGGATATTAACACACATACATTCGTTAGTTCGTTATTCAGATTTGTGTATAATGGTGGGGTGATTTCTGAATCCGTTAGCTCGTCGATTATTGGAGCTTCTCAAAATAAATAGTTTTCTAACAATTTAAACTTAAATTCTCCCCTCCATTAAACGTCGAAATCTGTTACTTGAAAACAAAATATACTAAACCAATGTAAACTCATATTAATTAATAACTTCAATTACTCAATATTTTACATCTAATTGCAATCAGTTATAAATAATAATATCTGGACAAAATATGAACATTAAATAAATGAGAAATATAATTCGCAACACAATAACTAAACAAACAAATGGACATCCCCGAAGAATGTTAAGCTTAGGGTTGCCAGATGTTATGGTTTGACCTGCATTCGTTTTCTTAGAATGCAATAAAGACAAATTTATGACACAACAAATCAGTCAACGCTTATTTGGTCTAGCATTGGGAATTAGCCCTTGACTCGGTAATTATTAGAAACCCTTGCATTGATAACGACTTTAAAAGTGTTTTGTTTACTAAAACACCCTGAGAAAATGTAAATATTATTAATCTACACGCGTTTTTAAAACACATGTGGCTTTTTTTTAAATTAACGCGTTATTTATGGATTTCTACAAACAGAAAAAACAACTTTATGATGTTACGCGAGTAAATTAAAAATAGTTGTTTAAATTATTAAATATTATCCTATATGCGACCATTACAGTATATCAAATGTCATTGTGCCCTCCTTCCAATCTTTTTGTGCTACTAAAACATTATTTGTTTTTATTATTCAACAAAAGCATACTATGGGGGGTTTTCTTTTAAAATAAAAAGTTACAGGGATGCGACAGCTAAAATGAACCGACCGATATGAGGGATAGCTTGCTAGGAAAGCAAATGAAACAAGACCACAAGGAAAATCAGAAAAACCTGACAAGCAGACGTAAAAACACATCAACGAAATGAACAACTATTGGGAGAAGTTCAAGAAGGTAGCACAAAATAGAAAAGTTTGGAAATATACAAAGTCATTGCAACTCAATAGTCTTACACCTAACGGTGAATGGACTTAGGACTACGTTAGGTTAAGACAATATCTCAATGTTGAAACACGTGCATTGTAACAGATAAGTACCTTTTTATGATGTTTCTAATGATTAGATAAATTGTCGAGAGTTTTATAAAAATCGATTGTTGCGTTCAGACTGCTCGACAACTAATCACTTTTAGTTGACAAAATGAAATCGTTTTGCTTGCTTGTGTCCCTGTTAGTTTTTACCGCCCCAATTCTAGAGGTAAGTTCCTTTTAATGATATTTAAACAAGTTTTTAATAGGCAAAACTTGCCCCAAAATATTAAAATCTAGGTAGGTAATTTATATTCAGATTTAAAACATTCAAGCATAACTTTCGGTGTAACATATAACTGTTGAGTTTGAAATAGAAATTATGTCTTTCGCCTAAAAAAAGTTGGTGTAGCCACTAACGAAATTATTTTAGCAAAATTTTGTAGTTTTTAAATTATTTTAATATAGTTTGCCCCAACAACAGAGTTTCGCAATAAATTTAGTAACTAGGAATTCCTTAATATTAAGTTTTGCTCAAAAATAAAGTCATTGACTTCTGCATTTGTTTTATCTTCAAGTTTTTGTGCAATGCTATCATTCGTGTACTATGTATTTAAAAAAATGTAGTACTTATAAAGTGAAAACATATTTGTAGAACAAGTTAAGAAACTCATAAGTCTTGTATAAGTTATTTATTGTTGAATGAGGTAAATATACTGTACAATATTTTAGGGCAAAATTCTTCTGCAAAGAAGGGGTATTCGACCACCAGGACCTGCAAATCGAAATGCAAGAGCACCAGAATGGAACACAATAGAACAGAGAGTCGATCATTTTAATCCAACTGATTCGAGGACATGGCAAATGGTATTTTAAAACTTATTTAATAAACTTGTTTTAAAATCGTACAGGGTGTTCCAACGAAGGCGATAAGATTAAGCTCTCACATTAGTAAAAATACAAACAAAAAAATTAAGCTGTGTGTGATGTATACCCTGGAACTATGTCCAAAAATACATAATAGTATATTTTACAACAAGAGATGAAAGTCCATTTTTTTTCGTGAGGTGAGACAACAAGAAAACTGATTTCATCTCGAGTTGTAAATGCTATTTGTCTACGAAATTAAAATTATATTATAGAACGAACGTCAATGTAAACGAACCAAATGACAATTGTATGTGTTTTAATTAATCATTAATTTTCATAGCTACACCACCACACTGACATTGACATAAATAAAATTATAACCTGCAAACGCAATACATTTAATATTAGTTTTTGTACCATTCTTAGGCTTTTATATAAAATGCTACATTAAAATTAAATTATTTGATTGGAATATTAACGCAGTTTTAATTAATTATGAGTTTAAGCTTAAGAAAATCGTAAATTTTACAATTTGATATTGACATTGACATTATGTTCGCCACTAGTGGCAAAAATTAATTGAAGTGACGAAAGTAAAACTTTCATGTAGAGTAGGCAGAAAATGACAACTTTCTTATACATGTGTAGAAAAATTTGTTGTTTGTTGTATATCAAGTGAATCTGCCCTTTCTGATTTTCGATTAATTTTTTTTCTGTTTCGATGTTTTTGGTGTTATTAACAATTTTGAGAAAATATTACACAAAAAGAATCCTAAAAGAATTAATTCATACTTAAAATCTAGTTGTAGAGGGTTTGTCCCAAAAGTAGTCGGACTAAATCGATAATAAAAATGTATTTTCAATATTCGTACAACGGCTTAATATTTGTGCATCAACTCACCGCCTCCAGCGGTTCTGCCACTCTTGGTACTTCTGGAACTCGGCGACTGGAATGCTGCACAGTTCCCTGGTCACGGTCTGTTGTACTGCCTGGACCGTGCCGTGGCGATGTCCTTTCAGTGCCGACTTGAGGTGGAAGAGGAAGAAGGCTGGAGGAGCGACATTTTTGTTTCCACGTTGTGTTGAGCCAAGTACTCTTCCACGACGAACGCAGTGTGGCTCGGCGTATTGTCGTGGTAAAGCTTCCAGGAATTGGCCGATTGCTGGGCGGATGCGTACGATTCGTTTTCTCAGTCCCTCAGGGACTCCCACGTAGAAAATCGATTTCACGGTCTATCCAGCTGGTACAAACTCCCTGTGAATCACCCATTTCGAGTCAAAAACAGACAATCAACATGGATTTCATCTGACTTGCTCATGCGAGCTTTTTTGGGACGAGGCTGGTGTGCCATTCTGAGCTTTGGCGCTTTGTTTCCGAACACCCAAGTTTAGTCGCCAGTGACAACATTGTCTAAGAAATCTGGTTCATCGCGCACACGATCGAGAAGTTCTTGACAAATCGTGCTCTGTCGGAGCCTGACGAGGTCACTTGATAGCAGTTCACTTGACGCGCGATCTACACTCTGCAAAGAGTCGGAGCCAAGGACTGCCGGTCGCCGGGCTTCCCTAACAGCCCCCAACACCACGCATGCCCATAGAAACCCCCTCCATTCCTTCGTCTGGCCGTGAAAATTTCAGTCCGACTACTTCTGGGACAAACCCTGTATTTCGCCAGCCAAATTAATACGCGAGAAAATAGGTTTTTGATCAAAAGTCCCCGCACCGATCTCTAATTTTCATGAAGAAAGGTTTTCAAATAATATATTTACATAGGCCACCCTGTATATGCTTTTTTTAAAAGTATATTATAAACGTTTAAAGAGGAACGAACTTAGCAATTCTGTGATAAGATTCTGAAGTGCTATCAAGTAACAATTGACACTTAAGTTATTTAATATCTACATTATTGAAACATTCACTTGTCGTTCAAGTTTTATCCTTGATATATTACACATACACTCGAATTATCATATAAATTAAAATGAGCTATAGATGTTTAAAGGTTGACCAAGCGTAAAAAACGTTCTGTCTAATATTGTAAGAATGCACCCAGTTAATGCAGTGTTAATAAATTTATTGACATTTTATATTTCAAAGGAATCTCTACTGCCTTTTTAAGGTGTTTTAATGTTGCCATTTTTTTGTAAGAGCTGTACCGCTCAAAATTTACATAAAAATGTAAATATCGCGAAAACGGTTAACATTAAAGCCCATATAACCTAATACATTTTTGGGTAATCTATGCTTGTAAGGGACCGGAAATCTGAAGTTGCAGCGACTAGCACTGACAGCGTCAACTTCCATAAGAGGTTTGCAGCCCACTATACACTACCGCTTAATAAAGTCTGTGTTTATAGCTGGGGTTGGTTTATGCATAATGGTATGATTAATTTGTTGTTTTATTCAGTATTTTAATAAGTTATTTCAATTTTTCACTTCGTAACTAAACAGCTGTTTCATTGCAGGAGTTTTTATAACTTATTTCAATAACTAAACATTTGTTTAGCCAGCCCATGTCATTGTTATAAGGTATTTAAAATTTGAAGTTGCTAACTAAATAGCTGTTCTTTTTTAATATGTAACTTAATAATGGCAACTAATAAGATTTCCGGTCCCTTACAAGCATAGATTACCCATTTTTGTTAGTTTGAAGAGGATTTTAAGGCATTAAAAATATGTGGCATGTTCTAATTAAAATTTCTAAATTTTTGTACGTTTTTGTTGAACCGGAAGTCGTTTTTGTGGAATCTGAAAAGTACGATAACGTCAGATACTAAAATATTTTAAATAGTATTCTAGATTGTCTGTTTTCATACTTTTGGCTGCGCTGTGTATTAGCAATACTTCCTTTTTTTATGATATAATTTTTTTAGCGCTACATGAACAACAGCCAACATTTCACGTCAGGTGGACCGATGTTTATATTCCTTGGCGGAGAATGGGAAATAAGTGCGGGCTACCTCACGACTGGGCAAATGTACGATATGGCCGAAACACACGGTGGATATATGTTCTACACGGAGCACCGCTATTATGGAGACAGTTTTCCTACGCCGTAAGTTACCCAAATATTACAATTTGGTTATAACTTGAGGCAAAAAAAGTCAAAGTAATTACCGTACAGAAATTTCATCCTTCTTCAATGCAAAGTAATTTTATTTGTCTATTATGGCAAGGGCAAAGTTCAAAAGTTGTTAGTAAAAATCAAAAACAGCATCTTCATTTTATGTGGTTTTTTATCTGTCCAATTCTCATTCGTCAGCTTCCATTATCCAATTATTTAGGAGCTGCAGTACCTCGCCATGGGAAAGAAGTATTCTCACGTGCTTTTCTGCGAACTTTGTGATGCCTTCTCTGACGGTTGGAATCTTCAGATCTCTGTGTAGGTGGTCATTCCGATAGTACCAAGGAGCATCGACAATACCTCGAAGCACTCTATTTTGAAAGGCCTGAATCTTATTGACGTTGCTTTTAGTTGCACATTCCCAAAGCTAAACCCCATAAGTCCAGACTGTCTTTGATTCGTTTGTACATACAGCAGCAACTTGCTATGCACAGACAATTGTGATTTTCTTCCAATCAGAAAATACTTTTTTTCTACTTAAGTTCAAGTACCTATATCGAAGAGGTAGAAAGCGAACACCAACAAATGGCACCAATCACAAAAGAATAACTGGAAGAAGCAATAACAAAGATAAAACTAGGAAAAGCTCCCGGTATCGATAATATTACACCAGAAATGATCAAATACTTGGAAGAAGCAGGAAGCTGAAAAGCATAATAAACGAAATTATTAAAACAAGAAAAATGCCAAAGGAATGGAACATGGGAATTATCTTACCACTTTACAAGAAAGGGGACTAAAGGAACTGCTCAAGCTATAGAGGCATAACACTAATAAGTATACCAGCAAAAATACTATCCAGGATAATAGAAGGCAGAATAAAGGAAAAATTGGAAAACACGTTAGAAGAAACACAATATGGTTTTAGAAGGGGAAGCAGCGCGCAAGATCCAATTTTTATATTACGACAAACGATAGAAAAAGCTATGATTAAAAACAAGGAAATACATATATGTTTTATTGATCTGGAGAAAGCGTTCGACAGAATAAAAAGAAAGGATGTGTGGAAAAGCCTAAAAACCAAAGGTATAGAAGGGGAACTATAGACACACTAAAAATAATGTACGAAAAAACGCTAAACGTGGTAAGAACACATAACGAGGAATCATTAGAGTTTGAAACGAAAGATGGATTAAAACAAGGTTGCGTGCTTAGTCCATTACTATTTGCAATCGTAGTAGATGAGGAAATAAAGAAAGCAAAAAAGAAGTTCAGACCACTACAGTTGGGGTATTGGAGGATGGAAAAGGTTGAGCTGGCGGAGTTATTATTCGCAGATGATATGGCGATGTTAGCAGACTCGGAGGCAAACCTACAATATAATATGGAAAGACTAAACGAAGAACTAAATAAAATTAATATGAGGATAAATGTACAGAAAACAAAAAACATGATAGTAACAGAGAAAGAAAAAACACCCAACATTTCAATAGAAGGGCAGTACATAGAACAAGAAACAAATTACAAATACTTGGGAACAATCATAGAAGGAAACGGAAGACAAGACACAAAGATAAACGACAGACTAGGAAAAGTGGGAAAAATATAATAATACCCTAAAGACGACCATCTTCAGTAAGAGAGAAATATCCAAAGAAACAAAAGTAGATGTAGTTAAGAAAGTAGTCACGCCAACATTATTATACGGAAGTGAATCATAGACACTTACAAAAAGAAACTTAAGTAGAATAAATGCAGCAGAGCCGAGGAACAATCGAAAGACAAAACTAGACAAAATAAAAAACGAGACATACAGAGAAAAACTAAAAATAAAGTCAATAGAATCTAAGATATGGAAAAGACAATTAGGATGGTTAGGTCACATTAACAGAATGACAGATGAAAAATTAACAAGGAAAACGTACGAAGCAAGGACGCAGGGAAAAAATAAAAGGGGTCGACCAAGAAAAACTTGGAAAGAAGGAGTAAAGAAGGCAGCGCAAGAAAAAGGTATTGAATGGGAGGACATAAAGGAGCTGTCTCAAAACAGAGCGGGATGGAAAAGAAAAGTTAGCAAGAAAGAAAGTTAACCGAAATTCTTACACCTAACGGTAGAAAGACTAATGATTGAATAAAAAAATAAGTCAAGTACTCTTTTTTTTATGTGTTCTTTCCATCGAAGACGAATATACAGATTCATTCCCAAGTTTTTTTGCTGGATCGCAATGTGGGATCTTGCATTGTCTATTGAAATCGGGAATTGTTCATTTTTCTTGTAGGCAAAGTCAATATGCGCTGTTTTTCTCATTGATTCTTACCCTATGTCTTGATTCTTACTCTATCACAACTACCCTAGAAGTAAAGGTGCATATTTAAGGTAAATGTGCAATTTTCCTGCTTTAAATTTGTACTTTTGCCGTTGTTGTACTGTTACCGTAATCCAGTGTTTCCCAAACTTTTGACATCTGTGTACGCCTTCTAAAATTTTCGTAACACTGAGTACTCCTCGTTAAAAAAATAATAATAAACGAAAAATAAAAATTATTCATAATAAAATAAATAAAAGATATATTATAAATAATATTCATTATAATCGCGTACCCCCACCAAACTCTTACCGCGTCTCCAGTAGTACGCGTACCACACTTTGGGAAACACTGCCGTAACCAAATCCTAAAAAAAAACAGTTTCTGATAAAAACATTCTTTTTAAATTATAGAGATCTAAGTTCTGACAACCTCCGTTATCTTTCTGCCGACCAAGCTCTTGCAGATCTGGCGTATTTCATCCAATATCAGCAGCAAACGATTCCTGGCCTTCTAAACAGCAAAGTAAGTTTTGTTCTTTTACTTAATAAGACATTTTATAGGATTGTCAACTTATAGGTTGTAGTTACCGGTGGCTCATATTCTGGAAGTTTGGCGACTTGGGCAAGAGAGAAGTATCCTCATCTGATTGACATTGGTTATGCGTCCAGCGCCCCACTTAGAGCAGTTGCAGATTTTTTTGGTATAAAACTTTTTTACCTGTTAAGCCGTTTCGGTATATTTTTTTTCTCGTAACTATGTTTCGTCAATGGAATTTGAGAAAATTAATTTGCAATAAATTTACGAGGAAATTTTACATAATAATTACTAAGTAGTGGTCGAATAAGGGTTATTTATTTAGAATCGCTGTCTGAATGTTCAAATCTTTCCGGTATTACGCTCCGAAGGACCAGCAAACAAAAATGTAAGATATTTCGTGGTTCGGAGACGAAAAAGCGTAAAACTTCCCGAGAACGGACAAAATTCCACGTTAGTTCAGTTTTTTGCTTGATTCATAGCAAATTTTTTGTTGTAGAATACTATGAAGTCGTCAATGACAACCTTGCTTTAGCCGATCCACAATGTGTAGCAACGCTCAGGAATGCAACAGCTGAAATAGAAGCAAATTTGGAAACCGGCCAGGGACAAATTTGGGTATCAGACCTCTTTAAGTAAGTAAAAAAAAACTAGCAATTTTGGTCTACTAAGAGAGTGGCAAAACTTAGAAATCGATATGCATCAACTAGCATTTACGAGTTATATTATTAACTTTGTTATATTTCCATCACCTGATTGGGAAGAATACATTGTGCTTTTTTTTAGTACCTGTGGAGTGATTCAATACTTCGAGCCTTATAGGTCTTTCTTCTTCAATTTGGTAGCGGAAATATTTGCTGGACTTGTCCAGTACGCAGAAGTTGGCCAACTTGAGAGCGAATGCAACGTTTTGATGGGTCATGCGGGAACTCCCATGGAGAAACTGGCTACCTACGTCAAAGACGCTTATGAAGGCGAATGCATGGGAGATTATGACGAATTCTTGTCGATATACAAATCAACAAACCTCACCAACGATGCTAGTAAGTAATTTTATACCGAAAAATTGCTCACTTATAATGTATCTTGAAACTGCTTTACAATGGTGAAATTTAATTGAACATAAATATTGCATTCGACAGTTGCTAATTCCGTTTTAATTTTTGTAGCTCGTTCCTGGTACTACCAAACTTGCACCGAGTATGGTTATTACCAAACTACGACCTCCGATAACCAGCCTTTTGGGGATACTTTCCCCATTACATTGTTTTATACCATGTGTTTTGATTTGTACGGAGTGAGGTAGGGAAATTATGTTTTAATAGTTAACTTCCATTTTTCTTCGTTAGGATAAGTAGGTTCATGAATTTGTATAGAGAACAAATTAGTTGCTCTATAGAAAAATTCGATTGATGTCTAGAACGGCTATTATATAAAATGCAAGTGCTATTTGTGTTAATAAAACGATCAATAGTAAATAAAAGAGCAATGGGATAAATTAAATTAATAGATAAAACACTACTGAAAGCTACATAAAGTTATAATTGCTTGTAGAAAAATTGTACTTTTATTTAGCGTCCCATATTATCAAAAACATTTTAAGTCATTGCTATACACTGCCATGGACACTGTTTAGATCAACAAAAAAAAGTCAGGTTACAAATTTGTAATAGTATATTGCATAACAAGATTTGTAAGAAATTTACAACTTAAGTTTTGTACTATACTTTTTCTACGACCACATAATACAGGGTGATTGATTGGGACCGGCCATTAAAAATATATGTAAAATGAAAAAGGGTATTGATCTGAAATTTTAGTTATGATCATATTGACATCTGATCTGTTTAATGAAAATATTTTCAAGATGGCGGCAGTTCCGGATATACCGGAAGTTAACGTCTACTTTCTTATTTCAAAGACAATGGTCTGTGTTTTATTGCATTTCTGGATTAAACACCTTATTTTAGAGGGACTTTTAATAGCATTCCCTATACCTAAGTGCAGTGGTTTTATAGATTTTTGGATTTTTGCAAAATTTTTGGATTTTCATCGTAATGCTTAATATTATCCACCACCGCCATTTTTGAAAAAAAAAAACGCTCAAAGCTAGACTATGGATAGAAAAAACCTTGGAGTTCATGCTGGAATTTTTCCAATCGATGCATTACTTACAGGGTGTCCAAAATTTAACTTTCTTTTAATACAAGTTCAGACCACAGTAAATTTTTAACCTTTTTCGTCTTGATGCAGGTTCACTTCGAAAGTGATCGAGACCGCAGTCAATCGTACCAACATCGTTTACGGGTCAGTCGATCCTGATCTAACAAACGTCATTTCCATTCACGGAACTGTAGATCCATGGCACGCTATTGGACTAACAAAGGATTTGTCTCCTGCAGCACCGGTCATTATAGTTAACGGTGAGTGGTATGATTTGCTAGCCATAACAAAACCAAAATTGTGCTGTTCTAGGTACATCACACACTGAAGATTTGGGTTCTATTAGCGTCAATGACATTCCAGAAATGCAGGCAGCAAAATCGAAAGTGCAGGAGATGGTATCACAATGGCTCCAGCAATAAAATTCTTACCGTTGTTTTGAACAAATAAATGCTTATTATATAAAATACAACGCAATTTTTTAATCCTTTTAGTCGTTATGAGTTGAGTTCCTTTTTTCCTTTGCTATTTTCACCCTATCTCTCCATCTCCGTTTTGGTCTCCCTCTTTTTCGTGGTCTAGATGAAACCCACGTCAATGTTTGATATGGAATTCTGTACGCAGGTATTCTGTTTAGACGCACATACCAAATCAGATCCGAGGATCAGCCAGACTTTAACTTTTTTCCAAATGTCCTCGTTTCTTACCTTATTCATCTTCATGCAATGACATGATCTTCAAAGTTTTATTGTCATTGCTACAGTTTTCTATAGACGCTTTGAAGACCTCTACGAATCGGAGGACTTTGAAACATTGCTAGAATATGTTCATTGTACTTCGAAGAGTGAGAGTCTAGAGTCAATTAACGGTTGAAATGAGAATCATGCGTGGTGTTTGACAAGGATGCGTTCTCAATCCAGTATTATTAAGCTTGTTTGCGGAATTTTTTTTAGGAAAGCGTTGTCTGAGATAGATCATGGTATTATGGTACAGTGCTAGCAGCTGAGTCATCAGAATTACTTAACCTTTAACTAGTCGCGTGTACTGTGTATACATAACTACTCGCATGGCGCCTCGGAGGCACCATTGGGGTTTTATAACAATATTTTTGACTTAAAATCTTAAAAATGTGTTAAACTGCTTTATTCATGAAATATAAGCTAAATCTTAAAAAGAATAACAATGACTAAATAAATAATAAGATATAAAAAATATATATCTGTATATAAAACATAACTGTAAAAACGGATTTTTTTTTTTTTTTTTAATACGAATCAAACATTGGATGCAAAGCATTCACTGCACAATTTTATTGTATGCTCTGAACAAATATTTTTATGGCATTGCGAACAAATTTGTTGCGAATGTCGATTTTTAGCCATAGGGCATAAATGATAGCGTTCATGCCGAGTAGCACATAATTGCATTTTACGGACTGTAAAATAGAGAAATATGAATAATACTATATAATTCGTATTCCTAAAAGTACAATTGAGGAATACATAAACAGATATTAGTGACAAAAAAATTATTAAAAATGTAACAACGATTTAAAAAACGCTTGGCGCCTCTGCGGCGCCGTGCGACTACTTAAAGGTTAAACAACTATTTAAGAGACTAAACACAAAATGGGAAGAGTACGGACAGTCTCGATCCTGCAAAATCGAAATACATGATCGTAAGTCAAAAACCCATCGGCATATTATAACGGACTACAAGTAAATAACACGCAACTAGCGAAAGTCCAAAAGCTTTTATAATGTAGGTATACCGTAAAATATTGCAACTCAGTTGGTCTTTAGGGTATTGCAAATATTATTTAAGGTTTTAAGTGATTTTTGCTTCTCTATATTTTTTTTTAAATAATCATCGAACTGTTAAGAAAATAATATTCAAGTGGCGATCTCCTAAAAATAAAAAGAATACTTTAACCATTAACAAAATTACAAATTTCATTACAGCAACGATTTCACATTAAAAGAAAGATCACAACAAATATAATCGTTTTTGTACCACAAAACCGTAATGGATTAAAAATTATTTGTCAATAATTTGGAACTCATCATATTTTAATGTTTAATGAACTGTCGAATCAACGAATTGCTATTATTATAAAGAGAAAAGGTTTATTTTACAGTCTTAATTCTGCTAAAGATACTAATGAAAAAGAAATTAATATTAATTATAATGGCTTGAATATTGAATGTGAAATATCATTTGGACGACAAAATTCTTAATGAGGGATAATAGGGTCATTAGTGGTCAATTTAATTATATGTTTTTGAAGAGGGTTTTAAATTTTACGCATGTATAAATAAGTTCGACCTAACAAATTATATTAAACATTGTTTTATCCTCAAGATGTTTCGTCGCTTCTTCAGTAAAAATTCGAAACAGGTATGTGTTTACAGAAGAAGCAAAAATTTGTTGTTTCTTTTGAAAGCTATTGACATCTTTAGATTTAATATTGTCATAAAAAAGTGCTGCATTTGAAACGATTGGTTAAAAATAGTTTGTGTTAGTAGATAGTTTATTTAATGTGACGTGTTCATAAAAAATACACGGCTTATCTTCAGGTTTTTTTACAATTTAATGTAAAAAAAGTTAAGTTTGACAAGAGAGACTTTTTGTTCTGTATTTTATTTTTTACAATTTAAAAATTAACACCAAACTGTACCACCAGACGCTTAAATTTACTAATAATTATTATTATTATTGTAGATGCGACATCAAAAATTTAACAGCAATGGAATTTTCTTCGACAGGATATTTCGCTGTTATACATTTGTAGGTTGTAATCCTTACATACGAAACAGCTTATCGAAGTTTTCGTTTTATCTCCACGCCTCTATATACATCATTATGACCATCCTCGCCATCTTGTCGTCGGAGAAGAACGAAGCACTTGTTTCCAATTATTTTACTACTATCTTCGCTTCTTTGCAGGTAATTATTTGATTTAAACGGTTTAAAACCAGTTGCACTAGACAAAATATTTGAAAGAAACTGTACCGATATGTAGTTTAAAGCCTCCATTATGAAGTAGAGTTTATAAGTCGTGACCATTTTTCTTTTCGGGACTACAGACTTTAATTAACAATAATCCCGGGATTTAACAGAAATTTAGTTTTTTCGAGACATTGCTACAATTTTAATAACTTTGTAGAATTGGAAGTACAATCTCTCTATATACAGGGTGCGCCATTAGTGCGATAAAGTCCATTATTGCCCTTAATGTCAACTTAATAAAAAAAAGTTTTTAATGAAACTTATAGTATTTCTACACGTGCATGTTTTAAAATTAGTTTCAAGTATACAAGGGGTTTCATAAAAGTGGGGCGTCACTAAAGGTATTTTTTTTAAAATTGAACACCCAGTATATTTTTGCATAATCGAATTCAGCAAGAAAATCTCCATATGACAGTATTTTGTTTTTTTCATTTTTTTGCGACGTTGCCAATTTATCTTAAAAAATCTTTGAATTTCCAGAAAAACAGGGTACAATACTTGTCAAGAGCACAACGTTATGAATAATAATTGGCAAATGATATTTTGTACATACAAAGTCAAAAGGTGTAGTCACAGTCTAAATACATCAAAATTAATTTATATTATACAGGGTGTTTCTTATAGATGTGCCAACTTCCCAATTTTCAAACATCAATAACTTTATTTTTTCAAATGGAACACCCTGTATATTATTACGTCATTTTGTTGCATTTTTGTTTTTCTTCAACTTTTCTTAATACTTACCTATACCTAAAATGAATATTTTCTGTGATATTTACATTTTACTTATTCTTATAAGCGTTGTGTAGGAATTTCCTAGTTTTCTCGGAGTAGGCCCCGACTTTGACAATAGAAACAATAATTTCTGTAGTAACAAATGTCAGAGTTAATTGCTGTTAATTGTTAAAACATAAATAAATGAGTATAACATATTTAATAGGAATTTTCCAAAAACAGAATTGATTGATGCGGTCTATGTTCAGGGTGGCGTATTTTCGATGCCCATACAGGGGAGGTATCTCGGTTATTATCCGCCAATTTTTACACACCCTGTATATAAGGATTGCTGTATTTATTTTCAATAATACGCAAATTACGAAGGTTTTTTAGTTTTTTTTTAAAGAAAATCGTAGTAGGCTGTGAAAACAAAACAAAAAAAAACAAAGTGTAAAACCTTATAAAACTCAAGTGGTATAGGTTACCAAGGTTTTTCAATTTGATGTTGAGATAAAAATTGTAAATATTTGAACATAAGATAACAACAACATAGTCGGAATCAGCAGTAATGTAGTATATTGCTGTTTATCTAATGTTCAAATTTTTTTAATGTTTTATCTCAACAACAAAATTAAAAACCTTGGGAACTTGTACCACATGAGTGTTAAAAGGTTTTACATTTTTTGTTTTGTTTTCACAGCCTACTATAATTTTCTTTTTTAAAAAAAACTAAAAAACCTTCGTAACTTGCGTATTATTGAAAATAATTGTATCAACCCTGATATATTTCGAATGAGAAAAAAATAAGGAGTTTAAATAGGTCATAGCCAACTATCGTTCTCATTTTTGGTGACCTGAAGAGACATTCGTGGACAGGTTTCAATCGGACGAGGATGTCTTCGACTGGATAAGCGTTCGCATCAGTCAGCAGCATACATGCTACTACAAAAATGGAATTGATGGACTTGTCTTCCAATGGGTTAAATGTATTAACAGTTACGGAGAACCTCGACACCGAACGGTACAAGAGGAATCGATTAAGAAGAAAAAGAAGTTATGGAGATTACTTTTGAGATAATAAATTTACAGTGATACTTTTTGGCGTCTGACCCGTTTTCATTTGACTGCACCTAGTACATCCATTAGTTGTTACACGATTATCGGCCACTTTCCAAGAAAGCCGCTACCCTTGCAACAAGAAGGGGTATTTCGGACTCGCGGCTAGTTCAGACGAGAAGGGGTAGGTCCGAATTAGAAAGAAACTTGTAGATATCAATAAGGGCGCCACACTATTTATTCTATAAGGTTTCAAATAGCGAAAAAACCTAGTAAATGAAATAAAAGAATTTGTAGACGGGAATGATATATGCTTTTAATAATCACACACACAAAGATGAAAATAACAAATAAAATATAGAACACACTTGACAATAAAATGTTCCTCGCCTCAACAGACTTAGAAGGCCACTATGAAGAAAACATTCGTTATAATTAAACATAAAGAAAATATATACGACGAAATAAGATCGGTCTTGTTCTGGTGTTTGCAAGTACCTATATAAAAATACACAAACATATATTTATATCTGTAAATAAAACTGATAACACAACGTCAATAAAGTGGGAGAGCTCTCCAACCCATCAAAACTGTGGCAGTAAAATCGCCGAGCGGTAACGTAAATAAAAAAACCTTGCAAACCGAATACGGTCCCTAACTTATTAATCGTAGCTTTCAAATAACAATGTAGTGACAACAAAGCCACTCAAAGGTTGTTGAGAACGTATGAGGTTAACATAAATATAAAAATTAGATTAAATGTTGATAGATAACAGTAGGTAATAACAAAAATACTAATTAACGTTAATAAATAACGATAAGTAAAAGAAACAGTAGTAACGAGCTGAAGGCTCTACAATAGTTACAGAAATATGACTTCAGGAATATAATAATACAGAACGTAGACAGTCGGGGCTTAAATATGTAATCTTAGCTTTCGATGAGCCGCCGAAGGCACGATGAAGGAGAAGAAAGGCCGGAACTGCTGTCCGTAGTCCAAGCTAACGGATAAACATCCACGGAATCAATCCTCAACGGAACACCAAACGTTAGATCACAACGTTAAACGAAACTTAGAAAAAGGACTGAGCTTAACATCAAGCTCAAAGCGAAAACGTAAATCCAAACGTTAAACAAACGTAAAACGTTAGCCAACCTTAGTACGAAACGTAAACCCCTAAAAAGAAAAGGAATGTAAGATAACCTCCAATTTTCACGTGGTTTGAAGAAAAAGTTTACCTGTTTTAAGTGTTGTGAAATAATCCAACAGTTTTATTTGGCTGGACCAGATTCGCAATATGCGTGACTCGAAAAGTCGAAATCCACCAAAATTAACTATATATCCCTGGATATTCACTTTGCACAAATTACAGGTACATTACCAAACCAAATAAGAAACGGAAGTAATATATTTCGACATGCGTGGAAATAGACTGGTCACTGGAACTACTAAAATAAGCTAAAACTACTACTCAGGGGACCTAACTCCTAATCGGACAATATTAACGTAACATGGTAGCAGTGTTTTATTATTTAATTACAACGATTTCTTTGTTTTGCCGACAGGTCTGCACTTAACCTTCAACGGAATTTGCCAAGTTTTTCGTAAAACAAGTTGGCCACCTTATCTAAGTAATTCATATTTCTTTTCTCATGACATGCCCCATGTTTACCAGCTCTTTATTTCTGGGCTTTTCATGTGATTAGATAATTGGGAATAACTAAAAAAGCATATTTTCTTTTTCAGGGTTTGGCTAAAGTTTGTACCATGTATTTAGCTGGAGAAAGATTAATTGATTTAATGGACATCACTACCCACGAGTTCTGGAACCCACTAACATTCAAATCGAAAGGAGTACAAAAGTCGTTCAAAAAGTTTCACGCTTTATATAATTTTGTTTACACGTTCGTCCAAATCGCTTTATCTTTCATATGTGTTCTGGCATTTCTTAAAAGGGAACAAGTTCTAACGACGTGGTTGCCCTTTAAACACAGTTTAATAAAAGAGAATTTTTATAATTTTCTAATTGTATCTTTGGGACAGGCGTATTTTGCGCTTAACATATATTTTGGTTTTATCCAATTAGACTTTTTGTATTTTGCGCTTAGTGGCATTACGGCCTTACAGTTTCAGATGATACAGTTCGAACTGAACAATTTATACGAAAGTAATAACACGGAAGAGATCGTGAAAAAATGCGTGAGGCATCATATTTTATTGATCAAGTAAGTATTTTGCTTTCGGTCTATAATTTTTCGCTTTTCCGAAATTGTTATACAGAGTGACAAAATTGTCGAGGCTATAACAATGGTATGGACTTAGATCATATAAACTACATGGATAACACAACACCATAGGAATATAGTTAAGACAATGTTGCCGACATATACAACGTGCCTTTTTAAACCTATCTCTTTCTATATTATGTGGGCCCAATATACGCTATCTTTGTTTTGGGCCTGGGCCCGCTGTCATCGTAGCGCAACCGTGATAATAACTGTAACGTACTTCCTACCTAGCCTATTCTAGCGAGTGACGCGTGAGTGACATTTAGAATTATTTGCTATTAAAATCGTCGTTTAATTGAATCAATTGATTCTAATAAGCGGTGTTTACTGTACTTCAATAAAACTTACTAAGTCTGATCTAATGTTATTGTATCCTCCCATATTTGACACGAAAACATCCGAGTACATTGCATCTTCTAGTAGTTCAAATAAACGCTTTCGCGCGTAACCATAGTAACGCACACGATTTGCTCGGTGAGCCCGAAAAGCGAGATAGAAATATACTTTCATATGTGTTAGAAGGAGAGGCAGTATAATTGTACGTCTGGGATATGTGTACAACATAGTTGCATTGTGGTAGTGTTATCCATGTAGTTTATATGATCTAAGGGTATGGATAGACGATAAAGACGAACAAAAATCTTGTTAGAGTGGTAATTAATTAATGTGGAAAACCTTATACAGGATGAGTCATTAGTGCGGGAACGGTCGATTGTGGCTAAACGCTTTGAGATAGAGTTGATTCAAAATCTATTTCATACAGTTTTTTTCTTCCGAACACGATAAAAATATTTTAAAATATACAGGGTGAGTCACCTCTCTGGAACTAATAGCAACTTTTATATTTCAAATATATCACCCCATTTTTTATTTAATATTCTTGACCGCCTTCATTTTAGCCTTACATCGATATAAAATTCTACAGGTTTTTATGCGGCCTTGTCGCAAAAAAAAATATTTTTTAAAATTTTCAAGGTTTTAAGTCTTTATTTAAAAAATTCTCCTGAAGTTATTTTTTGAAGTACATCGTTGTAATTTGGTAGGGACGTGCAGAAAATATTGCTCTATTCGCTTGATATGGAAAAGTTACAGCGTGTTCACAAATAGGTGGAAACTTCCATGATTTTCAAAAGATCGTAACTCAATTTTTTCAAACGCACACATCTGTATTTTTTATGCCTTTAATTTTACCTTTATATATTTAATTTTGCTCATTTATTTACCTGTAAAAGGATTTTGTGTTTTCGTTTGTTTTTCGTTCTCTATTTTTCTTATACTGTAATACGTCCATACTCTTTTGGCCCCTCAAAAGGAGTGTACGCTTGGCTGATAATTAAAAACCTAGGAGAGTTGTGAAAGTTATTTATGGAAAGCGTTCATTAAATAGACGACTAGACGGGTTCAAGAACGAGCCGAAAGCGACTCCAGTTTAGACACTTTTCGGGCATCTTACGTACAGTATTATGCACAAATAAGCTTCTTTTTTTTCAGATTTATCGACAAAATTAATAGCTTTTTCGTCATTCCGATTTTAATCCAGTTTATGACATCTACATTGATGATGTGTGGAGCCATCTACTTGGTCATTATAGAGTAAGTTCTTTTCTTTTAAAGACCTATTATCTTAATAAAAACAAAACAAAAGTTTGTTTGAAACTCAGACTTGTTCCGGTAGACTGAAATGTATGCGTGGTCATTAACGAACCTTCGTGCATATATGAGTTAAGTCACATTCCCATAGTAGTGTGAATTAAGTGGTGCGCGATTCATATAGTTTTGTTAAAAGTCCTAAGAAATATTTGTTTTGTTTTATTCTGATACTAATCGCTATTCTTTTAGAGGCGGTGTCAAATATATTACCTTCGCGTTATGCGCTTTTACACAGCTGCTATGTCACTGTGCGGCCAGTGAATATATTAAGAACGAGGTGAGAATTAAAAAATCTATATTTAACAAGTTTTTATGATGTGTGTGCAGAAATTTAGGTTGCAGGCAAATATTTCCGGTTCTTGTCAAGTTACGATTTTGAACCATTCCGCGTTTGATAGGTCTTCATGGTTATAATCTAAAGATGATTAAAGATATACACCTACTTTGGATAATACTATTATACAACGAAACATTCTATATCTTATTCCTACACCTTACTACCGTTAGGTGTATGGCTTTTGTTTGTGGACCCTTTTGTCTGCTTCTCTCCATCTTTTTTTATATGTTATTAATTTTCTAATCTTACTCCACACGACCCATTTTTTTGTGGCATCTATTTCACCTCCTCATCCCAAGTTTTCCTTGGTCTTCCTTTTCGATTGATTCCTCCTCTTCGCGCTTCATATGTTTTTCTAGACATCCTGTCTTCCTTCTTTTGAAGCATTCTATACAGGGTGAGTCACGACGGACGCGTCGGAGTTTTATTGCGAAACGGTTTATATTTTCCAATTTCTGTCGCTTCTAGATTATGTAAGTCAATAAGGGCTACATTTAAAAAATATTTTCAAATATACAGGGTGCTCCAAAAAAAAGTGGCATATCAAAGTTATACTTTTTCTTATGGAACACCCTGTATATTATGACATTTTTGGATTCCTCTTTAAATTTACTTCAAATAATGTAAAAGGTTATATGGGTCTAAAGTCAACCGTTCTCGTGAAAATTGCATTTTCATGAAAATACGGTATTTTCAAAAATTTTCAACATTTGAAAAATTTGACAAGTCTGAAGAAATTCACTTGGAGATAAGATTGACAATTGATAATGTAACACTTTGCACCACCTACATTTTTAAAATATTATACAGGGCGTTTTTTACGCTTGGCCAAACTTGTGAAACTTTAAACATCGATAACTAATTTTTTTTAAATACAACACCCTATATTTTTTTACACCGTCTTATAGAAAATTTAATTCTCTTTCGAAAACATTGGGGCTATTTTTTACCTAAAATTGATATTTTCCGAGATATCGCGATTTTATTGGTTATTATTAGGGCAAAGTAATATTTTCAAGTAGGCTATGCGTAAAAAACGCCCTGTATAATATTTTAAAAATGTAGGTGGTGCAAAGTGTTACATAATATATTGTCAATCTTATCTCCAAGCAATTTTCTTCAGACTTTCCAAAGTTTTTAAATGTTGAAAATTTTTGAAAGTACTGTATTTTCATGAAAATGCAATTTTTTAGACCCATATAACCTTTTACATTTTTTGAAGTAAATTTAAAAAGGAATCCGAAAAAGTAAAAATATACAGGGTGTTCCATAAGAAAAAGTATAACTTTGATATGCTACACTTTTTTGGAGCACCCTGTATATTTGAAAATATTTTTAAAATGTAGCCCTTATTGACTTACATAATCTACAAGCGACAGAAATTGGAAAATATATACCGTTTGGCCATAAAACTCCGACGCGTCCGTCGTGACTCACCCTGTATACTGTTTGTTATTAAAAATCTTCCAGTTATTTAAACTTATGGTTCAAAACATATTGTTGTGAAGATGATAGCATTGATTTTATTTTGATTAGAACAGTTACTATTTTAGATCTGCATAACTCAGATAAACAAATTGCTTTCTGTTTTAGAGCTCCAAAATTGCCGAGTCTCTATATTTCAACGGGTGGGAAAATAACGACATTATTAAATCCGGCAATCACATGACAATGATATTGCGGTTGGCGAATAAAGAAATACAACTTAGTGGTGGTGGACTTTTAAAACTTTCCTTGAGCATGTTTATATCAGTAAGTTTAATTGTTTGAAAACATTCGATACTTACTTTAAAAACATTAAGTTAAGACAATGTGTTTCATCGTGTTAAGAAGATCATGTATATACAGGGTGCCCATTTTTCTAACCTGTTGTATGGGTAACTCCGTTAATATTAGAGATACAGAAACGTTTAAATTAGCAAATTTGTGCAGAATTTAAAGGAAAATCTGATGCCATTTTCAAATTTGACCTACGTCATCAACTTTTTGAAATATTTTGAAAAAACTGAAAAAGGTCGATTTTTTCAAACTTAAATAATTCCGGAACCATATGAGTTAGAACCAAAATAAAAATTAGCTTTTATAGATGTTTTTACGTAGATTTCAAATATGTTGACGAAATTTTCATAGCACTCTCGATTTCCGAGTTATAGCACAAACTTGCATTTTTTTAAATAGAAGTCATAGTTGGCTATGGTCTTATTAAAAAGGTTATTTTTTTCTCGTTTCAATGATATAAGGGTTGTTATGCTTTACTTTTGTAGTTTTTCTTTAAATAAGCAAAAATCATTTTACATGTTCACTGCCTACTAATAGATAGGAGTTATCCTGTGTTGATGTTCTTTTTTTTTTCGATGTGACATTTAAGAGTTGTCTCTTATCGTTAGTGTAGCAATTACTAGGCAGTTACAGCCTTTTCAGTTGACACCACATTCAAGGGACAACTCCCGGGTAGATGATGTTGGTTTATAATTTACGTATTCCAGGACTCTCTCTTTATCTTCTTGCTTAAATTTAATTTTCAAACCTTTGGATTTTGTAAATGACCTGTATTTTTTTAAATTGGTTTCTAATAACGAAAATAATTTCTTTCTTGGTTGCCTCCTTTCCATAAATCTTTGCAAATACATATCACTTGAATTTCTACTATTTCTACCTATTACAAGCCTAGTAATAAAAAAGCATGTCGTTTCTTTCTTCATTAGAAAACATTGTTTTTGAAATTTACAATAAAGTCAATCAAAAATTTTGATCAACACGAGAGAGAGATTTATACGTATAACAAACAATAAATGTTATTTGACAAATTATGAGATTTTGTTTTTAAAATTTGTAACTGGCTAATAACTGCTACACTAACGATAAGAGACAACTCTTAAATGTCACATCAAAGAAAAAAAAAAGAACATCAACACAGGATAACCCCCCAATCTATTAGTAGGCAGTGAACATGTAAAATGATTTTTGCTTATTTAAAGAAAAACTACAAAAGTAAAGCATAACAACCCTTATATCATTGAAACGAGAAAAAAATAACCTTTTTAATAAGACCATAGCCAACTATGACTTCAATTTAAAATAAATGCAAGTTTGTGCTACAACTCGGAAACCGAGAGTGCTATGAAAATTTCGTTAACAT
This sequence comes from Elmis aenea, assembly GCA_947652605.1. Classification (NCBI taxonomy): domain Eukaryota; kingdom Metazoa; phylum Arthropoda; class Insecta; order Coleoptera; family Elmidae; genus Elmis; species Elmis aenea. The sequence continues at coordinate 28,698,055 of OX393583.1, read as the reverse complement.
ATTTGAAATCTACGTAAAAACATCTAATAAAGCAAATTTTTATTTTGGTTCTAACTCATATGGTTACGGATTTATTCAAGTTTGAAAAAATCGACCTTTTTCAGTTTTTTTAAATTATTTCAAAAAGTTGATGACGTAGGTCAAATTTGAAAATGGCATCAGATTTTTCTTTAAATTCTGCACAAATTTGCTAATTTGAACGTTTCTGTATCTCTAATATTAACGGAGTTACCCATACAACAGGTTAGAAAAATGGGCACCCTGTATATTGTGATTTGGGATTATTTTGACAAAGTTTTTATTTCAGTTATTGAAGATGGCGATGTCTGTTTATACAATATTAAAAAATGGATCGTCCAAGCGATCCTAAACAATGACACGATTAACTATATAGATGTTAAAATATCAAAAACAAATGAAGATAGATAAAATGCAGTTGCTCTTAAATCATAGATTTTGACTCATTTAACTAATTGTATCTCTAACCGCTTACGAGATCCCCATGCTGTGCACGATAACTGTGACACTCTGTATTTAAATACAAATATGCACTTTTAAAGTTCTGTAATATTTCAAAATATGTTTAATGTTTTGTGAATGAATGCTTAAAAAAAAATTAAATTCCCATAAAATTCTTTCAAATACTCTTAATATAGATTGTTTAGTGTTTCGATGTTTATCTACACTGACGGTCAAAAGTTTTTAAGTCCATCTCAGATATTCTAGAGAGGTGGAGTTAAATACAAATAATATTGTTCAAATATGCAATATTTCTTACTGAATAACATAATAGTTATTTATGTATCAAGGCCAAAAGAGCCCAAGATTGTTAGGGAACTACCCTTGTGATTCACCATTGGCACCGCACAGTCAAGTAGTTCCTTATAGCACCGGAAATCCTGGCACAACTCCAGCAAAATCGTTTAGAACCTGGTTCCGGATCTTTAGTAAAAGAACCAACGGGTAAAACTAATTTGTTTGGACGCATTGCTGTGAAAAAAACACTTCTTTGTCCACAAAATAAGAAAAAAACGTTACAGTTGGCGTCAAATCACCGAAATCAAACAACAGCAAATTTTACAAATCGATTTGGTTTGATGACTCCAAATCCGAAATATTTGGATCAAGCAGGAGAAATTTTTCGTCGCAACAGGGCCAACAAAAAAAGTTGCCTGACTGTGTGGTGTCAACGGTAAAGCACGGGGGTGGTTCCCTCATAATCTTGGGCTGTTTGCCTGGCTATGGAGTTGAAAAATTAGTACGAGTTGAGGGAATACTAAAAAAAGATCAGTATAAAAGACTTTAGAAGTCAACGCTGTACCATCTGGGCTACAACCAATAGGTGATGGGCTCACCATGAAACAGGATAATGACCTTAAACACCAATCAAGATTGTGCAGAGGCTATTTAAAATAAAAAGAGCAAAAGATCTCTTGAATAACATGATTTGGAAAACACAATATCCAAATTCGAGATCTGGGGAGCTTGTACGGGAACACGAAAGAATCCTAAAAAAATATGCTTCGTCAAGAAAAGCTTTGGATTACGTTTTTAGACAGTTGGGAGAGTATTTTACAAGAAAAAATAAAAATTATTTCACCAATACAATATCCAAATCCGCTTTTTATGGAGCCTGTAAGGAAAGAGCTCTATAAAAAGCTCAAAGAAAAATGTCCTTAGTCAAAAAAAGAGCTTTGGATTACGTTTTTAGAAAAATGGAAGTGCGTTTGAACAAAAACAATAAAAAAAGAAGTACCCGCATGGCAGGATTAGTAAAAAAATTTCAATAAATGCAAATGCAAATGCAAATGTTTTGAGAAAAAGTCAGTAAAAAAACTATTTTTAGTATTCTTGCTTTATTTGATACAATTTCAATTTTATTGTGAATCATTACTAATATTTCAATAATATGTATTTATTTTAGCCAGTAAAAATTTCTTTTATCTCTGGACAATATTTTCGTTGTTTAACTCTACTTTTCTAGAAACACCAACATGGTTTTAAACTTTTGACCCGCCGGCAGTGTAAACCGTAGTTTTTTTTAGGATGTAAAATATTTTTTGAGCACACATTTCAAGAGTCTGTGTGCACACATCACTGCAATAACTATTATATAACTGCATAAATAAATCAACTAAATATGTTTTTGTTGTAGCTATAATGTTAGCGAATAAATTATTCAACAAAATTGTTGGTTTCTTCATAGTTGTTCGTCAGACTTCGTAAGATGGCGTTCATTGCGCTGGGGTTTTCTTTGGGAACCTGTAAAGTTGATAATGGTATTACTGAGTTAGTTTTATGTTTCATTTTACGGCTTACCATGTGTCCTCCTCTGTTGACCCAATACATTTCAAACTGTCCGGCAGATTTAACGTATCCCTCTATTATGCCATTAACTACCAATGGTTTTCTTACAGCCGACTTATATTTTTCCTTTTCGATCCATTTTAAATTGTCTACCCATTGAACTGTACCTAAACAAGTAAATAATTTTCAATTTAAACAAGTGCAATAGTATTTAATATCCAGTTCTGGGGGACGGCAATTTCAGAGTCATCCATCGACGCGTGTTGCATCTTCTTAAAATCACGATTTAGTGCGGGATACAACTCGAAGAGTGCTAGGGGCCTCTATAAGAACGTTGATGGGAATACTGTATCAATTACAAAAATCGTATTGTGTGTCAAACAGGTTAAGACGAACATCAACAGTATAAAAATAGTAAAAGATTATAGTGGATACAGCGCGGAAAATCTGATAACTAGTTTATGTAGGGCAAATTGGGATGAAATTAATAAATTCGAATTAAATGAAAAAGCAACCCCATTTATGCAAATGTTACGGAATTCCGTAACTGAAATTATAAAAGAAAAAACCTTAAAAGTAAATAATCACGTCAATCAATGGTATACAACAGAATTGCGAACTATGCAGTTAGAGAGAGACAGACTTTACAAAGTTGCAAAAATTACTAAACAAGAAACAGATTGGAATGCTTACAAATCAAAACGAAACAAGTACAGTAAACTAATAAAATTAAGAAAGAATGCGTACATTGAAAATAAGATTGATAAATGTCAATACAACTCAAGAAAAATGTGGAGAACTTTAAAAGATATCGTTATTAAGGATATGCCAACAGCAAACAATAGGGTGAAATTTCAAGATCGAGATTTTGAAGATAATCGAGAAATTGCAGAACAATTTAATAAATATTTTATAAATAGCATTAAAGACATTTATGAAAGTATTGGAGTAACCAAGTTTGTCGAAACACCGATATTACAAACGAGGAAAGTAATTTTCATTTAAGCCAGTGACGCTAGACGATATTAGTAAAATAATGCAAAATATAAATATTGGAGGTGGTACGGACGATGTATCTATACAGATTAGTCGAGATGCACTACCTCTGATTGGAAACACAATTACAGACATAATAAATGAATCGCTACTTACCGGTGTTTTTCCCGAAAGTTGGAAAACGGCGTTAGTTGTGTCAATACCAAAAGTGAGACGAACCAAAAAATGCGAAGAATTTAGGCCAATAAACATACTACCTAGATATGAACAAATTTTGGAGTCTGTTGTCAAACGACAAATATTACAGTTTATAGAAGACAACAATATACTATCAGACGCTCAATCCGCCTTCAGAGCCAAACATTCATGTGAAACATCATTAAATCTTGTGCTAGTTGATTGGAAGCAACAAATTGAAAATAACAAATACATTGTGGGGGTATTTTTAGACTTTAAAAGAGCATTTGAAATCATAGATAGAAATAGGCTGATTAAAAAACTGGAACAATATGGCATACGAGGAATCGAAAACAGGTGGTTTGAAAGTTATCTAACAACTCGCTATCAAAAAACTAAATTTAACAATATAGAATCAGAAAAAATTATCAGCACACTAGGTGTACCACAAGGTTCAGTTTTGGGTCCTTTACTTTTTGTGCTGTACTTAAATGATTTGGAACACAATATAAAAAACTGTAGTGTAAATCTCTTTGCAGATGACACATTAATCACAGCTTCTGATAGCAACCTAGAGTCGGCTATTAATAGGATAAATAATAACCTACACGTTGTATCAGAATGGTTAAAAGTTAACAAATTAAAATTAAATACAGACAAAACCAAATTTATGATAATAGGAAACAGGCCAATACCAAATGATGTAAGCATTAAAGTTAAAATAGATAATGAAGAACTTGAATGTGTTTCGCAAATTAAATATCTTGCCGTTATGATAGACAATAAACTTAAGTTTAACAGCAATGTGGATTACATTGTGAAAAAAGTTGCGAAAAAAATTAGTTTTCTAGGTAGGTTGACAAACAAGCTGAGCCTCTCAGCAAAAATTACAGTATATAGGTCACTAATTGCTCCACACTTCGATTACTGTGCGAGTATTTTGTTCTTATGCAACGAATGCGACTTAAATAAATTACAGAAACAACAAAACAGAGGAATGCGTGTTATTTTAAAATGCTCGAGATACACTAGAATAAGCGAAATGCTTAATACCTTAAAGTGGTTAAGTATACGTCAACAAATTACTTTTAATTGCCTTTTTTTAATATACAAGGCAATAAATAATTTTTTACCACGTTACATGACTAAAAATTTAATACAAAACTGTAACATTCACGAATACCAGACCAGGAACAAAGACGACTTTAGACTACCAAAACTAACGAAAACAAATACACAGAACGCCTTGTACTACAAAGGGCTCAAGATTTTTAATGAATTACCTGTGGAAATTAAACAAACAACTTCCATATCAAATTTAAAAAAACTATGTTTCGAATATGTGAAAAATAATGTTAAGATTTAATAGTTAAGAAAATATGTACAAATAAATATAAGCAGCATTAAGATAATGTAAAATTAGCTAAAAGCTAAATAAAGATTTCTTATTATTATTATTATTATTATTACAGACAAAAGACATCGCGAAATGTTAAGAAATTTTGTGCTTCCTGTTGTGGAGCATACACCTGAACCGTAGTGACAGCAAGATGGGACAACTGCCTGTTTAGCCCGAGAGACGAGGAAATTTTTTGGTGGGAGAATAATCCCAGAGTATTGGATTATTCTTGGCTAGTACATTCGCCTGACTTTTTGTGTGATTATTTGAAGGAAAAGGTGTTGGCCAACAAGACCCGAGTTCATATTAAACTAAAGGAATAGTAGGTGAAGTCAGGTTGGGTTGGGTTGGGTTAGGTTAGGTTATATTCGCCAAGGAATCCAAATAATAAAGTGATTCGTTAAAAGAGTAACAGAATCAAGGAGGTATGGGAAGAGGGCTTGGACAGAAGACAAACAACCAACCTAAAAAAAAGAATTGAACAACTAGACCGCGAACGAGGGAGAACAGTTAAAGAGATGAGGGCCATGACGGCAGTCAGAAAGGAATGGAAAGGATGGGCGGAGGACCCTCAAAAGCCGACGCTGTAAGGCAAAAAGCGATAGGAAAAGAAGAAGAAAAGTCATTGGTTCTGCAAGGTATGTATGGAATCTTGGAAAGAGTTCCGGTTTGTAAGAGTGAAAACGAGATCAATTAGAAGACATATATTTCCATGTGTGGGGCGAAAAAATTTTCCCTATGGCTTAGAGGTGCTACCAAAAGAATAAAAGAATTAATATATTAATTTAAAGAAGTTATCTCGTTTTGAAAAGGTTAAGTTACTTTTGGCCCAGCCTACTTAGAGATAATGATATCATACATGAAGGGAAACCAGTACACGAAATATGAGAAAGAATTGCAACAAAAGGATTCAGCAATAAACAAAATGCACTTCTTACCAGGAAAGGTCACCAAATGTTGTCGCTAGAATCTAATCAAGGCTGTATTTATTGTATCAAGAACATCAATAGTAAATGTTTTGTAGGTTATACGTGCCACTGGCCATTTCCCTCGGAAAAATAGGGCAACCTGAAAAGTTGAACAATAAAGATAATTTTCGCGATCGCGTTGGCCATGAAACCGTCAGAGATAAAATCGGAATTTTTCTATTCACCGATGCGCGCATCCTTTGCAAGTAAAATGGTGCAAAGTTTTTGAACAAATCTTAAACGGTCCTGGAGAAAAACGTCAAAAACGAAACCCCGGCAAAAGCGTTATGATTTGACAAGTTGTATAACTAAATCTATGCGACTTGCATAGACGTTTAACATAGGGGAAACAGTTTTCACAAGGGCCTCGTTTTTTGCGTTTTTTTTCCGGAACCGTTTAAGATTTTTTCAAAAACTTTGCACCATTTTACTTGCAAAGGATGCGCGCATTGGTAAATAGGAAAATTTCGATTTTATCTTTGACGGTTTCATGGCCAACGCGATCGCGAAAATTAATATTCAACTTAGCAGTCTTCCCCCCATTTTCCGAAGGAAATGGCCAGTGGCACGCATAACTCTGCAAAACATTTCGTTTTGATGTTCTTGATGCAATAAACACAGCCTTGATCAGATTCTAGCTACAACATATCGTGGCTTTCCCTTGTTAGTAAATTATAAATCCAAAATGACATAGAAAGTGTTCTCTATTCAATAATCAAGTAAAAACGCACAGCCTTTCAGAACTAAAACGTTTCTTTGCAAAAAAATAGGACTTACCTGCTGTGCCCACGATTAAATCAAGCTGCCCATTGTACACAGTAACTTTAATGTTTGTTGTGTTCAAAACGAGTTCAACTAAAAATGAAACAACATAATAAAGCAACAGAATTATTTTCGGAATATTCATGGTCTCACCTATATCGGTAACGGGTTTCATGAAGTCTTCCCCAAGATTTTTAAAAACCTTTTTACTGTGGTGTGTCCAATTTGCAGTCAAGTTTAGAGCTTCTCTTACATGTTTATTCATCAGCACACTTAGATGTTTTTCAGCTGGAGATCTGGTAGATTTATCGTCTTTTTTAGATATTTCATCCACATCTACAAAACATACAGAGGTCAGTAGGATCAGGTGATGGTTTATACAAGAGTTTCTTAAGCTTTATTGACTTGTGACGCCTTTTAAGCAAGATACATGCCTTCGATAGAGTGCCAAGGGAAAAGATCTGGAAGATATTGAAACAAAGTAGAGTGGGAGAAGGGTTATTAAACGCCATCAAGAGTCTATACATATAAGAGTAGTAGAAATTATGGGCGAACCCATAACAGCAGTTCCCAGGAATTTATAACAACAGTGGAAGTGAGACAAGGAGGCACATTAAGTCCAGTGTTCATTATAATTCTCGTGGAGAAAATAATTAAGGCCTACTGGGGTTGGAATAAACTAAAATCAATATCCTTAACAGAGTTAGCCTTTGCAGATGATGTGGTGCTGTTAGCTAAAAGCGAAAAGAACTTGCAATTCAATCTAGATGTGTGGGCAGATACGTTAAGTAGATATAATATGAATATTGATATAACAAAAACAAAGGCTATGATCATAGCAAAAAATCATGAATGAGTTACAATTAAGCTACACCAAAAAAAGAGAGCATTTAGCGATTTTTTAATATTTAGGAACAATAATTGCAGAGACTGGTAAACTGGAGGAAGATCTGAATAACAGAATAGCGGCAGCGACGAAATTTTACTACGCCACTAATAAATGTTTGAGAAGCAAGAAGGCGATATCAAAAGAACCGAAGACGCGAGTTTTTAAAGCAGTGTACGTACCCATTCTCACGTACAGTGCAGAAACTTGGACACTAACACAAAAACAAAAACACAGAATCCAGGCACAGGAAATGAGGTTTCTGCGAAGAATAGAGGGATGTAGACTGTTCGATAAAATCAGTAACGAAAAAATTCGAAATAACCTAGGAGTAACAGATATTAAGAAAGAGATGGAGACGAATTAATTAAAATGGCTTGCACATCTACTATGCATACAAGAAAGAAGTTACGGGAAAATAGGTTGGAAAATGGTGATGGAGGGAAAAATAAATCGAGGAAGACCAAGAATAAAATGGGAAAAAGAAGTGAGGCAGAGACTAGAAGGAAAAGGAGTCAGCTGGAGAGATGAGGCACAATTAGCTAACGATAGGCAGGAGTGGAAACATAACACAGAAATAAAAAAGCATACCTAGACACCGAAAGCTGCAGGAGGATGCGATTTAGAGGAAGAAGAGGAACTTTTACGTGACCACTGGCGTGATTAGGATTAGCTACAATAAAATTAGAAAAAGTCTGGGCGGAATAAAAGATTTAAAAAGAAGATAGAATCGATCAAGATAGCTGTGGCATGTGCTACGCATGCCAGAAAGCAGGAACGCAAAATTGGAATGACAAAGAAGTTTGTGGGAAAAAGAAGTAAAGAAAAACCAAAGAAAATGGGAAAAACGAAGACATAGACTAGAAGGAGAAGAAGCTAGCTTGAGAGATGTGCCACAGTTAGCCAATAATAGGCAGAGATGGAGAAACTATCAAAAGCTAGGAAAACACCTCGACCCCATTAAGATAAAAGAATAGGAGCACGAAAAATTTAGTTCTCGAGAAAGTTTTCGTATTTGATTTATCATTCTCAACAAGCTCGGGTGACCCTCGTGAATAAACTATCAAAAATACTTTTTTTTATCAGTGTTTAACCCTTATTACCTTCACTATTGTTAGCTTTGGTCTTTATCTTTGCGTGAATCGGTAGAAACACGTTATAAAAATCGACTCTGGCAGTCAAATTCGATATTACTTCTTCTGTTTCGTTCCATCTAGTCGTGGCCAATTCGTACTCTTGCGACGCCAAAGCCGCTTCAGTCTTCTTGGCGTAACTTTGAACCAACTCGTAACCGTCGTGATCAATGGCTCCCTAAACAAACCATTCACGGATTACACAGGCCGACATGCATTTTGTTGTTTTGAATTTGATTGGTGTATAAACTAATTCGGTGGCGCTGATTACGAATCTGCTTTCAGTTTTTTGATATCACATCAAGTTTTCACACAAAATAATTTTTTAATTAATTGGACCGGCTACGCCGGCTTTGCTGGTACGACGCGACGTCTTGTAGACCCGAGCATATTGGTCCTTCGAAGGCTAGCTACTTATTACCTGATGTCCCGGATTCCCGAATTTGTAACAGTTAGATATCAGCCCAAATACAATGACAGTAATTTTATTAGCCCTATTTATTTTCCTGAAAAACTTAATGACCTAGCGAAAATCTGAGTGTCCCATTAAAACCAGTGCATGTTACTTATATTAGAACCAACAATAATTTTAATATAGGCTATACAAATAGTATTTTGTTTAAACAGTTTTAAAATTAAATTTTTTTGTTTGAAAACTCATTAAAATGTTTTTCATTTTCCTGAAAAACTTGCTGTGATAGCGAAAATCTGTGTAACTATAAAATTCAGAGGATGTTTTTTTTATATAAGAATAGAATTTTTTATATAAATTATACAAATAGTTTTTTATTGAAATAGTTTTGAAGTAAAAACTTTTTTTTTAGACTTGTCAATCTTTTTTTTTTCCATTTTGCTGAAAACCTTGATGAGATTGCAAAAAACTGCTGGTGCCATTGCATTCAGAGCAAGTTACATAATTAACAGGGTGATTGATTGAGACCGGGCATTAAAAATATATGAAGAATGAAAAAGGGTATGGATCTGAAATTTTGGTTATGACCATAATGGCATCTGATCTGTTTAACGAAAATATTTTCAATATGGCGACACTTCCGGAAATACCGGAAGTTGACGTCTACTTTCTTATTTCAAATACAATGGTCTATTTTTTATTGCGTATTTGGATTCAAAACGTTATTTTAGAGGGAATTTTATTAGCATTCCCTATACCTAAGTGCAGCCATTTTTAAGATTTTTTTTTGAAAAATTTTCAATTTTCATCGTGATGCTTAATATTATCTACCACCGCCATTTTTGAAGAAAAAACGCTTAAATTTAGACCATGCCTAGAAGAAACCTTGGACTACATCCTGGATATTTTGCAATCGATGCATTACTTACAGGGTGTCCAAAATTTAATTTTCTTTTAATACAACTTCAGACCACTAAAGCTCGTTTTTTTCAAATACAATGCCCAAACTTTTTTTTCATTTTCTAATGCAAAATTACATTCTGCATCAATCTGTATTAGCGTTTCCTATACCTATCTGCAACAATTTTCGAGTTATTAAGAATTTTTGATAAAGTTAAGAGTAATTGCAACATTTTTAAATAGTAGGCCTTGGAAATGACAACAAATGCCAATACTTAATAACCGTCAACCACTTTTATCGCGTTTGTCTGAAGTATCCATGAAAATGGATTATCAAGAGTATTCAAACACGGATATTTTGAATTTATTTTACATTCTTGGACAAATTCAGAAGATTATTGAAAGTGTGAACGAATAGTTGTGTATTTTTAATGTAGCTTGTACAGCATAGTATGTTAAACCCGAGTCTTGCGCTACCAATCGAATTGATCGCTGAGGATGGTCATTAAAATATCTCAGGATGTTAACTTTGTTAGTTTCATCATTTGTCACACGCTTAGGTCGAATACAAGCAGATTTCACTCTTCTAAATTGAAAAAAAAATTGATTCTATTCATTAAAATTTCTGTCTCGTCATTACAGTCAAATAAGGATAACTCTCAATGACCACGCGGCAAGTTCTTTCAATAATCTTGTTACATCCTTCATGAATATAAAATAAGTTCAAAATATTCGTGTTTGAATACTCTTGATTATATATTTTTATGGATGCTTCAGACAAACGCAATAAAAGTGGTTTACAGTTATTAATATTGGCATTTGCTGTCATTTCCAAGGCTTATTATTTAAAAATGTTGCAATTTCTCTTAACTCTATCAAAAATTCTTAATAACTCGAAAACTGTTGCAGATAGGTATAGGAAACGCTAATACAGGTTGATGCAGAATGTAATTTTGCATTAGAAAATGAAAAAAAAGTTTGGGCATTGTATTTGAAAAAAACGAGTTTTAGTGGTCTGAAGTTGTATTAAACGAAAATTAAATTTTGGACACCCTGTAAGTAATTCATCGATTGCAAAAATTCCAGGATGTAGTCCAAGGTTTCTTCTAGGCATGGTCTAAATTTAAGCGTTTTTTCTTTAAAAATGGCCATGTTAGATAATATTAAGCATCACGGTGAAAATCAAAAATTTTTCAAAAAAGTCCAAAAATCTAAAAAATGACTGCACTTAGGTATAGGGAATGCTAATAAAAGTCCCCCTAAAATAACGTTTTGAATCCAAAAATGCACTAAAAAATAGACCATTGTATTGAAAATAAAAAAGTAGACGCCAACTTCCGGTATTTGCGGAAGTGTAGCCATCTTGAAAATATTTTCAATAAACAGATCAGATGCCATTATGGTCATAACCAAAATTTCAGATCCATACCCTTTTTCATTCTTCATATATTTTTAATGCCCGGTCTCAATCAATCACCCTGTATAAGAACAGCAATTCTAACATAAATTATACAATAGTTTTTTTTTTTGAATAATTTTGAAATTTAATGTTTTTCTTGGAGAATCAATAATTTGTTTTTTGATTTTGTTGAAAAACGATGTGATAGCAAAAATCTGTGTGCGCCATTGAACTCAGAGCACGTGATTTACATGAGAACAGCAATTATAATTTAAATTGTGCAAATACTTTTTTGTTTAGATTGTTTCGAAATGAATTTGTTGTTTTTACATACTCATGAATCTCTTTTTTTCATTTTGCTGGAAAACTTGATGAGATAGCGATAATGTGTGTGTGCCATTGAATTTAGAGCATGTAATTTATATAAGGACAGCTATTCTAATTAGGGATTGCATTACCGGTAACACCGTTACCGGTAATGCCGGTAACGGTGCAAATATCGATTTACGGTATTACCGGTAATAAGAGGATAAATTACCGGTAATTCCGAAATACTATTTTTAATTTAAAAAACAAAAAACAAAGGCACAGGATTCGCAAACTTAAAACTAGTTTGATAATATTGATACTGCGTCTCTTTCTGCCATCTGCAGCGGACTGCAAGCGTCGCGTGTCGCGTCGATCTTATGGATTATGTCAGTTCAGTACGTCAGTAGGCTCGTCGAAACTTACACGTGTAACCTAACAAATTTAAATACCGAACGTTTTGTTGTGCCTAACCTAAAATTGTGAAAGGTAAGAATTTCAAATTTGGTAAATTACCTAAATGATAAATTAATATTTTACTTAGGGCTTCTTAAATGGAAAATACGAATAAAAAGAAAGTGTCTCCTTGGAGATATTTTGAACAAAATAAGGATTTTGGAATATGTCAAATCCAAGAGTGTAGGAAACGGATCAAATCAGTTGGAGGAAGTACAAGTGGCCTACATTCTCACTTAAAAAGCATTCACAAAATAAACTTGTTAAAAAAAGACAGCGATAATTGTGAAACAGCAAGTTTAGTTAACAAATCAGATACTGCTGTGTGTGGAAAAATAACGACATACTTTAAAAAAACAGTAGATGAATCTTTGCCAGCTGTTATTTCCCGCATGATAGCTAGGGATGGTCTACCATTTGTAAAAATTTGTACATCCTACGATATTCGAAGTCTCCTAAAATCTAAAGGCTATATAAATATCCCAAAGTCTCCAAATACAGTTCGAAATATAGTGCTCGATTTTGCAAAAACAATTCGCAAACAAGTTACAGAAGAAATGTTGACTTTAAAAGGCAATGCATCCAGATTTAGTATTACTTTGGACGAGTGGACGTCAACTAGAAATCGTCGATACGTTAATATTAACGTACATGGAAATAATCAGTTTTGGAATCTTGGTCTTGCCAGAGCTCATGGAACAATGACAGCAGAAGATTGCCGGGACATTCTTGAATCTAAATTGGCAAAATTCGGCCTCGAGTATGAAGACTTGGTTGGTGCCGCAACAGATGGAGCAAGCGTAATGAAAAAATTTGGTAATCTTTTACATATCATTCATCAGCTGTGCTTTGCCCACGGAATTCAATTGGCGGTTATAAACGTTCTATATAGAAAAGCTGAATCACCACCAGCAGCAATTATGGAAGAAGAAAAGGATTATGATATTACCACAGACTCCATCGGTGAGGATGAGGACGATGATGATTATGAGGATGAGGAAACTGGTGGAATACAAGTAATAAATAACGAATCCTGTGTCAATAATTTAATGCCTCCCAATCTAAGTACATTAATTAGCAAGATTCGAAAAGTCGTCAAAATGTTTAGAAAATCTCCTACAAAAAATGATGCAGTACTACAAAAACATGTTACTGAAAAATTTGGTAAATGTAAATCGTTGATTCTTGACTCAAAAACAAGGTGGAACAGTTTGCTTGATATGTTCGAGCGGTTTTACGAACTTCGAGACTGTATCAGAAAGAGTCTTATTGATTTAAAAGTTGATTTTAACTTCACACTGAACGAATTAGATTTATTGTATAATTTGATATCTGCTCTTCAACCAGTAAAAATTGCAGTAGAGACACTTTGTTGTGAGGATGCAAATCTATTTAGTGCAGATGTTACATTAAAGTTTATGTTAGATGAAATATCAAAACAAGATAGCTCGCTATGCACATTGTGTAGTGAACTTAAGGACGAACTAATTATGCGTTTAAGAGAAAGAAGGACTAATTATTCTGACGTACTCCAATTCCTTCATAATCCCGATGATACCCAAAACGAAGATGAATACAATATATTTAATACAACATCTAAAACAGCCATTACAAAATTAATGATTGAAATAGCAGAACGCTTGAACATAAATGAAACAAATACAAATTTTAGAGACAAAAATTCTGATGAAGAAACTGCGGAAGCTGATGTAATACATGAGCCAGAAGTGCCGTCGAGATTGCCAACAATGAAGGAAAGACTTCACCTAATGATACTGGAAAAATCTGATGCCAAAATAGAGACCAGAATAAGAAACGATGAAAAAGACGTAGGAAAAATTGTGCGCAAACAAATGAAACCATTTGCTGACGAAAAAGTTCGAGGAAAATATTTAAATTTGGTATACAAGTATTTGATGACAATACGTCCAACTAGCGTCGCATCAGAACGAGCATTTTCATCCGCAGGACTAATCTGCACAAAAATTAGATCCAGATTAAGCGACGAAAGTCTGAACGAATTGTGTTTTTTGCGAGCCTATTTTAATACACAAAATGAACTATTAAAGTGTTATTAAGCTATGTTATATTTATTTGTCTTATTGAAAATGTTTTATTTTTTAAGGAAATTTATATTTAGTAATGTAACTGTAAACCTATATTATGTTTTGTTTGAGAATATATTTGTTTACTTTTTTAAGAAATTTACTTTTTGTTTTATATAATAATTATTATTTATGTTTGTTATTTAAATAAAAATTTAATTTTGATGGTCTTTTTTTCTTTCCGAAAATAAATGTAATTAATAATGTAATAATTGAAATTTTAGTCATGAAATTTTCGAATTTACTAGAAAAGCATTTTTTTTTGTATTCCCGGTAAAACCGGTAATAGGACTTTTTTTTTCGGTATTACCCGTAATGAGAAAATCCGGTAAATTGCAATCACTAATTCTAATGTAAATTATCCAAACAGTTTTTAGTTTAGACATTTTTGAAATTTAATTTTGTGTTGCTTTTCTTCAAAAACTCAATAATCTGTTTTTCCATTTTGCTAAAAAACTATATGCGATAGCGAAAAACTGCGTATTCCATTGAATGCAGAGCATGTAATTTATATAGAAACAGTTATCAAAATTAAAACAACGTTTTCAAAGTTCTAAAATTTTGGCCTGTGTTATTAAACAAACAAAAAATACTTACAATGTTATACAAAAGTGGTGCCCAGTTCAGAACAGAATCTATGGGAGATATCCAGGAATTCCCCAAGGCTACGCCTTTTAAATTGGAGTGGATGGTGCCATTTTTGATTGCCTAAAAATGAAGTTATAACTTGTGCAAGGACCCCGTTAATGTTTCTTACCGCTTCAAGTTTTAACGCAAATTCGATCGCCATTTTCCCACCGTACGATTGGCCGATGATGTACAGAGGGACGCTTTCAAAACTCGGCAGAAATTTGTAAAATCCTTTAAGAAGCTCAATTAGATCATCAGCTATTTGGCTATTGTTTTTTGTGAGGGCCGAATCAGACTCGACGTAGCTAAAACCGGTGCCAACCGGATTATCGACGAACAAGACGTTGACATCCTTAACCCAGGTGTAGTTTCTTGATTTCTGCTGGACGTCGATCGGTCCGAGTTCCTCGAAATTACCTAAACCTGACGAGGAAGCTCCTGGCCCGCCTTGCAGCCAAAGCACTAGTGGACGTTCTGTGCAGTTCTTCACGTCCGCTGTGGTGTAGTACAGCCACCAGAACATGTGAGCCCCTGGCCTTACGGTTACATAACCCCATTCTTGTTCACCAGGTCCAAAACCTTCCCTACCTACAAAAATACAATTTTGGGCATAATATACAACGTATTTTTGATTGAACAAGATTAAAACTACACAAGCGTCATTAACCTTCAAACGGACACACTAGGAAATTTACGTTAGTAGAAATGTAGACTGGGAATCATATACAGGGTGAGTCATTAGTGGCGGATCGGTCGATTGTGGCTAAACGGTTTGAGATAAGAAGTTGATTCAAACGGCAGTCCATACAGTTTTTTCTTCCGAACACGATAAAAATATTTTTAAATATACAGGGTGAGTCACCTCTCTGGAACCAATAGCAACTTTTATATTTCAAATACAACACCCCATTTTTTATTTCATATTCTTGACCGCCTTCATTTTAGCTTTACATCGATATAAAATAGTACAGGTTTTTATGCGGCCTTGTCACTAAAAAAAAATAATTTTCAAAATATTTCAAGGTTTCAAGTCTTTATTAAAAAAATTCTCCTGAAGCCATTTTTCGAAGCACAGAGTTGTAATTTGGTAAGGACATGCATAAAACATTGTTCTATTAGCTCGATACGAAAAAGTTTGAATCACGCATGCAGGGTGTTCATAAATAGGTGGCAACTTTTCTGATTTTCAAATGCTCGTAATTCAATTTTTTCAAATGCAAACCCCTGTATTTTCTTATGTCATCGAATTCGTCTTTAAGAGAGCTTCAATTTTTATTAAGTATGTCCTATACCCAAAACTCATACTTTTCGAGATATTCGACTTTTGTTTTTTCTAATCGTTATTAAAGCAAATAGAGTGCCGTGGAAATCGAAAAAGCTGACTGTTCACTTCACTAACGCCAAAAACTTGTCATTTATTTCTTGAACTAAAGCATTTCCACAATTAATTTCACTTCATAAGAGCAAATTGACATGGTTTATTCACCGTTTCGTGTATTTAATTACTAATAGTAGGTAGATACCAGGTTTGTGGATTCACTTATAAGCAATAAATAAATTGGCAACCAAATCAATTTTATTATTGTTATAAACTTTACTAGTGTTTCTAAACCTTAAAGGAAGCGCGAAGAAAAATGGAAAATGAAAAACAAATTATTTGTTGAAACCACAAAAAAAACATTAAATAAATTCTGTAAATAAAATAACAGAACATAAAAAAATCATTGCTGTATGAAATTGAATAAACTAGTTAGCCTATAAGTGCATATTAATCAAAATGTGCGTAAATCCTTGCCGACAGCAAAGGATTTCTTTCGCCTTCTCTCAAGCAATAAACCATATCAATTTGCTCTTGTAAAGTGAAATTAATTGTGGAAATGCTATAATTCAAGAAATAAATGACAAGTTTTTGGCGTTAGTGAAGTGAACAGTCAGCTTTTTCGATTTCCACGGCACTCTATTTGCTTTAATAACGATTAGAAAAAACAAAAGTCGAATATCTCGAAAAGTATGAGTTTTGGGTATAGGACATACTTAATAAAAAATGAAGCTCTCTTAAAGACGAATTCAATGACATAAGAAAATACAGGGGTTTGCATATGAAAAAATTGAATTACGAGCTTTTGAAAATCAGGAAAGTTGCCACCTATTTATGAACACCCTGTATGCGTGATTCAAACTTTTTCGTATCGAGCTAATAGAGCAATGTTTTCTGCATGTCCTTACCAAATTACAAGTCTGTGCTTCGAAAAATTACTTCAGGAGAATTTTTTAAATAAAGACTTAAAACCTTGAAAAATTTTGAAAATTATTTTTTTTTAGTGACAAAACCGCATAAAAACCTATATTGTTTTATATCGATGTAAAGCTAAAATGAAGGCGGTCAAGAATATGAAATAAAAAATGGGGTGTTGTATTTGAAATATAAAAGTTGCTATTGGTTCCAGAGAGGTGACTCACCCTGTATATTTGAAAATATTTTTATCGTGTTCGGAAGAAAAAACTGTATGGAATACCGTTTGAATCAACTTTATATCTCAAACCGTTTAGCCACAATCGACCGATCCGCCACTAATGACTCACCCTGTATACATTCCAAACAAGTATATTCATAACCTTTATATTCAAGAAAATGCAAGTAATACCTGTATTCGCATATCAAAACATTACCGAGCTTGGTAGCTGGTTGGTAAAACAACCTAACTTGTAATCGGGAGGTCCTGGGTTCGATTCCCAGGGCCGACTGTCATTGTAGAGGTTTCAGATGGTTTCCTCTATGGTTAAGGCAAATGCTGTGGCAGTGCTTCCACCTATCCTTGCCCATCCTTGACTATCTACATCCCTACCCATTATCCTTGTACCTCTTACGACTGAAGAGGGGGTCAACCCGCTCTATAGCAGTCTCCGCGCGAGCGGAAAAAAACACGTGACCCTTATCAAAACATTGGGGTTTTTAAGAACCCCGAATGTCCAGTAACAAAACTGTTTTGTTTGCGTTGGCCTAATAATTGTTACATAAACTTTACAACAAATATGAATGCAGTAAAAGATGGCTAAGACACTAACGAAAAATGTCCTAGAGGCACTTATTACAGATATAAAAAAAGAAATAGGTATCAACATAAATAAAGGCTTGGGGTCCGCAAGAACCCTTGTTGTCCATTTGAAAGTTAACACCAACCAAATGCATTTTATTATGAACAATGGGAATATGCAAAGGCTATAGCATTTATACTTTAACAAGCGAAAAATCAAAACATTTTAAAACAAAAGCTTTAAATATTACTTACACCAAACTGTAGCACACAGCACAATTATCGCAAATAGTAGCTTCTTCATTTGGGTAAACACTAAACCAACCTTTAGCGAACGCTGATGTTATATACGTAAAAACCAAAACGGTACATCTTGGGTTGCTTGACAAAAAAAAAGTTAGATTCAGACCTGATAAAACCCACACAGAACTTCTTAATGAGAATGTAGAACCTTCTAAATTAAAACAGTTGCAAATAACAGTCACATATTTTGTGTTATGCAAAAAATAGCGCTTCGCAGGTATAAGAACGATAATAAATTAAAAAATGACTTGGCAGGAGGTTTAAAACGTGTATTTTATGATGCTGAGTTCACAGACAACGGTCAAATCATGAACACTTGTGTAAATAAAAAAAAAAAAATATCGGTACCTATTGTTATTTCCATTAACAGTTCAGTGTTCAGCTTTTTTACTGTCAGCGAATACATCACATTCGTCGATTATAAACGTGTAGTGTTTCTTTTCGAGTATTTTTCGAAAAAAGTATGTTCTTGATAAATATGAGCCAAATTGATTAACTTCATAAAACCAAAATCAGAGAAAATTAATAAAATAGTAGGTATACATTCTTTTTAAAATTTCCTTTAAAATTTAAATGCAAATTAGCTTTGTAGAGTTATGGTTTTAGCTTTTATCTAACGACATATAAAATCCATAAAATAATATACTCCTGGAGTAATTGTTACTATTGTTATTTTTTTCGCATAGCGAAGGGAGTTAATCGATTTGGCAACTGAAAATCAAAATAAAATTAGTAATGCCATTAAAAAAGTCGCGTAATCGATTTGGCTAATGAGCGGCTCATATGGTGTTCTATTTTGAAAATAAATCAAAATTTGTTTTTCTCATTTTTCCAAAAATTTATTGCTTGGGAATTATTAATATTAAAATAAACAAAAGGAACCTTAACTAATTTTGGATTGTAAAGCAAGGTGGAATAAATACCATAGATAATATAACGAGATTTTTACTAAATAGTAGCCTGTAAAAATGGCACTAACTGATCTGAATACTGTGGTGTAGTTAAAGTTTGTGCCGCCCGGGAATTTTTCATGAACATAAAATAAGTTCAAAATGTTCCTGATGGAATACTCTTGATTTATCATTTTCATGGATACCTCAGACAAACGTGATAAAAGTGGTTGACAGTTATTATCTAACATTGGCATTTGTTGTCATCATCAATTACTATTTTAAAATATTACAATTTGTCTTAACTATATCAAAAATTCTTAATAACTCGAAAATTATTGCCGATAGGTATAGGAAACGCTAATACAGATTGATGCAAAAAATAATTTTGCGTTAGAAAATTAAAAAAATAAATTGGCATTATGTTTAAAATAAACGAGTTTTACTGGTCTGAAGTTGTATTAAAAGGAAATTAAATTTTGGACACCCTGTAAGTAAGCATCTATTGCAAAAATTCCAGGTTGAACTCCAAGGTTTCTTCTATGCGTGGTTTTCATTTGAGCTTTTTCTCTTCCAAAATGGCCGCGGTAGATAATATTAAGCATCACGATGAAAATCAAAGAAATTTCAAAAAAGTACAAAAATCTAAAAAAACGACCACACTTAGGTATACGGAATGCCATCAAAAGCCCTTCTAAAATAACGTGTTAAATCCAATAATGCAATAAATAAATAGACCCTTGTATTTGAAATAAAAAAGTAGACGTCAACTTCCGGTATTTCCGGAAGTGTCGCCATCTTGAAAATACTTTCATTAAAGAGATCACCCTATATTATGTAAGAATTCTTGAGAGCTCGAGAATTAAAGGTAAATTTTTCTTTCCTACAAAAATTAAAACCATTAAAAGTCAAGCAATAAACATATTTTGCCTATAATTCAACTGTATTTTTAAAAAAATGTTTAAACATGATTGCGACAGAATGGCTTAGAATTAAATATAAGTTTTTGTAGTCGTAGTTTTTTAATCCGGTCTTTTACTTCTAAACATAACAGGTACTGGCGTTAGCATAAATAAATTTAAGTATCCACTCCAAAAAGCCTAAGAACTTGTTTGTGTAGGTGTCAACCTTTTTTTTTGTCTTGCATAATTCGCACCTTCGTATGATTCTTTATTGTACAACTGTGCTATTGGTTCTGAGGTTTAATCCATAAATAAAACAAATTAGTCGTGCAATAAGAAAGTTTTTTTTAATTAAGGCTTTTAAACATTCCATTACAATTTTAATCGGGATAATATATGATATAGAGCTATACCATTTATTAAATACTGGAGTATTTATTGACTTCCACTGTTGTCATCTGTAAGACGTCTCAATATTTCTGCCACTGCCTTTGGATTTTCGTTTACAGTCTACAAAACATATTCAATTGTAGGATCAAGTAAACAACTAACCAAGTAAAATATATCAAGTAACCGTATACAGGGTGAGTCATTAGTGGCGGATCGGTCGATTGTGGCTAAACGGTTTGAGATATAAAGTTGATTCAAACGGTATTCCATACAGTTTTTTCTTCCGAACACGATAAAAATATTTTCAAATATACAGGGTGAGTCACCTTTCTGGAACTAATAGCAACTTTTATATTTCAAATACAACACCCCATTTTTTATTTAATATTCTTGACCGCCTTCATTTTAGCTTTACATCGATATAAAACAATATAGGTTTTTATGCGGCTTTGTCACTAAAAAAAAATAATTTTCAAAATTTTTCAAGGTTTTAAGTCTTTATTTAAAAAATTCTCCTGAATTCATTTTTCGAAGCACAGACTTGTAATTTGGTAAGGACATGCAAAAAACGTTGCTCTATTAGCTCGATACGAAAAAGTTTGAATCACGCATACAGGGTGTTCATAAATAGATGGCAACTTTCCTGATTTTCAAAAGCTCGTAATTCAATTTTTTCATATGCAAACCCCTGTATTTTCTTATGTCATTGAATTCGTCTTTAAGAGAGCTTCATTTTTTATTAAGTATGTCCTATACCCAACACTCATACTTTTCGAGATATTCGACTTTTGTTTTTTCTAATCGTTATTAAAGCAAATAGAGTGCCGTGGAAATCGAAAAAGCTGACTGTTCACTTCACTAACGCCAAAAACTTGTCATTTATTTCTTGAACTAAAGCATTTCCACAATCAAGTGCATATTAATCAAAATGTGCGTAAATCCTTGCCGCCAGCAAAGGATTTCTTTCGCCTTCTCTCAAGCAATAAACCATATCAATTTGTTCTTGTAAAGTGAAATTTATTGTGGAAATGCTATAATTCAAGAATAAAATGACAAGTTTTTGATGTTAGTGAAGTGAACAGTCAGCTTTTTCGATTTCCACGGCATCCTATTTGCTTTAATAACGATTAGAAGAAAAAAAGTCGAATATCTCGAAAAGTACGAGTTTTGGGTATAGGACATACTTAACAAAAAATGAAGCTCTCTTAAAGACAAATTCGATGACATAAGAAAATACAGGGGTTTGCATTTGAAAAAATTGAATTACGAGCTTTTGAAAATCAGGAAAGTTGCCACCTATTTATGAACACCCTGTATGCGTGATTCAAACTTTTTCGTATCGAGCTAATAGAGCAACGTTTTCTGCATGTCCTTACCAAATTACAAGTCTGTGCTTCGAAAAATGACTTCAGGAGAATTTTTTAAATAAAGACTTAAAACCTTGAAATATTTTGAAAATTATTTTTTTTTAGTGACAAAGCCGCATAAAAACCTATATTGTTTTATATCGATGTAAAGCTAAAATGAAGGCGGTCAAGAATATTAAATAAAAAAATGGGGTGTTGTATTTGAAATATAAAAGTTGCTATTGGTTCCAGAGAGGTGACTCACCCTGTATATTTGAAAATATTTTTATCGTGTTCGGAAGAAAAAACTGTATGGAATACCGTCTGAATCAACTTTATATCTCAAACCGTTTAGCCACAATCGACCGATCCGCCACTAATGACTCACCCTGTATAATATAAATCTATATAATATACAGAGTGTGTAAAAATTGGCGGAAGCGCTACACGTGACGATGTACTTCGTAAAATTCTAAGTCGAAAATCTTCATACAAAAATGTTGTACCATGCTTCCTATGGCCTCAGGAACCATTTAAAGAAAAAAAATTTGCAACATTGCATACATTGATTTGCGTTTGGACATTTTTTTATCAGCAATAATTTTTACTTAGGTATTTACAATTTTTGTTAGAACTGAACGCTTTCAGTTCGTAAACATAGCTGCAAACTTTTGGGTATCGTAAAACAAAAACTAGAAATAATTACGAAAAAAACAGAGATGACAGCTAATGACAATGTTGCCATATGTATTATTTTCATTCAAATCAGTGATTTACATATTTTCAACACCAATTTTTGAAAGGGAGAACACAATATCTAGGAAAAAATACTATTCGAAATTTATTATTATTCCAAATTGCAGCTTTTTCATTTGCAAGTATTAAATAATAACGCCTATTAAAGGACTAAATGTCAAAACTTTGAGGACCTCTTGCAGACACAGCAAGCATGGTACAACATTTTCGTTTTAAGATTTTCGACTTAGAATTTTACGAAGAACATCGCCACGTGTAGCGCTTCCGCCAATTTTTACACACCCTGTATAAAAATGAATGTAAATGTTTGTATGTATGTCCTTTATGCATTCCTATACCATTCATCCGATCCTGACCAAATTTGGTACAGACAATCTATAGGACCATGGGAAAAAGATAGGCTATATAAGAATTCCCAAAAGTTCCCAAAAGGTCCAAAATTCCCAAAAGATCCAAAATTCACAAAAGTTTCAAAATTCTCAATAGATACAATAATTCGCAAAACATCCAAAATTCTCAAAATTTCAAAAACGTCCACCGGGCGCCAGCGCGAAGCGCGAGTAGTCTGTGATTGATAAAAAAAAGATCCAAAATTCTCAAAAGGTTCAAAAATCTCAAAAGTTTAAAAAATTCCCAAAAGGTCAAAAATTCCCAAAAAAAATTCAAAAATTTTCAAAAGTCAAAACGTCTGGGAACGTCCGCCGGGCGCGAGCGCGAAGCGCGAGTGGTCTGTTATTGATAAAAAAATTCACCGAGCGAAGCCGGGTAACTACGCTAGTAGTTAATAAAAAAGAGAAGAGAAGTGACATGTATTTTACCCGAATGAATGATTTAGTTTGTATGTTGTGATTTGTGCATTTAAAATAATGAAACACTACACTATAATTTGTTTGAAAAGCTATAAAATAAATCAACTTACGATATGCCCTGCTCGCATAACCCAATACATGTCAAAGTTCTCAACTGATTTCACATAGCCTTCTACGATTCCATCAATAACCAATGGTTCTCTTCTGGCTCTTTTGTATTTATCGGCTCGTGTCCAGTTTAATCTACTCACCCATCGTGAAGTGGCTAAAAATTTAACATTAATTAACGAATCGACGTCATTATTAGTGAGCCATACCTGTGTTAAATACTATTCCATCTAATTGGCCCGCGAATACAGCAACTTTAATATCGGTATTATTCAATATAAATTCCACTGGAAAAAATTAATACTAAATTATAGAGATATCCAATGTTAGCAGTAATAATAAATATTTCAAAGAAGCAATGCGTAATACCCTTTTTTCTACTCATGTATATGGAAGTTGTCATTTTCTCACTGCCTACCCTACATGAAAGTTTTAGTTTCGTTGATACTTTTTAATAACGCGGTATAGAAGGTATAATGCAGTGTGAATAATGAATAAATTAGTTGTAAAAAGAAAAAATACATGTTTCTTAAAAAAAATCCAAAAATTTTCAAAATTCCAAAAAATCAAATAAACCAAAAAAATCAAAAACTCGTGATTTTTTAATTTTTTAAATTTAAATTTTTAATAAAAATAAAATTTTGCCCAACTCTGCGGTAATGTACCTTAACATCTAGGCTTAACTAAGGTTATCTATATACAGGGTGTCCCAGCCAAGACGAATTATTCGATAGCTCTGTTATTAGTGATAATATTAAAAAAAGTTAAATATAAAAGTTGTTTGTTATCATTTACTACATAACCTAAAATTATTTTCAACTATACACAGTGTTTTGTTTTTGGGCTCTGATACCAAACTTTGTTTTTTTACATAGAACACCCTATATATTTTGCAATTTTTGGATGTAAAATTAAATTCTCTTTCAAAAATATTATAGGTTGTTTATGTCTAAAATGAACCGTTTTTGAGTTATTAACGTTTTTTTGAAAATTTTGACAGATGCAGACCTTTATAAAAATATTTATATTTATTAACATAAGAACACCAGAGCAATTTACTCTGGTAATTTATTAGACAATAGTGTCGTAGTGATTGGTAACTAGTTACATTTTTAAAATAATATACAGGGCGTTCGTTATACTCGGTCCATTTCAATAAACTTTAAACGCCTGTAAGTTTTTTTTTTTAATGGAACACCCTATATATTTTTAAATTTTCTCGTAGAAAATTTAATTATCTTTCAAAGTTGTTAAGCATGTTTTATGTCTAAATATAATATTTTTGAAATTATTTCGTTTCTTATGATTATTTGCGAGTATTTTACCTAAAATATCGGTATTAGCCTTTGAAAATTTAAAACAATTTGTATGAACTGTCAACCAAAACAGTTATTCGGCAAAATTTCCACAATTATGCCACCAAAAATCCGTATTTTTTAAGAACTGTAGATACACAGCATAAATGGCAGCAAATAACACCAGAATGCTGTGTATCTACAGTTCTTGAAAAATATAGATTTTTAGTGGCATAATAGTGGAAATTATGCCGATTAACTGTTCTGGTTGACAGTTCAAACAAATTTTTTTGAATTTTCAAAGGCTACTACCGATATATTAGGTAAAATACTCGCAAATAATCATAAGAAACAAAATAATTTCAAAAATATTATATTTAGACATAAAACATGCTTAACAACTTTGAAAGATAATTAAATTTTCTACGAGAAAATTTAAAAATATATAGGGTGTTCCATTAAAAAAAAATGACTTACATGCGTTTAAAGTTTAGTGAAATGGACCGAGTATAACGAACGCCCTGTATATTATTTTAAAAATTTAACTAGTCAACAATCACTACGACACTATTGTCTAATAAATTACCAGAGTAAATTGCTCTGGTGTTCTTATGTTAATAAATATAAATATTTTTATAAAGGTCTGCATCTGTCAAAATTTTCAAAAAAAACGTTAATAACTCAAAAACGGTTCATTTTAGACATAAACAACCTATAATATTTTTGAAAGAGAATTTAATTTTACATCCAAAAATTGCAAAATATACAGGGTGTTCTATATAAAAAAACAATGTTTAGTATCAGAGCGCAAAAACAAAACACTGTGTTTAGTTAAAAATAATTTTAGGTTATGTAGTAAATGATAACAAACCACTTTTATACTTAACTTTTTTTAATATTATCACTAATAACAGAGCTATCGAATAATTCGTGTTGGCTGGGACACCCTGTATATAAAAATGAATGTATGTATGTATGTTTGTCCTTTATGCATTCCTATACCACTCATCCGATCCTGACCAAATTTGGCACAGACAATCTGTAGGACCATGGAAAGAACATGGGCTATATGAGAATTCCCAAAAGTTCCAAAAATTCCCAAAAGAACCAAAATTCCCAAAAGATCCAAATATCACAAAAGTTTCAAAATTCTCAATAGATACAAAAATTCTCAATAGATACAAAAATTCCCAAAAGATCCAAAATTCTCAAAAGGTCAAAAACGTCCACCGGGCGCGAGCGCGAAGCGCGAGTAGTCTGTGATTGATAAAAAAATTCACCGAGCGAAGCCGGGTCACTACGCTAGTTGATTTATAAAATAAAGTTGCTCCCCATTATTACTTCAGAACAGATTTCGGGAAATAGAGGGAAAAAAATTTATTGATCTCATAATTTTCTACAAACCTTTGTCCACTACAGAGCTCATTATATCTCCACTGAGGGCACGAAACACAATATCACTATGGCTTAAAAAGTGTGATCTTAAGTTCAGTGTTTCATATACTCTTGTATTCATAATCTCTCCAAGACGTTGTGAGCTGATCTTTGATTCGCTCGGCATAGGTGACAGTATGTCGAAAATGTCATGTGTTGTTCCATCGCCTACAAATATCCTTATTTCTTGTGCTATGACGAAAGCCTCTAAATATTTTTTTGACTGTATTGCCATCAAAGATTTATGAGCAATTTTTTGGAGTTGCTTAAAACCATCATAGTCGACAATACCCTATAATAAAAGCGTTTTTTGTTATATTCATTGAATATTTTAACACTAAAACCGCTGGTGTACGTTCCCTAAATTAAGCTAGATTTCTTATGCTTTTATCCTGTTATAGCTTTCACGAATTTATTATACAGGGTTATTGAAATTCGAGTTTAAGCATGAGAATCTCGCTTTATTATAATAGATAGAGTAAAGGTTTAAATTTGGCAAAGTTGCTAAATTTAGTGCTTATTAATCCATGTATGCCCAGCACTATTTTTGGTTAGAAATTCTTATGAAACTTTTAAAAACTGTTGTTCAGTGTCTAAAGAAAGCATAAAAAATGTCAAAACAAACCTGTTTTTGAGTCGTTTTTTAGATTTTAAGTGGGTCGAAAACGACCCTTTGGGCAAATCCATGACTTACCTATTGTATACAAATAATAACGTATGGAATGGAAAAAAATTATAACTGCAGAATTTATGTGCAAAAATGAACAAATATAAACAATAACTTTTAAACACAAGTATCATAACATTTATTTGTGATATTCACAAAACCGTTTATGGTGTAAAGGCACATTACACTGATAACACGCTTTCGTTGTTTTATTTTTACAAAAAATACACCTTCTTCTCGATTGCTGCAAAATGATAATATGGTGTCCTCTCTTCAACGATTCTGGTAGGATGCGTTTTCCAACTGGTCCTGGATTGGACAGTTGTGATCTTTTGATATCCTATTTTCGTTGTTCTTCCTTTCTGTCTCTCTTCCTCCGCTAGTTGTTTTAGCTTCTTTTGAATTTCCAGTTCCTCCTTTGCCATTTCGCTGTTTATACATATTAGTTCTTGGAGTTGTTTTAACTTATATATGTTTTTCATAACCTTTTCTTCTTCTAGTAGTTTTGCTACTTCTAACTTACATGCTTTTGTTCATATCTGTATGGGGTTTTTAATCTGAACGTTTATACCTGTTCCTCTTTCAATAAGGTGTTCAAAAGCATGTATAAGGTTTGCTTTGTTAGCAGTTTTTATCTCCAAGCCTGTCACAACGATATGTAGTAGTCTTTATTTGCTCTGAAAAATCCAAAAAGGCATAGAACATGTCACATGATTTTTGGTTCTATCTTTTTCCAGTCTTCTAACTCTATCTTCTACGGATTTCATCTTCTTTTTTATTATCTTGTTTTCATTTTTCAGCAATTAATTTTTCTGTTTCAGTTCCTTCAGTTCTTCTTGATCTGACCTCTGGTCATGTTTTATTTCTTTTATATCTCTCATTACTTCCTTGATAATGTTCATAAGCGTATCCGTTTTATCTTCTTTCTCTTTTCTCTCGTTTTGTGGTGTCCTGTTAATCTTTTTACTCTTTTTACTCCCATTCGATATGTCGTCTATGTCCTGTTCTCTTTTTCTTTTCGAATCCTCCGACGTATACTCGTCGCCACCGAGATGTTTTGTTTCTTTCATAACTTTCATTGTTTATTTAGTCATGTTCGTAAGCATCTCATTATTTTCAGATCTTCTGTCGAATATTCGTCGTTCTCACATCCTACATTTTCCCTCTGTTGTGCCATAATACGCACAATACACTTGTAACACCTTTATTACACTATTTATTATTGTATTCTCTTAAAATAATGTATTTCATCACACTCCGTTTTTATTCGAGTTTGGCATTGACGAAACGTGATAAGTCCTGGTAAAACGAGGTTTTTATCGCCGCTGTCTCAGCCAACAATAACACGTCCGATTTGTTTAAAAGTCCTTACTCAACTACCACATTGAATGGCCTTTGGAAAAAATGGAAGGTACCACCAACGTTTCTTGCAACAAATATGTATGCACGAAGTGTTCAAACAACTGTGGTTTGTGTAAAGAAACAATTATGTTATACGGAATAATTATTTGTTATTTAATTATGCTTTATTTGTGTCATTCAATGTAATCAAAGTTAAATGAGGAAAAAGGTTTAATTTGTAATAGCGGTTAGAAACAGTAACATTTTCCGGCGGTTTAAGTGTTAATGCTTACTCGTTCAACAATATGGTAAGAATATTCATTTAAAACTTACCAAATGATAATAGAACGGAGGAAATTCTGCTGCAACATCTTCAGGTGAAATAAATCCATTGCCTAACATAATGCCTTTAAAATTAGATTTGATTTTTCCTAATCCGATAGCCTTAAATTTAAAAAATGTAGCCATTTTATATAAAATTATCAATTCTTCACATTACCAACCTTGTCTAGCTGTATCGCAAATTCGACTATCATTTTTGCTCCGTAAGATATTCCAGTGATATACAATGGAACAGATTTGAAAATAGGAAAGACTTTATAGAATTTTTGCAAAAATTGCATTAAATCGTTACCGATTTGAACGTTATTAGTGCAAAGGGCTTTTTTTGACTCAAAGTAACTAAATCCAGTGCCCACTGGAACATCAACAAAAAGAAGATTGTAATCTTTAACCCATGAATTGTTGTATGGATGCAAGTCAAGATGTAGCGGTCCAAGTCCGTCAAAGTTTAAGCCCATTCCAGAAGATCCTGGACCTCCAGGTATCCAAAGTAGTAGAGGACGTTCTGTGATACTTTCAACATCTGCTGTTGTATAGTACAGCCACCAAAATATATGAGCCTGTGGTCTGACTTTTACATAACCCCATTCTTGTTCCCCAGGTCCGAAACCTTTTCGACCTATACATTAAGAATTAAAATTGGAAGCTGTAAAGTTGACAACGTGTGCCTTTATTTTCCCAAATTCGTGCTCCCCTTTAGGGGGGTGTAACTCCGAAAGGAGACGTCTAAGGAAAAAATGTTATGTAATAGCCCCCCTTAATTTTCGATCAGAAATCATCTCCTGCTTTTTTTTTTGCAATATTTAAGAAACACCTTGTATATATACAGGGTTTCAAACCACCCATACCAGCACTTTTATTCGAGAATGCAACGTCTGACAAAGTTGAAAAAATGTTTGACAGAAGTGCATATGCAAAATTGACTGATGCGGTTTTCGTAATTAAACCGGAAGTGGCCAAATCGTAAGTAACTTTAAAAATTCAAATGGAACTATCTAGTTTTTATTGCATAATTAGAAAGATATTTGACAAATAATAGTTTTTATGTATCAAGGCCAAAACGTGTAAGTTTTTCGGCCGCGTCTGGTTTGCTGGGTGAGACGTAGTTGAAGCCAGCAAACAGGCAAGGACAAAAAAGTACGTTTTGGCCGAGGTGCATATTAAGTTTTTTGTGCGTTCGAATTAAAAACAATTTAAATTTTCTATATTTTCAAAAAACATAGGTTAGAAGCTACGTGACATTCTCTCACTGACAGATGACGGCGTATGCCGTTAGCGGTGGAAACGTACATGAATAATTCTGTACATAATTTAAATAACCCCTTTTTGTGCGATTGTAATGTTTTATTCATAAATTTAAACATTGATTAATTATTATCAATTACATAACGTAGAACATACGTAAATCAACACTAATTTTTTGTTCAGTATCCAGTAACAGTATCAACACGAAAATATTAGGTTATAAACTACCTGACAGTTAGCAACGTAAAGACCTCTACGTCACTACCCTTAGCGGGGAAGCCATAATCTCAGAGAACTTATATTGAGACACGCACATGCGCTTTCCGTTCTGCTTAAGGCAAATGATCTTTTTCGTACGCTGTAGCGGCCGAAAACACTTTTCGACCGTTGCTAAGGATAGGGCCGGAAATGCAGTACTTTATGGTTGCTTACGCGTCCGTCAAACAACTGTTTCTAGTACGATCGCACAAAAACACTTTTTACTAAAAGAATTTTTTGATTATCATTATAGTTTGTTACCAATTGGACGTAAATCATAACAACATTAAAAACCCTATTCGCATGTAGCTGAGTTTTGGACACTCCCTTTTTTCTTTAATTTTGTATTTAAATAAATGAAATTTTAGACATATGATATGTGTACAAAACCTTGCAATGGGCCAAAGATGTTGGTAGAGGAAAAACAATACATGCGAAGTAAGGGCGGTAAGTTGGTAAGTCGGTCTGGAGCGAACGCAAGGACGCTTGTGCTCAGGCGACAAAAGTGAAAATACGATTGTGTTAGCTAACTTTCTGTGAATAAAAACAGTGTTAAAGGTTACATTTAGTTCACTAGAATTATTAAATATTGTTTCATTTGTTATCATCGGTGGGGTGATACCAGTAGTCTAGTGGCTATGTTAATATTATAATCCAGATTTGCCAAAGAATAAAGTTTGAGTTAAACCTTGTGTTGTCATTCTTGTCGGCATTACTATCATTTATTATACGCCCACGACCCAGAATTAGAAGAACTCAGCAACCTGAATATTTGAACATATGTTCAATATTGTTGCACTTCCGGTTTCGCCGAAAATGACCCTAAGTTTGTTATTTCAAAACGAACACCCTGCTTATTTTTACATTTTTGGAAAAAGAAAGCAACTGCCCTATTTTCATTGTTTTAGAGCAATTTTCCGCACCCCGTCGGATACTAATGAGCCATTATTTATTAATCTTAAAACATTACAGATCAATTTGTAACATTTCGCAATTATGAGCAATTTTAAGCAATGAAAACAATATTTCAATTATTAAATTAATATTTCCTTTGTTCATTGCAATAATTTCATTATTTTTTTCATTTCAATGGTAATTTAATAGTCAATTAAAGCTATTATGGTTTAAAATAATGTATTATACAAGGTTTCGCAATTTAAATTTCACGATTCAACGTCACCCGTCACATATAAATTAAATGCACGTTTTAATTCCACCCTCTGAAACTTAGCCCCAATTTTACGACTTCTTAGCTATTGCGATGAGCTAGATCTTCACGTTGAGCCACAAGTGTGGACGATACTGCATAACCCTGAAGGACTGTAACGAATCGATTAATTTTCCCACAAAATTCCAATGCTTATAATTTAGAAAGTTCTTCGCGTCAAAAAGATATTTTTAGGAATTGCTTAAGGCTTTTGGCAAAAAAATGAGACCTATTTTTTAACCATCGCTATTTTTGTAAAAGTTTGTTACTTACCTGAAACAGTTACACACAGAACCCCTAGGATTAGTAGAATTGCTTTCATTTTAATTGCAAAGTGAGAAAAAAAACCTCTGTTGTATCTAAATAATGTTGATTGTTGTAACTGTTGGATACTAATGAGCCAATATTTATTAAAATTCGCAACTATACCCAATTAAAACAATAGCCCAATTAATAAATCAATATTTCCTTTGTTCATTACAGTAGTTAAATTATTTTTTATTTAAGTGGCATTTTAATAGTTCATAAAAGGTTTCATTGTTTAAAATAGCGTATTGTAAAAAGTTTCGCAATTAACATGACGTATTCCCTACACTTCTTTTATTAAAATCTATGATAGGCCCTGGCGATGGGTGAAGCTTTTTTTGTAAAATGGTCTAAGATTTTTTGTCTATGCATAAAACATATTCTGTGTTCATTTGATTGCGATAAACGAAAAAGGCTTAGTTCTGGCACTTTCAAACTCCCTTACCCAATGATCTGGAAGTTCCGCTGTCGCCTTTTGATTCCAAAATCTTTATCACACTCCAAATAGGAATGTCCCGTAACGGGAAACGTGACTTTAATATCGTCAAATCGTTTTTCCTTATGAACTAGAAAGTGCAACAATCAAAAACTTGTGTAGTTTTTGTTTTGTCCCGCGCAAGAGAGGAATTTTTTAGCTATCAAGTATGGACTTGGATCGGTATTCGATAAAATGACACAGACAGATCTGTCTTTCAAAACACACTAGGGATTCTGTGTCGAGACAACCCGAGTATTTATTTCCGTTCCAAGGCTTTTTGGTGTCTCGATTCAAATATATAATACAGCAACATTTATTGTTTTAAAATAAAACCTGTACAGGCGAAAACAACCCATGCCCAGCTTGTACAGGGTGGTCCAAATTCGATGGGATTGCATGTGTATCTCGGTTAATATTTAAGATAGAGAAACGGTTAAATTACCAAAAATGTGCAGTTTTTTGAGACAAACTCAGAACCGTTCAAAAATATTCTATCATTTCCGGTTTTCGAGTTATCGAATAAAAAGTGTTTTTTTGTCATATTAATAATGTGTCATATCTCCGTTATTGTTGTAAATATCAAAAATATTTATTAACATTATTTTTGGATATTTTTATGTTTTATTTGATTATACTAAAAAAAAAAAAATTACGCTCGCCGTTAAAAAGTTATGACACAATCTTACCTTTTTTTAAATAGAAACGATAGTTGGCTATGACCTATTTAAATTCCTCATTTTTTTCTCATTCCAAATATATAAGGGTCGATGTATTTAATTTTAATAATACGCAAGTTATGAAGGTTTTTCAGGTTTTTTTTCTAAGAAAATCATAGTAGGCTATGAAAACAAAAACCAAACAAGGTGTAAAACCTTACAAAACTCATGTGGTACAAGTTACCAAGGTTTTTTAATTTGTTGTGGAGATAAACATTGTAAATATTTGAAAATAAGAAAACAACGATATAGTCGGTATCAGCAGTAATGTAGGATATTGTTGTTTATCTTATGTTCAAAAAATTTCGTATTTATCTCAATAACAAATTAAAAAACCTTGGTAACTTGTACCACATGAGTTTTATAAGGTTTTACACCTTGTTTATTTTTTGTTTTCATAGCCTACTATGATTTTCTTTTAAAAAAAAACTAAAAAACCTCCATTACTTGCGTATTGTTGAAAATAAATACATCAACCCTTATATATTTGAAATGAGAAAAAAATGAGGAATTTAAATAGGTCATAGCCAACTATTGTTTCTATTTAAAAAAAGGTAAGATTGTGTCATAACTTTTTAACGGCGAGCGTAATTTTTTTTTTTTTAGTATAATCAAATTAAACATAAAAATATCCAAAAATAATTTTATTAAATATTTTTGATATTTACAACAATAACGGAGATATGACACATTATTAAAATGACAAAAAAACACTTTTTATTCGATAACTCGAAAACCGGAAATGATAGAATATTTTTGAAAATGGTTCTGAGTTTGTCTCAAAAAACTGCACATTTTTGGTAATTTAACCGTTTCTCTATCTTAAATATTAACCGAGATACCCATGCAATCCCATCGAATTTGGACCACCCTGTATACGAGCAGGTAACAAGTGAACAGTTAAAAGGGTCTGCAAAGTTGTTTTTAAAACAGATATTGTGGCATTAACTACTGATGAAGCAAGCGTGATGAAACAATTTGGACGTGAGTGTCCTGTAGTGATTGCAATACCGGACCAAAATTCAATACCGGTATTCGGTATTTATTCGCAAGTAATACCGGTATACCGGTATTAATACCGGTATTGCTTTTTTAAAAAAAGTATTAATTTTGAAAATACAATATATGCATTTTACACATATGTACATACTTAAAAAATTACATAATCTGTAAAAAAATATGGACACAAAAAACTGAAGATATACAGGGTACCTAATTGATTGGGACCTCGCATTAAATAAAAATATATGAAGAATGAAAAAGGGTATTGGTCTGAAATTTTGGTTATGACCATAATGGCATCTGAGCTGTTTAATGAAAATATTTTCAAGATGGCGACCCTTCCGGAAATACCGGAAGTTGACGTCTACTTTCTTATTTCAAATACAATGGTCTATTTTTTATTGCATTTTTGGATTTAACACATTATTTTACAGGGACTATTAATAGCATACCCTATACCTAAGTGCAGTAGTTTTTTAGATTTTTGGACTTTTTTGAAATTTTTTAATTTTCATCGTAATGCTTAATATTATCTATCGCCGCCATTTTTGAAGAGAAAACGCTTAAATTTAGACTATGCATAGAAGAATTTTTGCAATCGATGCATTACTTACAGGGTGTCCAAATTTTAATTTTCTTTTAATACAATTTCAGACCAATAAAACTCGTTTTTTTCAAATACAATGCCCAATTTTTTTTTTCATTTTCTAATTCAAAAGTAAATTCTACATCAATCTATATTAGCGTTTCCTATACCTATCTGCAATAATTTTCGAGTTATTAAGAATTTTTGATAAAGTTAAGAGAAATTGCAACATTTTTTAATAGTAAGCCTTGGAAATGACAACAAATATTCCAATGTTGCAATATTCTTTCGTCTTCTAATAATATCATCTCTCTTTTAATTAACTTAAATACATCATTTTGTAGCTCAATTTTGTGTTTTGCATTTATTGCTATTTTTTTATTTATGACAGACTGCAATTATAAAATAATAAAAATCAAATTTAAAAAAAATTAATATTAATACCGAATACCGGTATTAGACCATCAAATGAGACGGTATTTCGGTATTGTAAAATGGCACGGTATACCGGTATTCGGTATACCGGTATACCGGTATTGCAATCACTAGTGTCCTGTGAGAGTCAGCTCTGCTTAAATCACGCAATTCATTTGGCCGTAATAAACATCATATCAAAAAGAGAATGAACATCAAACAAATGAAGATTCTAACGAAGATGACGATAACTATTGTGATGATGAACAAAATATCGAGAAAAATTACAGTGAAAATAATAAGGGTGTAGTATTTCAAAATGCAAACCTGTGTATAAAACCGAGCTCTAATAAGCCCTAAACAAAACTCGAAAAATTATCAGATTGTTCCGAAAAAGTGCATTAAAAAACACGATTTTACAAAAACATGTGAAGAGCGGATTTGATGTTGAGATTAATTTATGATTCTCATGATCGACAGATTTTTAAAACTACGAAATTCCATCAGAAAATCTTTGACTGATCTCGACATTGGTGATATCTGGAATGAATCAAATATTTACTTATTGGAAAATATTTCTAGAGTACTCGGTCCTATGAAACTGGCAGTTGATGCTCTGAGTCGCCGAGATGCCACTTTATCGACTTCAGAAGTTATTGTTAATTTTTTGTTAAAAAAATTACTTCCATTTAACACAACGTTATCTCAAGAAATGTTTACAACCTTGAAAGCCAAAATTGAAGAAATAAGAAATAAGAACCTTATTGGTTCAATACATTTTTTACAAAATCCCGATTATATTGTAAAAAAAACTATTTTTCAAGTTGTGCCAAAAAGATGTATTTAAAATATGGTAAACCGAGCTCGGTGGCTGGTTGGTATGCAACCTAGCGAGTAAAATCGGGAGGCGTGGGTTCGAATGCCGCGGCCGTCTGTCATCGTAGGGTTTTCAGGTGGTTTCCCCTACCTACTATAGGCAAATGCTGTGACAGTACTTCCACCTACCCTTACCTTACCCACCCTTTCCTTGTTCCCCGCCCCCTCCTCCCGGACGCTAGTGACCTTAGATGTCGAAGCGTCCCTAAACTCTCAATTAAAAAAAAATAATATGGTGAAGAATTATTAGCAAGGCTTTTTTCTAATGTAGAAAGTTCGGATACCAATGTAATCGATGAAGAAAACAGTGATTGTCAGCTCGCTAATATGTCGATTCAGGAAGAATTAAACAATAAATTATTGAACCAGCAAAGAAGTTCAACCGTCAAAAACAAAAAATACAACTATCAAAAGGAGTGTCAGATTTTAGAATGAACTGGGAACCGGACTCCGAATCTAAATCTTTTATATGAAGCATTGCTCACAATTAAACCAACATCAACGGAACATTTTCTATTGGAGGAATATTTATCACAAAAATTATAAATAGGCTACCTGACTTCCCCTTAAATGCATTGGTATTTTTAAAATCCTATTTTGCTAGGTAAAAGTAAAATGTATTAATTTTTTTATCCTAAACTCGATATAATAATTTAATTTAAATATGTATTTTATATATACTTATTAAATAAATAGCATAGAAAATATTTTCTATTTGTTTAAATACAATTATACCTACTTACATACAGGTATACATATATCTGTTTTTCCTTAATGATGTAATTTGATTTTTTACATTTTTTTTTACGTTTCAAATGAAACAGGGAATTCCCTGGACTTTTCAAAATTTGTGTCTCGAGTTCCGGGAATTGAAAAAACCCGAGACTTCAGAATCCCTAAAGTACACCATTTGTTTCAAAGCATTTTTGACGGACTTAGAACGGTAATGGGCCAATGATATTTTGTCAGTAAAGAAGTACATTCATCAGTTACCAGATGCCACTGAAATCTCAAATATGTTAAATTTGGACTACGATCGTTCTTACCGCGACGTCTCCAAGTGTATTTAAAAAAATTTTTATTAACCTGTTTGCGACAGCATGGCTCAGAATTAAATATGAGCTTTTTGTAGTCGACGTTTTTTTAATCCGGTCTTTTACTCCTAAAAGCATCTACTCATTAGCCAACTTGTCGGGGCCGACAGTCGGAACTCCGAGTTGGGTGTTGTCTACACACCTCCCGATCAGTTCAACCAGCACAGCTAAACGTCATAGCTTTTTATTCATTTTGATGTTAAATTTTCGGTTTAATAGTCCTTATCTAAAGGAATGTGGTGGGGCGGTTGGCTTGTTGGATGGATTGGTCAGCCGACCGTTCCAACTGTCGTGCTGGTCGGGTGAAACACAACACATTAAACAATTTATCGGAATGGTCGGTCGGTTGTCCCGACAAATTGGTAGGTGAGTAGACCCCTTTAACATAACAGGTACTGGCGTTAGCATAAATAAACCTAAGCATCTGCTCCAAAAAACCTAAAAACTTGTTTCTGTAGGTGTAAAACTTTTTTTTGTTACTCTACCTTGATCTTGAACAATTCGCACCTTAGTATAAATCTTTACTGTGCACACTGTGCTATTGGTTCTGGGGTTTAATCCATAAATAAAACTAAAATCGTGGAATAAGAAAGCTTTGTTTAATTAAGGCTCTTAAACATTCCATTACAATTTTAATCGGAATAATATATGATGTAGAACTATACCATATATTAAATACTGGAGTATTTATTGACCTTCTTAGTCATCGTAGTCATCGTGGGTCTCTGTAAGACGTCTTAATATATCTGCCACTGCTTTTGGATTTTCGTTTACAGTCTACAAATCATACGCTATTGTTAATATCAGAGTTACAAAATCAAGTAAACAAGTAAATATACCGGGTGTTAACCACCAGCCGTGAACATAGGGAATTAACATTGGTTTTAACTTTTTTTCGGATTCCTGCTCCCCAATTGAACTTATATTAAAATTAATGGTAACAATAGAAAGGTAAAATTATTACGCATCATTTGAGACCATTAATAAGCTTAAGTGTTTAATATTTGGTTTATAATTAATATTTTAAACCGAAAAATTAATGAAACTACTTTGGTGGAAGAAAGAGTTTTAGGGATGATTAATATTGACCCTACGTCCAGTCTAGGGCAAATATCCCGCGAAGTGGATTTGTCTAGGACAGGGTATTTAAAATTTAAAAAAAAACATCGTTATCATCCCTACAAATCGCAGTGTCACCAGGAAATTCTTCCTGCGGATCAAGACTGTAGATTTTTTTTTTGAGCCGTAATGCAAGAACGCGCCAACAACGATCACAGTTTTCTTTCATCAATTTGTTTTACCGACGAATCTACGTTTACTTTGAACGATGAACCAAATGTTCAAAATAGCAGATACTGGGCACAGGAAAATCCACACTGCTACATATCCACCAGAACGCAATATCCTCAAAAAATTAATATTTGGGCTGGCATTTTTAATAACCAAATTGTTGGTCCTTTTGAAATTGAGGGAAATTTAAATTCAGAAAAATATTTAGACCTTTTAATAACCAGGTAGGTCCTGCGCTGGAAGAAGTTGCAAGAGAAAATCAGGAGATCTGGTTCCAACATGACGACTGTCCAGCCAATTACAGTTTAGATGTTAGAAACTTTTTAAACGATTGTTTTCCCAATCGCTGGATTGGTAGAGGTGGAACAATAAATTGGCCAGCCAGATCTCCTGATTTAGCACCTTGCGACTTCTTTCTGTGGGGCCACCTTAAAAGTAGAATTTATAAAAAACGCCACCCAAATATTAATTCTTTGAGGAATGCAATAGTAGCAGAATGTGCTTTAATTAATAACAGACAGCTAGCCTCTGTGAGAAACGGTTTTTATAATAGATTGGAGTATTGTTTATGTAGGAATGGGAGGCTTTTTGAATATTTATTGTAAAATTTATTCTTTTATATTTTTAGTTATTGTTTTTAGTTATTGTTTTTAGTTTTAAGTTGAAATTTAAGTAATAAAATGTCGACTCTTGTAATTAATCTCCACAAAGATGCGTCACTATAATGCTGTAAAAAGTTTTCAGCATTAAAACTCTTCCTCTATTATAGTTTTTTTTCTTCATTTTAATCAAAATCGTTAAAGAAATAATTTGCTGATTTAAAAATTGACAGATAATAACAAAAATTAATGAAAACAAATGTCAGATTGTCAGCCATGGCTACTTATATTTGTAAAATTAATCCAATTTTAAAATATTAATATTATAAACTAAATATTAAACATTTAAGCTTATTAATGGTCTCAAATGATGCGTAATAATTTTATCTTTCTATTGTTACCATTAATTTTAATATAAATTCAATTGGGGAGCAGGAATCCGAAAAAAAGTTAAAACCAATGTTAATTCATTATGTTCACGGCTGATGGTTAACACCAGGTATATCAAGTAACCGTATATAATATAAATAGTTTATAAATAAGGGAAT
The DNA here is from genome assembly GCA_947652605.1 of Elmis aenea. Taxonomy (NCBI): domain Eukaryota; kingdom Metazoa; phylum Arthropoda; class Insecta; order Coleoptera; family Elmidae; genus Elmis; species Elmis aenea. The sequence goes on along the minus strand of OX393583.1, from coordinate 28,658,982 downwards.
AGAAGTGACATGTATTTTAATCCATTGAATGATTTAATTTGTATATTGTGATTTGTGCTTTTAAAGTAATAAAACACTACACTATTATTGTTTGAAAAGCTATAAAATAAATCAACTTACGATATGCCCTGCTCGCTTAATCCAATACATGTCAAAGTTCTCAACTGATTTCACATAGCCCTCTACGATTCCATCAATGACCAATGGTTCTCTTTTGGCTGTTTTGTATTCATCGGCTCCTGTCCAGTTTAATCTACTCACCCATCGAGAAGTGGCTACAAATTTAACTTTAATTAACGAATCGACGTCATTATTAGTGAGCCATACCTGTGTTAACTATTCTTCCATCAAATTGGCTCGCGAATACAGCAACTTTAATATTGGTATTATTCAAAATATATTCCACTGGAAAAAAATCATACTAAATTATAGAGTTAAACAATGTTATCAGTAATAATAAATATCTCGAAGAATCATAGAGCGCGGCAATGCGTAATACACTTTTTTCTACCCATGTATAAGAAAGTTTTCATTTTCTCACTACCTACCCTACATGAAAGTTTTACTTTCGCCGAAAATAATGTTAATGTCAAGATCAGATTGTAAAATTAACGATTTTTTTAGCTAAAACTCATAATAAACTGAAATGGCGTTCATATTCTTATCAAATAATTTAATTTTAATGTAGCATTTTATACAGGGTGAGTATAAATTGGCGGAAGCGCTACACGTGACGATGTTCGTCGTAAAATTCCAAATCGAAAATCTTGATACAAGAATGTTGTACCATGATTCCTATGGCATCAGGAACCATATAAAGAGAAAAAAAATTGGCAACATTGCATACATTGATTTACGTTTGGACATTTTTTTTATCAGCAATTTTTACTTGGGTATTTACAATTTTTGTTCGAACTGAAAGCCTTCAGTTCGTAAACATAGCTGCAAACTTTTGGGTATCATAAAACACAAACTAGAAATAATTACAGAGATGACAGGTAATGACAATGTTGCCATGTGTATTATTTTCATTCAAATCAGTGATTTAAATATTTTCAACACCAATTTTTGAAAGGAAGAACACAATATCTAGGAAAAAATACCATTCGAAATTTATTTTTATTCCAAATTGCAGCTTTTTCACTTGCAAGTATTAAATAATAACGCTTATTAAAGGACTAAATGTCAAAACTTTGAGGACCTCGTGCAGACACAGCAAGCATGGTACAATATTTTCGTCTTAATATTTTCGACTTAGAATTTTACGAAGAACATCGCCACGTGTAGCGCTTCGGCCATTTTTTACACACCCTGTATAAAAATGAATGTATGTTTGTATGTATGTCCTTCATGCATTCCTATACCATTCATCCGATCCTGACCAAATTTGGCACAGACAATGTATAGGACCATGGGAAAAAGATAGGCTATATAAGAATTCCCAAAAGTTCCAAAATAGAATTTATACACTGTATAAAATTTTCTCTTAGTTAATTCATATTATTATTACTATTTTTATATAAATGGTCTTTAATATGTCCCCAGAATGAGATTTGTTTTAATCTTGGACAAATAGATTTATTAGATTGCCTTCTTTCTGGATAACGCTTAAAATAAGTTTCACTTACAGCTTTAGATATGGTCATAAAACGAAAAGTCGAAAAATCGAGATATCGGCGATAACTCGAAAACAAAAGACGATAACCAATTTTAGTTTTCACCAATAACTTTCCCTTGTAAAAAGAGATCAAGGAAGCGGGGTCAGTTTTTCGATTCGTCTTATAGTTACTGAGATTCCTTATGAAAACATCGAATTTTGAACACCCTTAAAATTGGAAATATGTACCTACCTACTTGTAAAACAAACTGTTTTCAAATATATGCAATAATTTTAAGAGTATCTTAACACGTTTAGTTTATATGTTGTATCTTAAAATCTTCGGGTAACTAAAGAAATTGGTTAATAAAATAAAGCAGTTCCCCATTATTACTCCCGAATCGATTTCGGGAAAAAGTAGGGAAAAAAAATTGCGATTGATCTCATAATTTTCTACAAACCTTTGTCCACAACAGAGGTCATTATATCTCCACTGAGGGCATGAAACACAATATCACTACGGCTTGAAAAGCGTGATTTTAACTGCAGTTCTTCATATACTTTTGTATTCATGAGCTCTTCAAGTTGTTGTGAGCTGATATTCTTTGATTCGCTCGGCATAGGTGACAGTATGTTGTACATATCAACTGCTGTTCCATCGCCGACAATTTTCGATAATTTACGAGATATGGCAAGAGCTTTAAAATATTTTTTTGACTGTATTGCCCTCAAAGATTTATGAGCAATTTTTTGGAGTTGCTTATAACCAGCATGGTCGACTATACCCTATAATAAAAGAGTTTTTTGTTGTATTCATTGCATATTTTAACACTAAAACCGCCAGTGTACCTTCCTTAAACTAAGCCTTATTTGTCATCCTTTTATTGTTTTATTACTTGCACGATTTTTTTTAACTTCTTTTTATAATAATAATAATAATAATAATAATAATAATAATAATAATAATCTTTACGTATGCTTTACAACTTTACATGGTTAAAAAGCATTTGTTATGGAGATTTGAAAAATGCAAAAATCCAATATGGCGTCCATAAGAAAAACAAAAGTTGGGTATGACTGCGCGAAACGTAGTAGGCCTAAAATATTTTTAATTTCATTTTTAAAATTCTTATTAGTTACTTCTCCGATACTGAAAATTTGGCGCAAAAATCTTTTCAAATAAAGTTAATATGGAGGTTTTAAGATAATGTACATTTTTCGGTTTCATTGTGGTATTACCTATGTAACAGGATGAATTATTGAAAATGTAAAAGTGGATTATTGTTACGCATGTAATTGCGCAACTTTTTTCCCATTTAACCGATTTCGTATTTGTAACGGTTTCTGAGATAACTTCATTTTAAACTGGACACCCTGTATGGTAAGAATACTAATTTAAAACTTACCAATTGATAATAGTACTGAGGAAATTCTGCCAGAATATCTTTCGGTGAAATAAATCCATTGCCTAACATAATGCCTTTAAAATTTGATTCGATTGTTTCTAATCCGATAGCCTTAAATTTAAAATATGTAGCCATTTTACATAAAATTATCAATTCTTCACCTTACCTGCTCTAGCCTTATCGCAAATTCGGTTATAATTTTTGCTCCGTAACCTAGTCCAGCGATATACAATGGAACAGATTTGAAAATAGGCAAGGCTTGATAGAATTTTAGCAAAAATATCGTTAAATCGTGACCGATTTGAACGTTATTGGTGCAAAGGGCTTTTTTTGAACCGAAGTAACTTAATCCAGTGCCAACCGGAACATCAACGAAAAGAAGATTGTAATATTTAACCCATGAATTGTTATTTGGATTCGAGTCAAGATCTAGAGGCCCAAGTCCGTCAAAGTTTATGCCCATTCCAGAAATTCCAGGACCTCCGGGTATCCAAAGCAGTAGAGGACGTTCTGTGATAGTTTGAACATCTGCTGTTGTATAATACATCCACCAAAATAGTTGAACATGTGGTCTGACTTTTATATAACCTGAAGGTCCGAAACCCTGTCCTTGACCTATACATTAAGAATTAAAATTGGAAGCTGTAAAGTATACAGGGTGCACCACGACCCTGAGATTCTTCGATAGCTCCTTTATTATTAAAAATATCAAAAAAATTTTAATACAAATATTGTGCGAACCTATTTTCTACATAACCTAAAATTATTTTCAAATATACAGGGTGTTTCGTTTGACCGGCACATATAAAAATTTAATTTTTTTAAATACAACACCCTGTATAGTTTTACATTTTTGGATTTCTCTTAAAATTTACTTTAAAAAATGTAAAAGGTTATATGGGTCTTAAGTCAACCGTTTTCGTAAAATTTACATTTTTGTGAAAACTTTGAGCGATACAGCACTTTCAATTTTTTTTTACAATAAAGTTATTTAAAAAAGCGGTAAAATTTCGTTTACAATTTATATTGACAATAGATTAATTAACACTTTGCGCTAGCTACATTTTAAAAATATTATACAGGGTGTTTTTTACGGTTGGTCAAACTTGTGAAAATTTAAACATCGATAAGTCATTTTTCTTAAAAGCAACACCCTGTATATTTTGACATTTTCTGGTAGAGAATTTAATTGTCTTTCGAAATTATTAAGCATGTCCTATACCTAAAGTTAATATTTTTCGAGCTATCTCGATTTTTATTAGTATTACTAAGGCAATTAAAATATTTTAAAATGGGCCATGGACGTAAGTGGTAATTTTTCAAAGAATTGTTAAACAAAAGAATAAAAAGAGCTTCAACTTTAATTTTAGGCTAAAAATGTACCCCATTTTACCGAAATTTATCGTATAAATTGTTCAAGATTATGTCCTTGTTCTACGCACAGCCGTAGACCTTGTCTGAAAGACTCTAGCTCCTTTTATAACATTTCGGGGGTTATACCATCAAAAGCAACACGAATCCTGTTTTGCACATCTTCAGCAGTTGTTGGGGGGTCTTGATACACCTGTTTTATGGGTCCCCACAAAAATAAATCTATAGGGGTAAGATCAGGTGACCTAGGTGGCCAGGAGATTGGTCTACCTCGCCCTATCCATCTATTAGGATATTCTGTGTTCGGCAACTGCATTACTTGCTGTGTTTCTTTTAATGGTATAACCCCCGAAATGTTATCAAGAGTGCTAGAGTCTTTCAGACAACATCTACGACTGTGCGTAGAACATGAACAAGGATATAATTTTAAACAATTTATACGATAAATTTCGGGGAAAAGGGGTACATTATTGGACTAAAATTAAAGTTGGAGCTCTTTTTATTCTTTTGTTTAAAAATTCTTTGAAAAATTACGACTTACGTCCATGGCCCACTTTAAAATATTTTAATTGCCTTAGTAATACTAATAAAAATCGAGATAGCTCGAAAAATATTACGTTTAGGTATAGGACATGCTTAATAATTTCGAAAGACAATTAAATTCTCTACAAGAAAATGTAAAAATATACAGGGTGTTGCATTTAAGAAAAATGACTTATCGATGTTTAAACTTTCACAAGTTTGACCAAGCGTAAAAAACACCCTGTATAATATTTTTAAAATGTAGCTAGCGCAAAGTGTTAATTAATCTATTGTCAATATAAATTGTAAACGAAATTTTACCGCTTTTTTAAATAACTTAAATGTTAAAAAAAATTGAAAGTGCTGTATTGCTCAAAAATTTCATAAAAATGTAAATTTTACGAAAACGGTTGACTTAAGACCCATATAACCTTATACATTTTTTAAAGTAAATTTTAAGTGGAATCCAAAAATGTAAAAATATACAAGATGTTTTATTTAAAAAAATTAAATTTTTATATGTGCCGGTCAAACGAAACACCCTGTATATTTGAAAATAATTTTAGGTTATGTAGAAAATAGGTTCCCACAATGTTTGTATTAAACATTTTTTGATATTTTCATTAATAAAGGAGCTATCGAAGAATCTCAGGGTCGTGGTGCACCCTGTATGTGCGTTTATTTTAACAACTATACCGGGTCTCCCAAGTTCGTGCTTCCCTTTAGGGCAGTGGTTTCCAACCTGTGGGGCGCGCCCCCCAGGGGGGCGCGAGACTATTGCAAGGGGGGCGCGCAGCTGTTACCAAAATATCATTTTTGAATACAAACAAACAAAAAGAACTTTCTTTATACAGAATATGGTGTATTGTTTTGTAGTCCATTAAATAATTCTTATTTATCAGCACAGTATTTATGAAATTAGATTGTTAACGAAAAGTGAGGGGGCGCAAAAAAATATTTATGGAAAAGGGGGGCGGAGGTACAAAAAGGTTGGAAACCACTGCTTTAGGGGAAGTAACTCCGAAAGGAGACGTCTAAGGAGAAAATGTTGTAATTTTCGATAAGTAATCACCTCCCGAATTTGTTCGCAATATTTAAGGAACACCCGGTATACAGGGTGTACCAAATTCGAGTAAATGCATAGGGATCTCGCTTATCTTAAGAGCTACGAGGTCGGTTAAAAAGGACAAAGTTGAGAAATGAAATGATTATCAAATATTCGAAAAGAAAAATTTCATAGTGATTTTTTTTTTGCCCTATATCCTACATTTATTAAGTTTTCGACAATCTGGAAGCACTTCTCCATGGCAACTTCTTACACTTTTTATTTTGAGATTACAAAGAATTTCCAACAACGTTTCGTCTCTTCAGAACCATCACCAACTTTATTTTTTTAAATACGGCGAAAAAATGTTGATCTCATAGTCGGATAGCATTTTGTCTTCTGATTTCAATGATATATGACACTCAATATCTAAAAAAACTATTAAAATATCATATTTGTAACACTTTTTATACTAGACGAAAATGTTTTTAACAATACTCCGCAATACACGAAGGCATAGCGAATAAATAAATAAATTAAAAATGTACTACCAGAACATATTGAAAATAAAAATTGCGAACAAAAGCACGATCATATTAATGTCAAAGTGACAGTTTTAACAAAACAACAACAAAATGGTTTTGTTTTTTACTTTATTTATTTTTTGTATAAGAATTTTTCTCAAATTTTTGGGTGAATTATCATTTCAGATAACAAGTGTCATTTATCATTGAAATCGGAAAACAAAATGCTATCCGACTATGAGATAAAAAAAAAAACGCTGTGTTTAAAAAAATTAATTTGATGTTTCTGAAAAGACAACACGTTGGAAATTTTATGTTATCTCAAAATATAAAGTGTAAGAAGTTGCCATGGAGAAGTGCTTCCAGATTGTCGATATCTTAAAAAACGATTAATGACCCACATTTTGAGCATTTTCTCTGTAATTTGCAATTTTCTGCTTTTCGCGATATTTTTAGATCGAACTTATAAGCAAATTTTTCACGAAAATGGTAAAATAAATCGAATTTCGCGCCAAACGGTGGCAGATATAAAGAAAAGTCATTTGGCACTTTTTGTTTAGAATAAAATGTACTACCCAAAAACAAGTTTGAGTTTCATTTGGAACAGGGCTGTACTAGTTTTTTATAAAATTTATTGAAACTGAAGCCCCACAACTCCGCCACTGGTTGCTTGTGGGGACTTGAAATTCTCACCGAATATGGTAAACTGTATTTGCTTAAAATATATCTACTGGTTGTCCAAAAAGTAACGTAACGGATCAATATCTCGTCTTGTAACAATTTCACAAAAAAAAGTTTCATACAAAAGTTGTTTGTGGTAATTTACTACATGACCTTAAATTATTTTCAACTATACAGGGTGTTCCATTTTGGCGCTATATCAAAAACAAAGATTTTTTTAAATGGAACACCCTGTATATTTTTAGGTCTTCGAATGTCTTTTTTTAACCCCTACATGAATGTCTTTTCATTTTTTGATTTTGTGACAGTGTTGCCAACTTATTATTTTTTTTCCGAAAAATCTGACATAAGCAGGCTTAACTTTAAAAAATCGTAGCGACCTCGTTTCTTGAAGGAAGCAACATTTTAAAAATAAAAAATTTAAATTTATTGATACAGGGTGTTCACAAAAAATGCCAAACTTTCCAAACTTCAAAGTGACATAACTAAATTTTTTCAAATGTAAACACCCTTGTTTTATTTTTTCTCCCCTTCAATTTTCATGCAGGGTATCCTATGTCTAAACCCCGTAGTTGTTGAGATATTTAATACTTTTAAAAAAAGTAGCCATTTAATTGCATTTTTATGCACCGAAGTAGGCCGCGCTTATGCAAAACAAGTGCCAAAATGTAAGCAAGTGTCAACTTAACATTTGAATAAGTTTAGAATTTAAGCGGATAGCATAATAAAACAAGGGTGTTTACATTTGAAAAAAATTAGTTATGTCATTTTGAAGTTTGGAAAGTTTGCCATTTTTTTGTGAACACCCTGTATCAATAAATTTAAATTTTTTATTTTTAAAATGTTGGTCCCTAACAGGACTAACATTATTGTTAAAACTTATTCCATAACTTCAAGAAACGAGGTCGCTACGATTTTTTAAAGTTAAGCCTGCTTATGTCAGATTTTTCGGAAAAAAAATAATAAGTTGGCAACACTGTCACAAAATCAAAAAATGAAAAGACATTCATGTAGGGGTTAAAAAAAGACATTCGAAGACCTAAAAATATACAGGATGTTCCATTTAAAAAAATCTTTGTTTTTGATATAGAGCGAAAATGGAACACCCTGTATAGTTGAAAATAATTTAAGGTCATGTAGTAAATTACCACAAACAACTTTTGTATGAAACTTTTTTTTGTGAAATTGTTACAAGACGAGATATTGATCCGTTACGTTACTTTTTGGACACACTGTATAAGGTTTGTTGATGGCTATATCACAATTAAAGTCGCTCTAGTCCTGGGCCCGTTTTGTAGAAGAGACTGAATATAAATGTTTCAAAATGTTTATAATAATAATTGATTTTTTACTTTATGATTTGTATAAAGCAATTTTGAAAACTTATGACAATGTGTAACGTACTAGTAAAATTTCGTTATTAGTCATGCAACAGCTATTTAAAACATATCGGGCCTGTTAGACCCGGTTGTTAGTTTTAGCAGCATTAAATTTCGGTAAATGCATGGTTAAGTTTTTTACCCAAAAAAAAAATCCAGGCCTTTTTTCACTGTTAATTTTGTAAAAGTTTCTCACTTACCTGAGACAGTTAAAACCAGAACCCCTAGTGTTAGTAGAATTGCTTTCATTTTAATTGCAAAGTGAGGAAAAAACCTCTACTTTATCTAAATAATATTGATTGTTGTAACAGTCGGATACTAATGAGCCATTATTTATTAACATTTCGCAGTTATGCGCAGTTTAAACAATAACCCAATTAATAAATTAATGTTTCCTTTGTTCATTGCAATAATTTAATTATTTTTCATTTAAATAGTATTTTAATAGTCCATTAAAAAGCTTTCATTGTTTAAAATAACGCAATATGCAATGTTTCGCAATTTAAACATTGCGTATTCCCTAAATTTCCTTTATTACTCGTAAAATCTATTTAAAAAACTGCAGCACCGTTATCTATAGTTGCTAAGCTATTCTAATTTGTACTATGTTTTTAAGATATTCCGGTCATTTGGTTCTTAGCTCTAAACATTTTATTCGCCAGTCTGTATTTTTATGAACTTAATTATTATTCTAAAGTAATTTTTTCATTGCGTCCATTAGACTTAAGGTAGTTAACAAGAGAAGTTTAAATTGAATCAGAATAGGGACTGCAATGTTGTTTTATCTTTAAACATTTTACTTGCAATTTTTTTTGCAGAATCATTGCTATTTTCTTGAATAGAAACTTTATTGTGAACCCTTATGTCAATAACCCGGTAGCCGGGGGTACCTTAGCACTTTTGGCGACGTTTTTAATGTTTTATTGATTTTTAATCAGGTTTTTTACTCCTAAACATAACAGGTGCTGGCTTTAGCATAAATAAACTTGTATCTGCTCCAAAAAACCTAAAAACTTGTTTCTTCAGGTTCAACCTTGTTTTTGTTACTCTACCTTGATCTTGAATACTTTGCACCTTCGTATGAATCTTTATTGTACACACTGTACTATTCGTTCTGGGGTTTAATCCATAAATAAAACAAATTAATCGTGGAATAAGGAAGCTTTGTTTAATTAAGGCTTTTAAACATTCCATTACAATTTTAATAGGGATAATATATAATATAGAACTACAGCATTTATTTAATACTGGAGTTTTTATTGACATCCACTGCAGTCATTTGTAAGACGTCTTAATATTTCTGCCACTGCCTTTGGATTTTCGTTTACAGTCTACAAATTGTATTATATTTGTTAATGTGTGCTGACTAGATGCACTACGATATGTATTATGTTTATTAATGTGTGCTGACTAGATGCACGACTATATATTTGTTAATAATGAAACAAGACTTCTTAACTATGCGACACGTGTTTATTTGTAACTAGCAACCTTGTACATCTCATGGTACATGTGTCTTATGTCACTGTCGGTAACCACACCGCTCTGTACTACCAACATATCTTACATCCCTCGGCTTTATACAAAATCATTATACATTTGAGGTTTACGTATCTGGCGACCTGATCGTGTGACATAAGGTTTATCTACGTCATTGGAGATATTTGTACATTGATCATTTGATACATTACACATTTCATTTGAACTAGAATCAGTAACAGAACATGAAACATCATCCTCTACTAAATGACTTGTAGATTCAGGTTTATTAACAGACTTTCGTAAATCTATTCTATTCCTTCTCATAATTGTATTATCAGCATTTTTAACTATATAAGATCGAGGTGTTTCGTGTTGTGCTATTACTTGACCTGGTTTCCATATGTTATTAACATGATCATATATATTTACAAAATCATCTGGTTTTAATATTTCTAAATTCTTTGAGTGCTCATCATAATAATTTTTGTTTACATTTTGACGTAATTTAAGCTTATCAGTTACATTAACATTTACTTTTGAAGCAAGAGCACTTTGACTACTAGGTAACTTAGTTCTACAAATACGATTCATCAATAATTGGGACGGCGATAACCCAACATGCTTAAGAGGACTGTTTCTATAAGCTAACAAAGCTGAATATATATCTTTCTTTTCTTCCAAGGCTTTTTTAAGAAGTTTTTTAGATATTGATACACCTTTTTCAGCCAAACCATTTGATCTTGGATAAAATGGACTTCTTAAAACTATTTCAAAATTCCATTCTTTTGAAAATTGATTAAATTCATCACTAGAGAACGGAACATTATCAGATACTACTTCATCTGGACAACCAAACTTAGAAAAAACAGATTTTAGTTTTAAAATTACTTCCTTGGCAGATTTATTTTTAATAGTAGCCATCTCAAGCCAATTTGAGTATGCGTCGTACACAACTAAATAAGACACATTTTCATAAGTAAATATATCTGTAGCAACACGTTGCCATGGTCTGTTAGGTATTAAATAAGGCAGTAACTTTTCTTTGCACTGTTTGTATGCAAACTTCTCGCAAATTTTACAACTTTTAACATAGTTTTCAATGTCAATACTCATATTAGGCCAATATAAGATTTGACGTGCACGAGCTTTGCATTTTTCAATACCTAGATGTCCGTCATGTATTTGTTTTAACATATCAGTTTTTAAACATTCAGGTACAATAATTTTATCACCTAAGAATAACAAACTATCATACGTTCCTATATAATATCTTAAATTCCAAAATTTTTGTACATTAGGAGGTAACTGTTTCTTATTCTCTGGCCAATCATTTTGACAGTAATATAAAACAGATCTTAAAGTTTCATCATTTTGTATAGATTGTTTAAATATTTCCTTTTTTTCATTAGATACAGGCAGTTTACTTATAAAGGAATGTATAACATAATCTAACTTAGATTTTTGTTCATTACTATTCAAGAATGCACGAGATAATGTATCTGCTACATTTAAATTTTTACCAGGTACATATACAATTTTAATGTTATAATTTCTTATACGCAAGATCATGTTTTGTAATCTCTTTGGTATTTTTAGTAAATCTTTTTTAATTATTGATTGAAGAGGTTTATGGTCAGAATTAACAGTAATATCTGAATGTCCATAAATGAATGTATTTAATTTCTCTAAGGCAAAAACAACAGCCAAAGTCTCCTTTTCTATTGGGGCATAATTTATTTCAGATTTGGACAAACTTCTTGATGTGTATGCTATTGGGTGATTTTCTTGTATCAGACAAGCACCTAAACCTTCATTACTTGCATCAGTTTGTATTATTATTGGTTTTTTAAAATCAAAATAAGCTAAAGTAGGAGCATTAGTTAAATAGTATTTCAATTTATCTAGGGCTTCATTTTGCTCTTTTGACCATAACCACTCTACTTTATCTTTTGTCAATTCACGCAATGGGGCGGTTATTGCTGACATATTTGGTATAAATCTGGTTAAATATTTAGCCATTCCTAATAAACGCAACAATTCAGTTTTATTAGTTGGCGTTTTTAACTTAACAATTGCTTCAACATAAGATTTATCTGGTTCGGTTCCTTCTTTGGAGAATATTTGACCCATGAATTTCACTTTATCTTTCTTAAATTGAATTTTATTGATGTTAAATTTTATATTGTATTTTAGTGCTCGATCTAGTACTAATTTTAAATTTTTATCATGTTCTAACTCATTTGAACCTGTTATAATCAAATCGTCAAAGTATATTCCAATACCTGGAATGTCTCCAAACAATTCATAATTCTTTTTTTGAAAAATTTCTGGTGCAGAACTTATGCCAAAAGGTAATCGACAAAAATGATAGCGACCAAACGGAGTTGAGAACGCACATAATTTAGCACTTTGTTCATCCAATAAAACTTGCCAGTAACCATCTTTCATGTCTACTACTGTAAAATAAGACTTTCCATTCAACAAATAAGTAATATCTTCAATAGTTGGAATTATAAAGTGTTCACGTTTAATTACATCATTCAAATACTTTGGGTCTAAGCAAAGCCTAATATCTCCGTTTTTCTTTTGAACGATTACAAGATTATTTAACCATTCTGTAGGTTCATCAATCTTTTTAACTATACCTTGTGACTCTAATTCCTTTAATTTATTTTTAAGTGGATTTACTAAACTATATGGTATACGATGCATATTTTGAATATGTGGTACTGCTTTTTCCTGTAAAACAATTTTATAAGGCGTCGGAAACTTTCCAATACCTTCAAACAAAGTTTTATATTTCTGATCATTTTTTATATCATCAACTTTATCAAATTTTATGTTTATATTATCAATTAAACTAACTAAACTTAAATCTAAACATGCTGATAACCCTAACAATGGACTTTGTTTTTTAACATTAACTATGGCAAAAGTTACAATCTTATGTTTATTTCCTATTGAACATTTTAAATCCGCCAGACCTACAGGTTTAATTGTGAACTTTTTATCTCCATAAGCCACTAAAGTTAAATTCGCAGACTTACATTTCGGAGGATCCTTTAATTTTGTATACACTTCTAAGGGTAATACACTGATTTGGGCTCCTGTGTCAATTTTACACGAGACTATTTCTTGATCTTCAATCTTTACTTCTTTCATCCATGACTCAATACCATGACTTGCTTGAGAACTCTGAACACTACTTACATACAATTGCTCTTCACTACTGTCTATTTCACTTTCACTTTCCACTTTCAGATCATGGACTTTTTTCTTTCTTACAAGTTTCTTCTCTTCACTATTTTTTTTCCATGTTGTGGCATCTTCTTTTGCAGTGTTTTCTTTCTTCTTGCACATTTTTGCAAAATGGTTTTTTCCTTGACAATTTGCACAAGTTTTTCTGAATGCAGGACACTTTCCATATATGTGTTTATAACCACAGTATTTGCAGTCACTTACTTTATCATTTGGTTTAACTTCATTTACCATAACTTCATTTTGTAGTGCTTGCGCCTGAACTCTGCTCGATTCCGTGGTTCTACAAAACGTACATGCTTTTTGTAAATTTAGTTTTTCACCTTCTCTGAGTAATCTTTCTTGAGTTTGTTTGTCTCTTATTCCTAATATCACTCTGTCACGCACCATTTCATCTTCTTCTTTATATTCACACGATTTAACTGCTTTTTTCAACTCGGCAAGAAAATTATCAAAGGTCTGTCCTTCTTTTTGTATTATTGAGTTGAATAAAAATCGCTGGAAAATGGGATTCTTCTTTGGACTGCAATAATCATCAAACTTTGCTATAATTACATTCAAGTTTTTATTTTCTTCATCCGATAATGCAAAAGTATTAAATAAATCAAGACCATCGTCACCAATCGCCGACAAAAATAACGCAATTTTTCTTTCATTGGACAAACTGTCTGATCCTACAGCTTCAACAAATAATTTAAACTTTTGTTAAAAACGTTTCCAATGTTGCGAAATGTTTTGGTCAAATACTAAGGGTTCGGGTAATTTAACCATAGACTCCATCTTGGCTAACAAAAACAACTAACCTATGTTCTGTGAACTAACCTGACACCATGTATTATATTTGTTAATGTGTGCTGACTAGATGCACTACGATATGTATTATGTTTATTAATGTGTGCTGACTAGATGCACGACTATATATTTGTTAATAATGAAACAAGACTTCTTAACTATGCGACACGTGTTTATTTGTAACTAGCAACCTTGTACATCTCATGGTACATGTGTCTTATGTCACTGTCGGTAACCACACCGCTCTGTACTACCAACATATCTTACACAAATCATACTCTATTATTGTTTGAAAAGCTATAAAATAAATCAACTTACGATATGTCCTGCTCGCATAATCCAATACATGTCAAAATTCTTAACTGATTTCACATATCCCTCTACGATTCCATCAATGACCAATGGTTCTCTTCTGGCTGTTTTGTATTCCTCGGCTCGTGTCCAGTTTAATCTACTAACCCATAGAGAAGTGGCTACAAATTTAACTTTAAATAACGAATCGACGTCATGATTAGTGAGGCATACCTGTGTTCATTATTTTTCCATCAAGTTGGCTGGCAAATACAGCAACCTTAATATCTGTCCTGTCCAAAAGAAGTTTCACTGGAAAAAAATAATACTAAATTATAGAGTTAAACAATGTTAACAGTAATAATAAATACAGAGTTATGTTACAATCTTCGTTCCCGGGTTTGGAACCGCGTCTTCTTGATTTGTGTGACGTTTCGACCATTCTATGTTGGTCTTTCACAAACGTTTGATAAAGACCAACATAGAATGGTCGAAACGTCACACAAATCAAGAAGACGCGGTTCCAAACCCGGGAACGAAGATTGTAACATGGACGATAGCCGCGAAAGCCTGAAGAATAAAATACAGAGTTAGCCAATAGGTATAACGGGGTTTGAGCAGGCGATAAAACGAACAAACAAAAGCCAATCACATGTTCAAAAACTAGGAGCTTTAGACTGTACACACGTCGAAATACTCAGACACACAATAATTCCCTATTAAATAAATATTCCTGTTAACTATTCCTCATAAAACGCATTACGAAATACCAAAAATTACCCACTACAAATCCAATAATAATTCATCCCTTATACCTAAGTGAGAATCATCCATGAACCTCCAATAATAATTCCTTACATGTGACAATCATCCACAATCCTTCGATAATAATTCCTTACATGTGACAATCATCCATGAACCTCCAATAATAATTCCTTACAAGTGACAATCATCCACAATCCTTCGATAATAATTCCTTATATGTGACAATCATCCTCGAATCTCCAACAATAATTCCTTACACGTGACAATCATCTACGAACCTCCAACAATAATATGTGACAACCATCCATGAACCTCCAATAATAATTCCTTACAAGTGACAATCATCCACAATCCTTCGATAATAATTCCTTATATGTGACAATCATCCTCGAATCTCCAACAATAATTCCTTACACGTGACAATCATCTACGAACCTCCAACAATAATATGTGACAACCATCCACGAACCTCCAATAATAATTCCTAATATGTGACAACCATCCACGAAATAACCTTGCCTAATAATCATCCCTTATATGTGAGAATTATCCACGAAATAACTACGAATAATAATTCCCTTTATGTGACAATTATCTACGTAATGAAACGTTAAATAATAAACAAAATCTACAACATCTTGTTTGTTTTATTTACTGTGTAATAAACCTATAGCTGTTCTAAATACTGGAGTTCTATGGAAACACAACGTAACAGGTCCTACACTAAAATATGACGATCATGAGCCATAACATCGTTCAAACATCTTTGCTAATTCACCAGAACTACCGTACTCAGTATAAAAGACAATAAGTAAAAAGCATAAGGTCTTTTATAATACTGAGCCAAGCCCGGTAGGTCACAGTACCTATCCGTGTATTTAAAGTTGTAAAATTTTCCGTGTACACTAGGGTTAAAGTACGACCCGATTATTACTCTAAGACAAATCCCGGGGTAAACGAGAAAAAAAAAGGATCAACCTCATCATTTTCTACAAACCTTGGCCCACTACAGGCTTCATGATATCTCCACTGAGGGCGCGCATCACAATATCACTATACTTTGAGAAATGTGATTTTAACTTCAGTTTCTTATAAACTTTTGTGTTCATGAGCTTCTCGAGCCGTTTTGTTTGGATATTCCAGGATTTTTTCGGCACAGGTGACAGCACGTTGTTCATGTACAATTCTTTATCATCTTCTATGAATTTCCACAATTCGCGTGCTGTGATAAAGGCCGCCAAATAATCCTTTGACTGCATTGCCTTCGAAGATTTCCGAGCAGTGTTCTGGAGTTTCTTGAAATCATCGTAATCAACTAAACCCTGTAATAAAAGCGCTTTTTGTTGTTGCATTCATTGCATATTTTAACACTAAAACCTTTAATTTGAGCTAGTTTTGTTATCTATCTCTTTAGGTACCACTACGCGCATACACAAGTTTTCATAACTTCTTTTTATTATAATGTCATTAGGTATCGTTTTTTTTTTTTAAATTAAATTATAAATACAACCATACGGAAGGTCATCTACGGAGATTTACGGAAAAAGAAGACCAAGAAGGGTGTTTAAAGCATCTCACATCGCAAAGCCCAAGACTAATACAAGAACGCTGTATGAGAAGCGTCTTGCGGGCCAAAGATCAGAGTATGTGGTGTCACTGAATGAAGCTTGGTTTAAGAGTGAACTATTACAATGGGAAAATCGAGATTGTTACGTCGAAGAATGAGAAACCGAGTCCGAGAGAGGTTCGGTTCTCAACTTATGGTGGTCGGAATCATTTTGAAAAGCGGCAAGACCTTCCCGAGTGCAATGAAAGTTGAAAGTTAATGAAAAACACTAGGGTAATGACACCAGTGGTGGACATGTGCCAAATTTTGGACACGAGATTTCAAATTGCAAAAATAAGAATTGGAGAATTTTTTTTTCTCTTTTATTGATACCAGTAGAATACTGCACATCTGTACAACATTATTTGTTCTCGTGTGATTTACTTAGATCATTTGGTTTGCAACAAAAAAAAATTCGCACCCATGATACAACCTCGCACCCGACTCAGAGTGTGCTTTCTAGTGATTCTTGTTAAGCCAGGTAAGTCTAGTTGATAGGGTTTTATTTTGTTACTAAGTGCATTACATACTTTTTATTTAGACATGTGTTAAAGCTGTATTACACTACACAATTTCTTGTACAATTTCTTGTACAATTTGCTGTCAAAAAAATTTATACTAGATTGTACAGCTGTTGCCAAGTTACAATGTCGTCAATTGACATACGCGAAGTGTCAGTTTACGACCTAAGACGTGTTGTAACTTGGCAACAGCTGTACAATCTAGTATAAAATTTTTTGACAGCAAATTGTACAAGAAATTGTACAAGAAATTGTATAGTGTAATACAGCCATTAGACTACTAATATGGCCTTCCCATTTAAAATTTTCTAAACTTGCGTTTTTAAGGGTCGGTGTTCAATACTGGATTACAAAATTTTGTTGGTAATCATTTTTACATAATTAGATTACTGCGATTAAAAGGATCTCTTAATAATAGAAGTTTTTCAAGCAGACTCTTAATAAAAATAAAAGTTATTGGTATCGATGGATTCGTTAGAAGATGCTCCATTTAAATAACCGCTTGTACCACCATAGCTCCCCAAGTAGCACAAAAATATTGGCCTAATATTAGCCAAATATTGTTACGCGGGTTCAATATTGGCAACATTCAGCCAATATAGGCTTTTTCTAGTTTTTTAATGAATCGCCAATATCAGACTACTCAATGTTAATATGTTATTGGTCCAATATGTTTATATTGTATGATGATTATTTCCAGTTTATTTTTATTGGCTAGACATAAACAAAATATATTTACCCTATATTGTCTGGCAACATTTAGCCAATATAGGCCTTTTTAAGTTTTTTAATGAACAGCCAATATCAAAAAACTCAATGTTAATACGTTATTGGTCCAATATGTTTAAATTGTTTGATAATTATTTCCAATTTATTTTTATTGGCCAGACATAAACTAAATATATTTACCCTATGTTTTCTGGCAACATTTAGCCAATATAGGTCTTTTCAAGTTTTTTAATGAACAACCAATATCAGAAAACTCAATGTTAATATGTTATTGGTCCAATACGTTTATATTGTTTTGTAGATTATAAGTTTAAAATTTGAATTTGGCGCTCCAGGATGCAGATGGAGTTAGTGTATCGCGTATGTTAGGTAACCGTTGGCGGAATTGTATTGTATTTGGCAGAATGAGAGTGTGTTTATGTTTGCCCTCTTGGAAAGTTTAGAATAATTTATGTGGATTTATGTGAGCCATCACCACAGTGTTAAGAAGAGGGATCAGGAACTTATGAAGTGATTAGTTTATAGTGTTGGATTAACAGGTTATTTTATAGTATTTAAACATTCGCACTGTAAACGTAAAACACATTTTTGAGGTTAAGTTTTACCACGTGTTTTCAAATTTAAAAATGAGTGAACACGAAAGCATTATCATGTTGGTTGATAATATAATAGCCAATGCAGTAAAAGCTATGATAGTTAGTGAGAATGCTAGAATGAAATCAAAAAAAGTGGCGGCTTTTATACCAAATTTCAATGGAAGTCCCGAGTCGGACATCAATTTGTGGTTTAGTCGGATATCAAATGTCATATAAAATTTACAAAAACGTGTTTTGGACAATTGTTGACATAATTAAAATTTTTTTGCATGTCTCGGCACCCTTAATAAAAAACTAAATTTTGTTTCAAAACATTTTTGAGGTTACAAAAATTAACCAAAATAGTGCAGTTGCATCCAAAGACGCTTCTTCTTTCCAAAAATGTAAAAATACAGGGGTTTCCTTTTAAAATAACAAAGTTGGGGTCATTTCCGGCGAAACCGGAAGTGAAACAAAAGTGTGCATGTGCTCAAAAAGCCCGTTTTTTTTACATATATCATATGTCTAAAATCTCGTTTATCTTAAATCAATACTCAAGACAAAAAGATGGTCTACCACACTTTATTTACACTTGGTATGTTATTTAATTATGCTTAATTTGTGTCATTCACTGTAATCAAAGTTAAAACAAGGAAAAAGGTTTAATTTGTACACAGCGGTCAAAATAATCGGTGTTAGCGATTGAAAATAGTAACATATTCCGGCGGTCTTAGTGGTAATGCTTACTCATTAAACAATATAGTAAGAATATTATATTAAAACTTACCAAATGATAATAGAACCGAGGCAACTCCGTCGCGGCATGTTTGGGCGAAATTAATCCATTGCCTAACATAATGCCTTTAAAATTTGCTTCGATTTTTTTGGATTTCATAGCCTTAAATTTAGAAAATGTAACCATTATACCTACATACATTTATCAATTCTTCACAGCACCTTGTCCAACTGTATCGCAAATTCGACTATCATTTTTGCACCGTAAGATATTCCAACGATATACAATGGAACACATTTGAAAATGGGTAGGCTTTTATAGAATTCTTGCAAAAATTTCATTAAATCGTAACCGATTTGAACGTTGTTCGTGCTGAGGGCTTTTTCTGACTCGAAGTAACTAAATCCAGTGCCAACTGGAACTTCAACAAAAACAAGATTGTAGTCTTTAACCCACGTATTGTTATTTGGATTCAAGTCAAGATCTAGAGGCCCAAGTCCGTCAAAGTTTAAGCCCATTCCAGAAGCTCCTGGACCTCCAGGTATCCAGACCAGTAGAGGACGTTCTGTGATACTTTTAACATTTGCTGTTGTATAGTAAAGCCACCAAAATATATGAGCCTGTGGTCTGACCGTTACATAACCCCAATCTTGTTTCCCAGGTCCGAAACCTTGTCGACCTATACATTAGGAATTAAAATTGAGTATGTTGATGTAAGTGTAATACGTACATGCATTCATAATTTTGAAAGCAATCAATTCTAATTTTGATAGAAACTATAAAAGGTGCCGAAATAACATAATATCCTGTGCAATTAGCTAAATATGCAGGCAAGATAGATTACCAATTCAAATGGTCAACAAGTAGTTCATCTTGAGGTTTAAAAGGTGACAACACGAAAACACCTGTCAATTCTACTCAACATGAACATAAACAAACCATGGTAACCACCATAGATAAGAGAGTAACCACCAAAATGAATCGTTTTATTTTAGGCAATTTAATGGTTCATATTAAAGACCCAAACAGAATGCGAGTTTCGGGTTTTGAGTTTCGGGTTGGAGACTGAAACTGGTCTTTGAAACTCGTTGCAAACACAATACGAGTTTTTCAAAACTTAAAACTCGTCTTGACATTTGACACTAAAATGGAGTTACAGTCATTTTAGATTATTTCTTATGTGTTGGTTACTACTACTACTACTACAGTGATATTTTCAATTAAATTTTAATGGTGGAGGGTCCACAAGAGTAATTAGATTACATCCAAATGTAATACATATGTTTTTTGTTTGCAAATGACCAGTTAAATAATTTTAACAGTACTTGTAAGAAGACTGTATCTAACTAAACGAACATGTAAAATAAGACAATATGCTGTTATATTGGCTGGTATATTTAGACCGGTTTCAAATTCGACTCGTATATCAACGGCACCATGTTTAAGCAACAAGACATGATCCAACAATCCCTCGATTAATTCATGTTTTTTTGGTTGACATTTCCAAGAACTAGTTACTGGTGACACACATAACAGACCGCCTATAGTCATACATTTGAAAAACCTCTTCGGCAAACCCCCACCCTTCAAAGCCTCGGACATTTCAAAGACTTCTCACCCCTACGACATCGAAAGGGGGTAGTTGCCGAAGGAGTCCTTGAAATTGCTGGGGTTGGGGTAGTTTTTTAACAGAGGGGTTGCCGAAGAAGTCAGTGGTCGTAGTGGTTGCTGAAGGAGTTGAAATGTCCACCACCCCCGGACGACTTCTTCAGCAACCCCAAAAACCACACCCTCAAACATTTCAAAGACTCCTTCAGCAACCACCATCTGGTCATTGTCGACGACCTTGAAAGACTTCTTTAGAAACACCCTACGGTCATTGTCGATAACCTTCAACTCCTTCAGCAACCACCCTCTGGTCATTGTCGACGACCTTGAAAGACTTCTTCGGCAAAACCCTCCGGTCATTGTCGATAACCTTCAACTCCTTCAGCAACCACCCTCTGGTCATTGTCGACGACCGTGAAAGACTTCTTCGGCAACACACTCCGGTCATTGTCGATGACCTTCAGGACTTCTTCGTGACCTTCAAACATCGATCATGGTAAGCTCCGGATGGACATGCCATCGAACTGTCGCAGGAACCGTAGTATACCACTATTCTTATCCTCTTCTGCCGCATTCTCATTCGAGCCATATGCCACTACCACCCTTATCAATTTTTCTTTGTAATCTGTACTTCTACCATCAATACTCTTTCTGATATACCTTTCTTTTTTCTTTTTTTTCACTCCATTATTTTCTTACTACGCCGGCTACCCCAGCTTTAGCAAATTTCGTTTATTTTACTCCACTATACAGGGTTCTCGTTTTTCGCGGGCCACTATGGGGATCTCGTAAACGGTAAGAGTGAAGTCGGTTAAATTAGGGCATTGTTCTATACAATTAAAAATTATGTCGGTCGGAAATTCAAGCGAAGTAAATAACTTTAAAGTGGGAACCACATTTTTGTTTTAACTACGGATATAAATTCAATAAAAGTGTGAAGTAATTGGAGATTTAATTATCCAAAATACACCTATTTATTAATAACATATTTACATAACGTTAGTCATATATTTAACAATGTCATTCTTCATTTTTACAGCTATAATTATCGGTTATTAGACGTAATACGGCTTCCAGTGCTTTTGGATTTTCTGCAGGGGACTGAAATATATTTTTTTAATTCTAAACTGTATCGATATACAGGCTGGTCCACATACAAGGGTTCCTATTGGGGATCTCGTAAACGGTAAGAGATACAAAGAAGTTTAAATTGTCCAAACTGTTCCTCTTTCTGAGACCTGTTCAGTGATGCTTTAATGTTTAAAAAAAGTTCCATGGCACGCTAGATATTAAACAAAAATCAAAATGTTTTTTTTTAATCGTTTATAATTCGGTTATACTTGTTGGTACAAAAAAAATTGGGAAAAAAGTTGTAGATTTTTGTATGCACTGTAAATTTGTTTTAATATTGTTTAAAGTCATGGCACTCCATGGCTTTATTATAGGGACCTTTCGATGAATTCTATTTGTTTTAAACCTTAAATATCAAAATAAATACATTGAACCTTGTAAAGGGTGTTTCAATAAGACGGAAGATGTTAAATGTGAATTAAGCTTTAAAGTCAAAAGATTTTGGCATCTGGTTTTGATATTTGACAAGTTCGTCTTTGGTAATTTTAACCATGGAAAGATTGACAAATCGAACAACGTGTTAAAGTTATTGAAGCCTATTACGAAAATGGGCTTCAAAACAGAAATGCACTTCACGCACTTCGCGATATTTTTGGTCAGCATAATCGGCCAACCGAGAGCGCAATTGTAAAAATTGTTCAAAAATTCAAACAAACTGGGTCGGTGACAGATGTAAAAGCACCATTGCATGCTCGTGTACGTCGTTCAGCTAAAAACATTGCTGCAGTGAGCGAGAATGTGGCCGAGAGTCCAGACACCTCTATTCGTAATCGCGCACAGGAATTGAACCTCTCCGGAACCACGTTACATCGAATTTTGAAGAAAGGTTTGTCTCTACATGCTTACAAAATTCAATTTACTCAAGAACTGAAGCCTGCTGACCATTTGAAGCGCCGAACGTTCGCCGATTGGATGCAAGAGCAAAACGGCGAAGTCAATTGGCCACCAAGATCGTGCGATATGACGCCTTTGGACTTCTTCCTTTGGGGTTATCTCAAGAGCAAGGTCTATGCCAACAAGCCAACAACAATTCAACAGCTAAAGGATGATAATAAGGCATATTGGTGAGATCGAGGAGCAATTATGCAGAGATGTCATCAAAAATTTTGACCATCTTGTGGAGGTGTGTTGCTGAAGCCTTGGTAAATAAACATTTGAACGATATTATCTTTCAGACATAAAATAATATGATTCAATAAAAAAAATTTAAAAAAATCAAAATTAACATTGTCTTATTTACTGTTAACATCTTTCCGTCTTATTGGAACACCCTTTATAATTCAAAAGAGGAAAAAACAACTTTTTCATGAGGTCGTAGCCAACTATCGTGTACATTTAAAAAAAATATGCAAGTTTGATATTTATCTAAGAATTTAAACACTATTGGAAAAAATGAATGTTTTCATTGTACAACTTTTTTCCCAAAAATATTTTTGTACCATTCAAGTGCAACCGAGTTATTAACGATTAAAAAAAAAGCCCATTTTGATTTTAGTTTTATTATCTAGCGTGTCATGGAACTTTTTTGAAGCATCACACTCAAAGAGGGGGAAAAGTTTGTCTAATTTAAACTTCTTTGGAGCTCTTACCGTTTACTAGATCCCAATAGTGGCCCTTCAATATGGAGCACCCTGTATTTAAGTTTACTTACGCTGTGTCCGGCTCTGTTAATCCAACACATATAGAAGTTTTTGGCCGATTTAATGTAACCTTCAATCATGTCATCAGCTACTAGTGGTTCTCGTCTGGCAGCTTCGTATTCCGTCTTTCCTATCCAGTTCATATTATCAACCCACTTCACCGTTCCTAAAATTGAAATGAATAACGTTACTGTTTTAAACAAAGATTTCGACATGAAATAGAGAAACGTTTAAGAACGGTTTCTATTTAAATAATTAAAAATAAATGATAGTTTCATTCATATAGGCAAAAACATTCATTCCGTCTTCATAGAACATAGATTATTCGGCCATTTTTCTTTAGTCGGTCTATAGACCGTTTAGTTCTTGGGTTATAAATTTGTTTAGATATTCTTACTAATTGTTTAATATAATCAGTGACCAAATCAAATTGACGCAAACTTTGAATGATTATAAAAAAAGAGTTTATTAAGGCATATCTAAGATTAAAACTCTAAATTAAAGGAGACAGATGTAGAACTTTTTTCAGCCCTGTAGGGACATATAGTCCCACAGACATTTTCACATATACTAAACATGTATTAAATGCTTACAAATGAATAGGGATCTGGGATTTTGATATTTTATGGTCAACATCACCAAAGACAGTCGTGACGAGATGCATTGAATGAATAAATTTGTACTGTTTGCCCGTAGGCGCTGAGAGGTGCACATGGTGAACGGTGTTGGGACGTAAACGACCCACTATTGGGACATATATGTCCCATTTTATATCTTTATAATTAAAAATTATTTAATAGTCTCATAAATTTTAATTTTTTTTAATGTTCTTTGGTGTCACAGAACCAAATGTAGACTGAATTAATATTAAAATATTGAAATTAAAAAAATCGTATTAAAAGGGTTAAACCTAATCCCATTTAAATTGATGTTATTTTGCAATGTACACCCTTTGAACTGCATAGGACGCTCGATTTTGGAATAACTGTCGTCATTGTATGATGCAAACAAACATATTTATCACACATACCTGATGTAGAAACAATTAGATCCAATTGTCCGCTGTAAACGACAACCTTCAAATCAGTTTTGTTTAATGCTAGTTCCACTGAAATAGAAGAAGAAATTAGATGTTAAACAAGCGATGTCGGTTAATAGAGACACCGCATAAACGAGCTGCTGCTAGTTTATATAACGCAAAAACTAAAGAAAACAAACAAATCTAATAGGCCTATAAATTTTTATTTTTCTCCGCATATTTGGGCCAACGTACCGCTTAATAGAGACAAGAACGACCGTGTTTGAGCATAAAGTTTTGTATGTGGCGCGCTCGCTCAGTCATTTACTTATCGCAGTGCTTGTATTAGAACAAAATCAATTATATAGCTTGATGCTCCGCTTATTTGGGACAATTCGACGCAGCCGTCTGTTATAGCAAAGTTGCGCTGCTGTATGGATGAGCCCGTTTTAAATTTTGTGTAATTGTATTCTAAGCAAAATGTCGTTTTCGCCCCATTGGGGCAGTTGCTTAATTGGGCCAAAGTGATCTAGTCCTGATGTATCCCAATCTACCGGTATTTGCTTGTTATTGAAATAAAAACGATACAGACCTGATTCTGTAACTGGTTTCATAAAATCTTCGGAAAGAGCGTTATGTACTGCAGGACTAAACTCAAACCAATTTTTTTCCAAACGCAAAGCCTCTTTAACTAAATTATTCATCACTTTATCAAGTTTACTGTCGGAGGATTTAAAAGATGCTGGATAGGCTATTTGGTATTCTTCACTTTCGCCTTAAAAAAATATGTAATATAATCTGCGCGAAATTTATAATAAAACAGGTTAGGCAATAGTAAAGAATGATTTTCAGAGCGACGCTGCCTTACCTTCTAGGGTGTTTTTGGAGTTCTGCTTGGGGGTTGTTTGTTTTGTTAATATATTGTAAAAGTCAATAGCATGTGTTGCGCTAAAAATGGCTATTTGTGTGTGGCGATATCTTTTTGTTGCTTCCAAATAGTTTTGGGATTGAAATGCTTCGAAGGTGGAGTTGGCAACCCTTTGTACTTTGTTATAACCATCACGGTCAATCATACCCTAAACACAAAAAAAAAATCAGATATGGTTTAAACATGCATTGAATAGAGAAGAAAACTTTTTGCTCTGCAAAAGTTGATGAAAAAGGTTTTGAAAACTTTGATCGTCCATCATATTCTCCAGATTTTATCCCTTCATGAAAGGAAAACAAACACAAGAAGCTGTAAGAATAGTCAGAAAAATAATAGAAAGGGCAAAAGAACAAAGAAAAAAATTATATCTAACATTCGTGGATCTGAAACTGCATTCGTACAGTACCAAGAAAAAAAGTGTGGAACTACCTGGTAGAACTGAAGGTCACGAAAAACTTACTCGGGCAATAAAAAGTGTCTACAGAAAAGTAAGAAGGGAAGTACGAATAAAAGGTAAATGTTCCAGGGAATTTGCATTACAAAGAGGAATTAAACAGGGTAACAGCCTAAGCTTCCTACTATTGTAATAACTTTATTTCTCCTGTCTTTAAAGCCTCGTCTGGTGTTCCTCAAGGGAGCAATTTAGGTCCCTTACTTTTTTTATTGTTTGTTAATGATATATGAGTCGCCTAGATGCAAACTCGGTTATATCCATTTTGGGTGCAAATTAAACTGACAGTGCCATCTTGTACAGAATTGAATTCTCTGTGAATATAGACATACCCTGACATTCAAAACCGACTAAACATGTGCTCCACACCGTTTAAATGCAAACGTCCAATGCAAAACCGGGCAATTCCTATTTTACATAGTAGCAGAAACGACTAAATCAATATCGATGCAAAATCGGTTATATCCAATGGCAAAATTTATCTTTAGCTACAAATACGGTTAAATCCATTTTCATAGGTTTTACGAATTATTTTAAGCTTAAAACAAGTTCGAGTTGTTGTGTACAAGCACGTGTTTGAAAGAAGATGGATCCAGAGCGATTTGTAAGTTTAAAGTTCCCAAAGGAAAGCCCGTGCTAAAGCATTCTTTGGGCTTCTAAAGGAAGAGGAACTCACCATTTCGTCAGAAAAATGTAGTGCTCCCAAAAATACCTGACCAAATTACATATTATTAGTGTCAATTTTATATTTACAATTTTTACGGTTGTTGTGGGATCGTCAAAAAGCAAATTTTCTCCCCAAAATGTTTTCATCTACACTTGGTTTGAACACGAAAGTTCAAAATCTTCTAATGAAATTGTATCAGCAGTGTATGACTGCATTATTAAAATTGAAATTGATGATGATACGAGGGAGATTCGTTTAATGGCCGACGGGTGTACTGGACAAAATAAGAACAAATGTATGATTGCAATGGCTTGTAAATGGTTTTCGTAAGCGCCAAAACAAATTAATACAATACAGCTAATTTTCACTGTCACTCGGCACTCATGTCTACCATCAGATCGCGTATTTGCTCAGATAGAGAAACAGGTTCGTAAAAAAGATACCATAATAGATCCAGAAGACTATATCAACATTTTCAAAGTTCATGGTACTGTGAAGAGACTCGCAGAAGATTGGACGGTATTTGACTGGAGGAACGCTATAAAAAATGTGATGAAACCAACAAGCTGTTTGCCTTTTAAGCTATCCTCTTGTAAAAGATTTGTTCTAAGCAGGAGTAAAAAAGGAAAAATTTTTGTGAAAGGTAAAATGAATTATAAAAATGACTGCAGTGGCTCAATCAATTTGTAAAAGGGGAAAAACCCTTTAGATGATCGCTCCAAAGTTTTTACCAGTAGGCAATCGGCCCATCAAGCAACAAAAAAAAGATAATGTAAATGAGTTACCAATCAAACATTTTGGAAATGATTGGCTCTCAAAGTCAGAAGAATATTAATTAAATTTTCATAAAGACATTATAAATTAGACACGGAAATCCGATTGGTAGGTATCGATTGGTATCGATTCAATATCCTCTCATAGATACATAGCATAAAACTTACCGTATGGTACAAAAACGGCCCCCAGTGTAACACGGAATCGATTGGAGATATCCAGGAATTTCCCATCGCTACACCTTTCAAATTCGACGTGATTGTCTTATCTTTAATGGCCTTTAAAATCGCAAATCATTACAATACACTATTGGTTCAAGAGTTTGTTGTTACCTGATCCAAAAGCAATGCAAAGTCAATGCCCATTTTGCCACCATACGACTGGCCAAAGATGTATAAAGGAACTGACTCAAACACTGGTAAAGCCTTGTAAAACCCTCTTAACAACACCAACAGGTCTTGGGCGATTTGTCTGTTATCTCTTGTAAGGGCTGATGGGGAATCAACAAAACTGAAACCACTCCCCACGGGATTGTCAACGAAAAGGACGTTCATGTTTTTGACCCAAGAGTGGTTTCGGGGTTGCAGGTCGACGTCCAGAGGACCTAGCTCCTCGAAGTTTCCATAACCGGTGGATGAACCACCTGGACCACCTTGCAACCAAAGCACTAGGGGACGTTCTGCGAAGTTGTTCACATCAGCTGTGGTATAGTACAGCCACCAAAACATATGCGCCTGGGGTCGGACCGTGACATAGCCCCATTCTTGTTCTCCTGGACCAAATCCTGGCCGCCCTAAATCGTAAAAGATAGTTACATTATTATGATTAATTCATACAGGTGAACTTTTGTGGTTTTTGAATTTTTAAACAAATGTTTCTTCCGGAATGACTTTTGAACAAAAGTCAGTCAAACTCTTGAAGGACCATAAATTAAATTCAAGTACAAAGGAAAGAGTTGGGTTCACCTACCAAATAGATGCATATACACGAGAGATGCCTTTTTGGCGGGTAAGCGCGCCGGCTATGAAACCAACCAAAAAGGCGCGACAAAAAGCAACATTTAAAAATGAAACAAAACGAACATTTAGCCCAACGAACGGTGCCTAACAACTTAATATTAAAAATCATGCTAACCCAACACGTATGGTTCTTACAACAACAACAAAATTGGTAATTTGGAGAAAATCGATACTAGCAAGACAGGGTACGATACATTGTCGCTGGAATCTATTTAAGGCTGTGTTTATTGCAACAAGACCATAAAAAAACAAATGTTTTGCAGAGTTTTACAGACCATTGATTATTTACATAAGAAAAATAGTAAAAAAAAACTGATCAATTTAGATATAAGGGTAATTTTTGCGATCGCGTTGGTCATGAAATTGTGACAGATAAAATTATTTTTTTTAATTTACCAATGCACGCATCCTTAGCAAGTAAAATGGAGCAAAGTTTTTAAAAAAAATCTTAAACGGCTCCGGAAAAAAGCGCAAAAAACGAGGCCTTAGTAAAAACGGTTTTCCCTATATTAAACACCTATGCAAGTCGCCTGGATATACAAATACATACATACTTATACAGATATACCACAACTTATCAAATCATAGCGCATAGGGTTTCGTTTTTGACGTTTTTCTCCGGAACCGTTTAACGTAATTTCAAAAACTTTGCACCATTTTACTTGCAAAGGTTGCGCGCATTGGTATATAGAAAAAAATTGATTTTATCTCTGACGGTTTCATGGCCAAGGCGATCACAAGAATTACCTTTATTATTAAATTTTTCAGTTTCTCCCCTATTTTTGCTGTGTCTCCAAAAACAAAATTCGAGAAAAATTCCTAGCGGGAACGTCTCTGTGCACAATCTCATCTTTTTTTTAAATCCTAGTTTTTAAATATTCTTTAAGCTACTATATTGAATGTTAAATATTTTGGATCTCAGTATAGACCAATTTAATACAAAATAAAATTTTTTGCACTTACCAAAAGCTACAGCGCTCAGTGCACCTAACACAAGCAGTGTAGTCTTCATTTTCAAAAGCCACATTAAACTGTTATACCATCGACGGTTTATATAAATGCGTATGTATGAACGGTACTAACACGATTTGCAATAAAAAAATAAATTAATTTTAATACCTTGGCACGATATCAACCCAACAGGTATATGCTAATGGGTGTATTGAACCAGAAGGTGTTTTAATAACCCTACGGCTTGACGATACTTGTTGTAGTTCTTCAGCAAACAACGAAATTATTGCAAATTTAAATAACACAAATTCACCGAATTAAAGCTTGAAAACAAAACAATTTTGACACGGTAATTGGTATTTATTGTCTATATTTTATATTGATGTGTGACATATCGAACATATCACCAGCATTCTTAAAATTTGTTAAATAATGATATGGAACTAATATTAGGAACTACGTACAAGCCACAAACTAAATTTTGGAATTTTTTGCTTGAAATGAGTTTGGTTTGAAACAAGTAAAGTAAAAACTATCAATTACTAACACATTCATGATCTGGGATTGTTAACAGGGACTAACAATGGTACCAAGTGAGGATGTAAGTTTAACCATCTGGAGTGGCAAGAAAGGGTCAAGTGTTTTACAGAAAGAATAGTTAAAGGGCTGAAGTGAAGTCGAATACTGCCTGTTGTTCAAAATGTGGGTTAATCTGCTCTAGTAATGTGTTTATAGGATAGTATGATAAGATTGACAAGGATACAGCTACAGTAAAAAGGGATAACAACATGTACCAAAATCTTGGAAGTTGAAAGGAGACTTTTATCGCTACATACATTCTTCATATCTTCATAGTAAGTTGCAACATGTCCGCGGGATTTTGAGACATTTGTCGCAAATTTTTTGTTCTAGTACCTCGATATTTTTTATAAGAACGACATGGAGTAATGGAGTAAAGGTCGAGTGCTTTTAATTAGCCTTAGATTCAGGGCACACAGAGATAATAAAAAACGACACATGGTTCCAACAAGAAGGATCAACAAGCCATACAGTACGTCAGTCTTTTGTTTGCAAAATCATCTCCAGGTATGGGAATGTTCCTTGTTTTGCGAAATACCTAGAGCGTGGAATTACAAAAAATCAAAAAGATATATTATTAAAATTAAGTGTAGTTTAGGTACAAGAAACTAATTTAGTAGAAATGATAAATTGTAAATGTAGAATTAATTGTAAATAAATGCCTTTCAATATCTTCCAATATATTATTAAATAATTATCGAAATATAATAAATGATCAACGTTGAGAAAAAGTAAACAAAAAGAAAATTTGAAACGTATAATAGGAATTAGCAAATGTACATTTGTAATTAAATACATTTATAAAACTGGTTTCTGTATAAATTATAAATAATAAATAGTCATAAAACATAGTAATATTTTATTATTAACGTAATATTTTACGTTTTATTCTATAGCCAGGCTTATAGTTTCATAGCGAAGTATGTTCAGTATCGGCCTTTATCCCCACCACTCAAAAATTCAATGAGTCGGCCCGCTAGTATAACGAAGACCCCGGTCCAGTCCTTCTGCAGTTAAAAGTCTTATCCCAGAACGCATGTCTTCTCTGGTGCAACTTTGAAAAAATACCATAGCAGTCAACTGCGAATTTAATTTTGTCTTTTCAGGCACATAATAATTAATTTATGGCCTTCCTAAATGTGTGAACCTAGTCGCTCCTTGATTATTGACAACAGAAAATGTATTGGTTAAAGACGCAATCCGTATATCATTTGAAATAGCCTGGTATAATATATGCTCTTGCCAGATGAGACATAGTTTAAGCCCCCTGCAGTTCAGCAATTGTTTTGATTTCTAAATCGCTTCACTTGTTTTTGATAGCTTCTATTTTACGACGTGCAGATTCTGTTTTGATTAACACCATCCAGCACTTTACCTATTAAACTTACAACGTAGGTTATCGTGTTTGTCCAGCTGTTATCAGCGGAGCAAGCAGCGCGTATCTATCGCAAATTTACACAGTACACGCTTTGCTTGTAAAAATTACAAAAAAACATGAGTAATAAAAACGAAGTTAA
Source organism: Elmis aenea (assembly GCA_947652605.1). Taxonomy (NCBI): domain Eukaryota; kingdom Metazoa; phylum Arthropoda; class Insecta; order Coleoptera; family Elmidae; genus Elmis; species Elmis aenea. The sequence goes on along the minus strand of OX393583.1, from coordinate 28,627,419 downwards.
AAGTGGCGTTAGCAAGATAATCGAAGAAGTCGTGAACGCAGAGGAATTGAGCGGTGCTGGTTGGGAAATAAAGGAGGGATGTAACAAGGGAGACGGATTTTTTAGCGAAATAACAGCGGTTCGCATAGTGGGCGACGATGCGCTATCTAAAAGGCGCAAAGAACTCGATGTGATTATCAAGAACGCTATGAAAAGTGCGAGTGTTCGGGAAAAATCAACTCTACTGGACTCGTTTGAGCGGGAAGTCTTCATGTACGGTACGGTTTTCCCTGCTTTTGAAAGATTCCAAAAGGAAAAAAGAGTCACAGCTCTCTTCGAGAACAAACCAAAGTGTTCCCTCACGTCCCTTGAAACTAACAACGAATTCCTCGTCTTGGACAACTTGAAATCCAGCGGTTTTCGGTTGTGGAATCGTCAGTTACCAATGGACAACGCCCATATCGAACTGGTTTTCCGATCCTACGCCCATCTCCACGCGTTGTCGCTGGCTATGAGAGACCAAAACCGGAAACTCTTCGACGAGTTTTGTCGGCTCACGCCCGACTGTTTTGAAAAATTCGATGATAAGACTGGGTTTGGAAAAGCGTACGAGAAAATCAGGATTAAAACCAAGCAGGCGTTCGATCCCGTTAACGATCGAAGGGCTGTAGATTTATTTGAGGGGCTTACGAAAGATGGGGTGGATTTCATGCGGAATTTTCCTAAATATCAGGACGATAAGTTATTTTGCATAAGGATTGTTGGAGTGGCAACATGATGTTTAAATATGATGTATGTATATCAACGAAACTTGCAATTTTGTGGGAGGTTTTGATTTTTTATGTATGCTACTTTTTTGTTTGTTTGAAGCAACTGTTTTCCTAAATTATATTATTATTATAGTAGGCTGTACATTCCATAAATGGAATTATAGCCGCTCTTTAGAGCCCTGCTGACTATTATTGTCCGGGTAGTCACTCCGCTGTTTCTGTTTTCGTTTTCTATAGATCGTTGTTTGATTTTGCACCTTGCACGATTTGTTTCCACATTTGTCTATCTAGCATTTTCTTTCTCCATCCCGTTATTCCTATTTTTCCTATGTCGGCGGTCACTTGGTCTTCCCAGCGTATTTTCGGTCTTCCTCTCGATCTCGTCCCTTGTGGTTTCCATTTTAAGATCTTTTTAAGTATCGAGTAATCTTGTCTTCTATTTACATGTCCATACCATCTAATTCTTGCAGCTTTTATTACTTTGACTATATCTTCCCCTTTTAGTATTGTTTTAATTTCGTTAATCGTTAACCTTATGTATTCCTCTTCTATTTTTCTTGCTCCATAAATTTCCTCACTATTTTTCTCTCGAAGATTTTAAAATTTTCTTCTTCTTTTCTTGTCATGCACATTGTCTCTGCTCCGTATATCACCACAGGCCGTATTGCTAAATTATATAATGTTATCAAATTTCCTTCTTCCTGTAGCTGTAAGGATGTGTGCACGTCTATGTATTATACATGAATTTGCGCAATTGTTTTTTGTTCTGTGCCATTTCTTTTGCTTCATACCATGAGTTTCCTTTCTTCTTCAAGGTTTTTGTTACCGCCTTTTCCTATGTGTCTGTTGGTCTTCCTCTTTCCCCTCCTTGTTTGTATTTTTGCTTTCCACACTCTCTTTACCTGTCTTCGTGTGTCCATCCTCTGTAGATGCCCCCCACCAACCCAGTTGTCTGGTTTCTATGAATTCTAAGATAGATTTTACTTCCAATTCATTTCTAATCTGTTCGTTTCTGTTATGCCTTTTACTCTTCTTAAAAATTTCATTTCGGCCGCTTGGATTTTACTTTTTGCCTCGATGTTAATGTCTATGACTCGCACCCAAAAGTCTAGATCGGTCTGTATACGTATTGTACGGTATACACTCATTTTTGTCTTTTTTGAGACTTCTTTTTTTTAAATGAACCATCAAAACCCATAGATGTGAATTTTATCGATTTCCAAATTTGTACTCCAGGCTCCCCAGTAGTCGATCTCGTTTACTTCTACGTATCGGCAACGAAAGACATAATGGACAACGTTAATCATTACCAGAACATGTACTTCTCAACTTTGGAGAAACATCTAAGGGAACTCGGAAGCGACCTTGATGTTGCATATCCACGAAAAGTTTTCAACGAGCATTGGAGAAAATTTGCGAAATTCGGACTAATCATAGCGGTGGCTATTTTGCACATGACGGTGAGTGAACAGAATGAACTGCCCGATTTAAAAGAAGTAGCAAACTCGGAAATGACTTTAGGGGACGCATTTTCGTTTTATAGTAGTAACTCAGATCGATATTTTAAAAGGATAAAAGACATCACTTACCATTATCTGGAACAAAATTTTGCTTAGAAGAATTACACGTCCTTCAATAAACAGTCCGATAAAGATTTAGTCGAAAAACTTTATGAAGCAAATCAAAACTACATGATTTAAGAAGAATGTACATACGAAATGCTTTTAAAGAATTAAAATATTTATTAGAACTTCCATTTTATATTTTCTGGATATATTTTAAGGCTAACCTGTACGATGGTGCAGTATAACAAATTTGGTTTAAATATATCTACTGGTTGGGAAACAGTTAAAAATTATCGATATTTTTTCGAAAATTTCAACACCCTGTATCTTTAAAATAAAGCGTTTATGGACCCATGTTGATATAGAATATTCGCTTTAAACGAGTTTTTGTATCGACTGTTGAAGTCCTGCTACAAAAAAGTGGACCACCCTGTATATAAAAAGCGCTACACGCCATTTAGGCAGGGCTCGATTTGCAGTCTCCCTCCACTCCTTTCAATTTTCGCTACTTTTGACCAATTCGTCACTCCAATTTTTTTTAAATCATCCTGGACCGCTTCCGGCCATCTCTTCTTGGGTCTCCCTCTTTTTCTCATACCCATTCTACTCGCATTATCTTCGTGTTTCTTTGGTTCGAGAGGCGTTGCGTTCCTTCTATGCCATTACTTTTATGTCCCATTATCATTGGTTTTTGATTCTTTGATGTTTAGTCTCATCTTTTTTGCTTCATCCTCTCAGTTCCTGACAATGTTTTGAACTTCCTTTTTTTGTTTTGCAGATGATCGCAAAGTCGTCTGCAGAAGCAAAGCATGGTTGTTGTCTGCGTATAAATCTTGCCATTTCTATTGATCTTGTATTATTTTTTCCAATGCTACATTTAATAATGATGCCGACAGCGGGTCTCCTTGTCTCAGTCATCTAGATACTTCAAATACTTTTGACTTCATGTTTGTATTCTTTATAAAATTGTAGCGTCGCCTTTGTAATGTTTATTAATTCGTCGGGTTTTTAAGTTATTTCATTGCTCTGTACAATTCCTCTCCTGTTATAGTGTCGTAGACTTGTTAAGTCGATAAATAACACGTTACTCAGTATTGTATTCGTAGTGGCTCAACTGTATTTGTTTCGAAGTAAAAATCTGGTCTATAGTCGATCTGTTGGTCCTGAATGCGTATTGATAATCTATGATTTTTTTGGTATAGCTGCTGAGTTTTTCTTTAACAACTGTTGCTATCATCTTGTAGGTTGTGTTTAGGAGAGCTCTGCCTCTGTAATTGTCTGTTCTTTGTGCAATGTATGGTGTTAAATGTTTATTATGTACTATGGGTTGCCTACATTCAAGTTATCGCTAGTCAAAAACCTATCATTAGTGTTGTGTGTTACTACTTGTGGTTGATCTCATTAGCGCACGACGGGTTGCCTATTTTGTAGGCGCTAATAAAGGCGTCTTAGGTTTGTACCTAATACGTAGCGGGTTGCTTATGCAGCAGGCGCTATTTGGCGCTTTTTGGGCAGCAGCTTCGACGCTGCAGATGCCTGTAAGCCCAAAGCGCTCCCTCTACAAGACTCCTAGAACTTCTAGAAAGCAGGCAGCGGTTCGTTGTAATCGTCTTCTCTGTCTAACACAGTCAGTAACACTCGGGAAAAGTAAGACGAGGCAACCAAATGTTTTTATGACGTGCTTTATAGTAAAAGCAATTAGTAAAAATAGTGTAACTAGACTGTAAGTTGACGTGTTTGTGTGTAACTGTCAAAAGTGCGTAAAAAAATCCAAACAATCGGTTTCGGTTGCGAGTTTAATTTAAATTTCGTGCCCAAAGTGGAAAAATAAAATATGTTGTGATTTTATAGGTTAGGTGACAGCTGTTTTTGGATATTTTAAATAGATTTTGCTAATAAACAGAACGTAAGTTTGCCAAATATTTTGCTGTTTAGTGTTGCAGAACGTTGTTGGTGTGTTTTTAAGCTAATTTCACGCAAAAATTGACTGGAAATGGGCAAAATTCCATACAGAAAACCCAGCCTTTTATTGATTTTAACTTGCTGGATAGGTATTTCCTCGATTTCTTATCTAATTTACACAAACTGAGCTTTGAAAAAATTTGTAACGTGAAACGTAGCTTTAAAAAATTATTTTATTATTGTTGAAAAGTTCCTCTGTGTTTATTTGCTTGGAGGTTAAAGCTCCACAAGAAACAGTTATTTAGAGGCCATGCATAATTTTGCCTCTAATTTAGTGCAGTCCTCCAATTCACGTAATACAGATATGGTCTCGATTAGTGAGTAATACCCCGATGACACACTAATATCGGATCTTTATAAATTCCAAATATTGATGTAATAGGTGAGAGGATCATTATAAATAACTTGGGTTAATGAAAAACCGCTCCCAACCAATGTATTTTGCAAATAGAATGCGGTAAATGTATCGGTGGGCAAAGTATGCGGTTTTTGCTCCCAATCAAATAAAGTTAGTAAATATTTTGATGAACTAGTCCTTTGATATGAATGAAAAGTAAAAGGTCTGGTCCTTTATCGGCTTGAAAGTTTTTATATATTGCCCTAGATAATCTAATTAACTGTAACTCAGGCATATCTAGATAATCCTATTTATCAGTATATTCCCTTCTTGATGATACATGCACTTGGTGATGATTCAAATACAAAAAACCGTGGAAAAAGGAAGGAAAATTTTAAAAGTAGTACAAATACACATAAGGACGTTAATCTACTGTTAATGGAGTTATTTTTTTTGTATATTTATTTATGGATCATTTATATTTCCCTACTATACAGGGTGTCCCAGATTACATTTCCAGCATGGAGATCTCGCTTATTATAAGAGATACAGGTTTGTTTAAATTCGATGAGTTATTCCTTATTATGAGAGGAGCCACAATCAATTTTTAAAAAAACAAAATTGCTCGTGCTTCAGATGTTTTGGCAATAAATATGAAAATGTCGAATTGGTTTTTTCTATCATAACTTTTTTATTTTATTCATTAGATCAATTTTATTATTACTATCTACTATCTTCAGGTACTTTTTTATGTAGAATGTAACCATTATTTTAGATTTTTTAAATCATTTTTCATTTTCAAGTTATTACCCCTAAATTTTTGCAAGATATAGGAAAGAATGGGCAAAGTTCGTTCATGAAGAACGTACTGTATAGATTATAGATTATAGACCATATTATTGTAGTGATACGAATGAAATGTCTCACTCTACACCATTAAAATGGTTAATTGGTTTTGATATTTTTCAAAATATACAGGGTGTCCCAAATTAGAGTAAATGTATAAGAATCTCGCTTATCCTAGAGCTACGAGTTCGGTTAAATTAGGACAAAGTTGCGAAATTAGATGCTCATCAAATATCTGCAAAGAACAATCTCATAGCTGTCTTAGGTAAAAAGCTATCCAAGAAAAACTGAAAGAAATGATTTTCGTTTTTTTGCCCTATTTCCTACATTTTTCAAGATATCGACAATCTGGAGGCACTTCTCTACGGTAACTTCTTACACTTTATATTTTGAAATAACACACAACAACAAATTACAAAACTTTCGTAACTTGCACCAAATGAGTTTTAAAAGTTTTTACACCTTATTTTGTTTTTGCTTCTACAGTCTACTATAATTTTGCTTAAAAAACAAAGTTGGTTGTCTTAAACAAAAACGAATCGACCTAGGAAAAATTTGTGACCACCATCCGATTCGGCTTAAAAAGTTGCAATGTTTTAACAAATTTGAAATATTTCAAACTACGAAGGAGTTATAAACGATTAACAAAAATGGACTTTCCAGTTTTTCCTAATTTTCTCAGATACCGTTTGAGATATTTCCAATTTTTTTTTGGATTATCAATAAGCATCGAATTTAGCAACTTTTCCAAATTTAAACCTATAGATACTCTAGTTATTATATTAAGCGAGATACCCATGCTTAAACTCGAATTTCAAACACCCTGTATATTTGGAATGGCAAAAAATAAGGAATTTAAATAAGTCATAGCGAACTATGGGTTCCATTTAAAAAAATACAACTTTATGGCACCACTCCAATTTCGGATATTTTTTTTTAAATTGTCTACGCCACTGCCTTCTTATCAGAAAAGTGCCTGTAGAATGTCAAAATTATTTTTGTTTATTTTTATAAACAAGCGAGGTACGGTCATAAAACGAAAAGTCGAAAAATCGAGTTATCGGCGATAACTCGAAAACAAAAGACGACAACCAATTTTAGTTTTCACCATTAAGTTTTTCTCGAAAAAAGAGATCGAGGATGCGCGGTCTGTTTTTTAATACCTCTTATAGTTATCGAGATTCCTTATTAAAACATCGAAATTTGCCCACCCTGTCCGTAAAGGAGATTTCAGGAAAAGCATTCCTTCATTAAAAATATTTAGGACAAGCAAATATTACCGCATCTTATGAACATCTGAAGTGATAAACTTTTTCTTTGAGTTGTTCGTAAAGGAATCCACATAGATAAAATCTTTCATCACTTATCAATCCCTCAAAGCAAATTCTGTGGGACTTTTAATTACGCATTTCTAGGCCAAACAAATCTACTTTGGATCTCACAAAAATAAAGATATACCAATGGAAAAGATATCAATAAAACAATTTCTTGATCCGACAGGATTTTTAAATTTTAGAATTAGGTCCTTTATTATCAACATAGAACCACAGAACTGGTACAGATTAAAACTGCCACAAAGAGATTGCTCGATTTCAAAACCTTGACTCTTCGTAGAAAAACTAATAAGTTTGAAATAAACTTAAAAAAAATACATATACTACTTTGCAAATAAAGCGGATTGCTTCCCAAGAGAAGTGAAAATGGCTCCACTGAAATCACAATTCCTTTAAAATCCAAAGATCAATATCCAAGAATCTAAAGATACCCAGATTACAATTCCAGCATGGGGATCTCGCTTATAATAAGTGACGTTAAAATCGTAGCTATTATGTGATCTTCTTAGCTAATAATATTTAGTTTGATAGGGTCAAACGAAAACTATAGATTAGTTGTTACGATTAGATTAGTTAATTTAAAAATTAAAAAAATATAAATGTGATCGTAGAAAAAGTATGCTGCATAACACGAGTTGTAAAGCAATTACGCACTCGTGGAAATACGCCCTCTTGTTATGTAATATACTAATAAGTAGCGTTTTGCTATTTTTAAGCTAGCATTGTGTTTTTTAATGGGACGTTTGGGTTGTTTTCATAAAGCATTTAATTCCTATCCATTTTATTGTAACGTTTGCTCACTCCACGTAATTAAGTTAGTTTGTTTTAATGAATTAAATCAGGCCGATTTCCTTGTACACATATTTTTCGAGGTACGGTTATACACACTCGACTTTTCCTGTACATTCCAGTATACAAATTCACATGAAATTATTCATGTGCGTGAAGAAATACGCGACAATAACGTGTTGTGTTTTATGCAATCCGCATTAGCTGTCGCGGTACAGCATGCGTAATGAAACGGTTAACAAGAACTGCAGGTACAACCTGAAATACCAAAAACGCGGTAACTGTAAGTGCCGAGCCAGTAGGCCTTGACAATAACCTTGTCGGTGAGTCCATAAAGGTTTACCTGCTGTAAGCCGCGAGACGATCGTACCTTCACCCTAAAAACTAAGACTGGCAAGAGGTTCCGACGTTTAAATCGATGCATTTACTTCACCCGGCACAGACGAATTCGCTCATAACTTTTTAGCTCGTGAAAGTATTTTGAACTCTGTTGCAATTATTAGCAGGGTTTTCTTAGTTCGATGCAAATGTAAATTTAAGTTCCCCATTTAGGAGAACTTTAGCAAAGTAGTTAAAAGTTTATGTATACACTGACGGTCAAAAGTTTAAGACCACCTCGGGGTTTCTAGAAAAGTAGAGTTAAACACAGAAAATATTGTTCAGATATAGAAGAATTTTTTACTGAATAACATAAATACTTACAGTGTTCAAAAGGTATGGAATATGCTATACAGGGTGTGTAGAAATTGGCGGAAGGGCTACACGGGGCGATGTTCTTCGTAAAATTCTAAGTCGAAAATCTTATTACGAAAATGTTGTACCATGCTTCCTATGGCCTCAGGAGCCATTTAAAAAAAAAAATTGGCAACACTGCATCCATTGATTTGCGTTTAGACATTTTTTATTAGCAATTTTTACTAAGGTATTTATAATAATTGTTCGAACTGATAGCCGTTAGTGCGTAAACATAGCTGCAATCTTTTAGGTATCGTCTGCATTACTCGCTCCAGTTTTTCTGGTGTTATTTGTAAAACCGCCGTATTAATCCTGTTTTTAACTTCTTCGGCATTTGGCGGAGGCGTTGCATAAACTTTTTGTTTAATAAAGCCCCAAACAAAGAAATCTAATGGATTGAGATCGGGAGATCTCGCAGGCCAGGATATGGGACCGCCACGACCAATCCATCTGTTTGGAAAGTTTTCTTCCAACCACTCTCTTACATTTCGAGCAAAATGAGCAGGAGCTCCATCATGCATGAATAGCATATTTGGTCGTATGTTCAACGGCATATCGTCAATGACTTGTTCCAAAACATTGAGGTATTCAACAGCGTCAAGACGGTTTGGAAGGTAAATCGGTCCAATAATCCTATGGTTTATTATGCCCAGCCAAACATTAACAGAAAACCTTATTTGGTGACCACATTCACGAAATTTATGTGGGTTTCCATCAGCCCAACAGTGCGTATTGTGAATATTAAACATACCATCTCTAGTAAACATGCACTCGTCGCTCCAAAGAATACGTCTCAAGAAGCCGTCATCCTCACGAATTCTGTTTAAAATAGTGTTGCAAAAATTTAATCGAGGTATGTTATCATTTTCATAAAGGGGCTGAACTTTGGAGACATGATAACGATACAATAGGTTTTCTTGTAGAACAAAATGAACCGACTTATTGCTGGGGACATTTAATGTTTCAGCCAACTGCCGGGTACTTGTAGAGGGATCTTCTTGTATTGCGTTTAAAATATTATCTTCCAATTGTACTGTGCACCTTTCTCTTGGTCGACCAGCGTTGATCTTTCTTGGAACAAACGAAGCACTTTCACGAACACGTTGGTCCAGCCTTCGAAAAACATTTTCCGAAGGATGTCTCCGGTTTGGAAAACGCACTCGATATTCTACTTTAGCCAAAGCTGCATTTCCATTGCAGAAACCATATGCCATGTACATATCAGCGTACTCATTAAAAGTAAAATTCATAATAAATGAATGGATAAACACAATAGATAATGAAAAATACAGAAACACAACTAATAACAATGCAGCAAACAATAACTAATACAAACTAGAAATAATAATTGGAAAAACACAATATTTAGGAAAAGCATGGTACAACATTTTCGTATTAAGATTTTCGACTTAGAATTTTACGAAGAACATCGCCCCGTGTAGCCCTTCTGCCAATTTTTACACACCCTGTATATCTCAGTAAATATCCAGTTTAGGGAAAAATGTTTTGAATAAAAGTTGTTTCGTACTTAATTTTCCACTATAAGACAAAATTTAATTCTATTTTTCGAATAACAAAAGCGCAACTAAAAACAATGCAATTTTTTTAAATGGCAATATACTCTTTGATGGAGTTTTTTTTTCTCTTTTCAATGATGCAAAACTTAAGTACCCTTACTTGAGCAACTTTTTAAGAAAAACGCAAAAAGGAAACACCTCAAGTTAAAAAAAAATTCAAACCGCGGTTGTTGCATGCCCCAGATTTTTCATTCTGGTCTTAAATGAAATGTAGAAATTGTTCTTTTTAATTGTCAAAGTATCCTCCACCGCCCTAGTATCTCCATCGATAGAGTTGGTTTAAAAAAATACAGTACGGTAAATGTAAAACTGTAGAAACTCTTTGCAAGTAGCTCTTAATTGTTAATATATTCTAGGATGTGAAGTAATTTCTTTCTATTATTGTGGCAAGAGTGCACAGTAACGTGCTATATTTCGTCATTCCATACGCGGTCTCTGTAGAAATTAAGATTATCAATGAAAAGTTGTATAGCAATTTAGCTGGGCACACACGGAGAGTTTTAGCCGCGCTCCTGGAACGCCACGTTCCAGGAGCGCGCTCCAGCGCGCCTGTTAGTGGGCAATTCGGCATGCAGGACAGGCGTGTGAGTTCTTACTTTTAGACAGCACGCCGCATGATTGCCATATAGACAGACGTGCAATTTAACTTCACGTTTGTGGGTAACAGCGTTCTTGGAGTGGCAAACGCCTGGAGCGCGCTCCTGGAACGTGGCGTTCTAGGAGCGCGGCTAAAACTCTCCGTGTGTGCCCAGCTATTCTCTTTAAGAAGTGTTACAATATTTTAAGTTTATGTAACAATTAAAGACCATACAATTTTCTACTTAAATTGCTGATGTTAGAGTAGCAGGTGATCACCGGCTACTCCAATAGGCCTGATTAATTGTTCAAGAACGCTCAACCTTCATAACATTAACATCTTTGTAACTAATTTTAGTCCATTAATTGCGTTATCGTTGCATATTTTGCAGTTGCTTTTTCTCACATAAGTGATTCAAGATGTGACCGCGTAAGACTTTTTCGTAACCCGTCTGGAAGATATTTTAGTTTTGAAAATATCTCTCACAATATGTTGCGGTTAAAAATAATCTTATAACACATTCGTAAGTTGAAAAGGCGTGTCGTCTTGTCAGTGTGTGCAAAATAACTCCAACAAAAATATTCTACAAACGTGCAGCATTTTGAATTTCTGCTTGCTCTATCATAGTTAAGAAAAACGCCGTTATCAGTGCCTTTGTAAGAGATATCTCCAGAAGGGCTAGGCGGTGACATGCAAATAAATCAGTTCTGTAATATTTGATCCGCGAATGGCCAAACTCAGGAGTCACATAGATGCAAGCGTACAAGCAATTGAATTTTTTGGTTTTGACATGGTTTTCTACGGTGTCCGCTCTTGAGATGATAAGGAGGACGAAATTCAAACTAATACGACACGAAACAGTTGCGCAATTAATCAGTTTAGTGGCCAAAATTTACAGTTGTACATCAATTGCATGTAAACGCGTATTACGAGGATGTTCAAATAACGAATAAGGAAAACAGGAGTTCATCAGCTAAACTTTTTTTATTGAACAATGAACAATGAAACGACTTACACACTGTTTTTCTATGTAGTCCCCTGCCACTGCAATACACTTGTTCCAGCGCCCAGGAGCTTTCTTAACTCCAGATGAGTTAAAGTCTTTTGACTGCATGTTAACCCATTCAATAGCTTCAATAATTTGCTCATTAGACTTGAATTTCTTACCTCCTAAAACATACTTTATGTGGACCGAAGAGATGAAAGTCCGATGGGGCTAAATCTGGACCGTATGGCGGGATAAGTTGGACAACTCACTTGTATTTCCGCAGCGTATCCATCGTCAAAGCGGCAGTGTGAGGACGAGCATTGTCCTAAAGCTGGATCCACACCAAGCGAGCGAGCGAGAATATGCAAGAGCGAACATTCGCTTGTGGTCGAAAACAAATGTTCGGCTTTGGTCCAAACCGAACGATATTGTCATGACCGTTGTTGATCCATGTGCTCGATAGCCATGGCCGATGACAAAGTAGTCGCATGCGCCTCTTTTATTATAATTTCAAAGTTACTGTTACGCAAGAAAAAAAAACGGCAAAGGAGATGGTGGATCACGACATTTTTAAAAAATCGCGAGTTATATAGCGGTAATCGTATATTGCAAGACTTACAAGCAGAAGAATCTGGAAAATTTAAAAATTTTAACCGGATGTCAGCGGCAGATTTCAATATACTTTTGGGGTTAATTGAAGTCAAAATAATGAAGAGTGATACGAATTATAGAAAAGCAATTTCCGCAAGTGAAAGGTTAGCGATAACACTCCGATTTTTAGCAACAGGAGATTCTTATGGCAGCCTTATGTACTTGTTTAAAGTTTCCAAACAAACAATTTCTTTAATAATTCCTGAAGTGTGTGACGCTATTATAGAATCCTTACAAGATCATGTAAAGGTAAGTAAATCCTTTCTTTATTGATGTGCAAAATTACACGTCATTTAAATTTTCGACATTTTCACAGCTATTATAATTATGTGAATAATCAAAATCTTGTGCCGAAGTTCTGGAAGTTGGGGGGTATGTTGTGTGTCCGGTTTCTTCAATATTGCTGGGATCCCCATATGTGCCCATATCTGCGTTGAAAACAATGTTATTAAACTGGTGTTGCACTATGGCCCGTGTTCGTTTATCGTATGATCTTAGTTTGTCTGCTAAATATTCTCCATATATTGCACAACCATCGCGATTTTCTTTTCCGTGTGTAACTAGTTTAAGTGCGTTGTACGCTTCAGTAAGCATTATATCTTCTTCGCGCTTACGTTTTTTAGCTGGTGATTCTGTTTTTTTTCTTCCTTCGATGTTTGTCTCAGTTGCAGATTTATCTTGATTGGGTGAGTGTTCTAATTCTTCCAAATTAATATCCTAAAAGAAAATATGTGTTTTGGTTTTAATTAAAAATGAACATAGTGTATTTAACTTAAAACGAGTGGGATATTTTGTTGCAGCTACCAAAATCGGAAGAAGAATGGTTGAACGTTGCCAAAGATTTTGAAGAAACATGGAATTTCCCGCATTGTTGTGGTGCACTTGATGGTAAACACGTAGTGCTACAGGCACCAAACAACAGCGGAAGTGAGTTTTTTAACTACAAATCTACATTCAGCATTGTTTTAATGGCTCTAGTTGATGCAGACTACTGTTTTCAATTTGTCGATATTGGGTGCCAGGGAAGAATTTCTGATGGTGGCGTTTTTCGAAATACAAAATTATTTAAGAAATTACTGGAAAATAGTTTGCATTTACCGCCAAGAAAAGTACTAAAAGGTAGAAAAGATGCAGTGCCATATGTTTTTGTTGCAGATGAAGCTTTTGCGATTCAGGAGCACATACTTAAACCGTATGCGGGTATTCAACAGAAAGGATCTATGGAACGCATTTTTAACTACAGACTATCAAGAGCGAGAAGAATAGTTGAAAATGCCTTTGGTATTTTGTCTGCCATATTTAGAGTGCTGAGAAAACCTATGCTTGTACAACCGGACAAGGCGAAAAGAATTGTTTTAGCCTGCGTCTATTTACACAATTTTTTACGTAAAAGTAAGTGGTCTAGAAATATTTATACTCCTCACGGATCAATTGACCATGAACATTATGGAGCAATAACAGAAGGAACATGGAGACAAAATCAGGACCAATTAACATCTTTACTGCCTCTACAGCGAGTTCCTCGGAAATCTTCTGTAGCTGCTAATCACGTCAGAAATGAATTTGCTAATTATTTTATTACGGACCAAGGACGAGTTTCTTGGCAAGATAAAAATGCATAAAATTTTAAATAATGTAAATTTGAATATAAAATCGTATACAGGGTGTTTCTGTTATTATGAACAGCATGGGGATCTCGTTAACGGTAAGAGATACAGAGTTGGTTAAATGAGTCAAAATGATCTATGATTTGAGAGCAATTATTCCATTAAAAAAAATGTGGAAAAATGTAGTGTTTTTGCCGAGGGGTATACCGCTGTGGAAGTATGGTGTACAAAACTTTGGAAGTTAGCGGAAGTTAGCGGAAGTTAGTGGAAGTATTTGGAAGTTAGTGGAAGTATTTGGGAGTTATTGGAAGTATTTGGGAGTTAGTGGAAATATTTGGAAGTTAGTGGAAGTATTTGGAAGTTAGTGGAAGTATTTGGAAGTTAGTGGAAGTATTAGCTCAAATGGAAGTATAGTGTACAAATTTCAAGAGCGCTTTACCCCTCGGTTTTCGCTATTCATTAAAAACAAAAAAATGACGTTTTCGATATGAGCTTGTAACTTGCTTATTTAAAATCAGACCCAAAATATTTTTTGGCATACTCTATTAGACACTTTTTTTTGCGTTGAATTGACGTTTGTTAATAAGTTTTACCTATCTCCATTTTTATTTTTATTTTAACATCAACTTTCTTATTTTAAATACGGGTCGTAGTTGGCTATGACACCATTAAAGAGATTTTTGTTCTCGTTTCATTGATGTATGGGTTGTTAGGTTTATCTTAAAAAATAAGCAAGTTATAGCAATGTATTAGTTAAGTTTAATCAAAGTGGCCATTGAAAAACAAAACAAAACATTACATAAATTAAAATATTCTCTTTTTAATGGTGTCACAGCCAACTACGATCCCTATTTAAAATAAAAAGTTGATGTTAAAATAACAAAAACAAATGAAGATGGGTAAAATTTATTAACATATTTAAATTCTACGCCAAAAAGTGTCCAAATAATATCGAAAAATATTTTGGGTATGATTTAAAATAAGCTAGTTACAAGCACAAATCGAATACTTCATTTTTTTGTTTTTAATGAATAGCGCAAAAACTATAAATTTTTTCAAGATTTTTTTTATAGAATAGTTACCCTTAAATAATAGATTATTTTGACTCATTTAACCAACTCTGTATCTCTTACAGTTTACGAGATCTCCATGCTGTTCACGTTAACAGGAACACCCTGTATTCTATTATTGTATTAAAACCAGGGATAGAAAACGTAACGTAACGATACTCGATAACGTTATAATAACGATTCAACTATAATTTCTAATACAATAACGTAACGATATTTTAATAACGTTATAATAACCGATAACGTTTTATTAAAAGTTATTTTGTATCGTTATTCTCTATAAATTAAATTGTAATATAGCGTTTTTATTATTTTCAGAAGAAGATACATTTTGTTTGTATTATAAAAAATATAATGAAAATATAATATCTTTACGTAATTTTGTACTTTTTTTTTAAATTACATTTTGCACACCCCAAAAATAATATTAGAGTTACAAATAAACATTATATTATAACATTATATATCATAATTTATGTAACGTTAGCAATAAATTTTGTTAATGTTATGTAATGAAAACAAACAATAAATAACGTATACAATAACGTAACGATTTAAAACGTTATTTCATCCCGGATTAAAACTTAATTTTTGTTGGAATAAATAATTTATTTAAAGAGTTATTTTCAAAGAGGTAAGTTGATAACGTAAGTTGTGGAATGTACAATACAATAAAAAATTATAAATTTACCGAATCCGCTTCTGTATCTTGGGTATGTTTCGGTTTATTTTTATCCAATAGAAACATAAAACTCTTGAATGCGAACCATTTTGTATTATATACATCATCGACTCCCGACCCACTTGGTTTGTTTTGTAATTTTTGACGTTCACGTCTAAATGACGCTAATAAAGACTCCATTTTTTTCTTTAATTCGGAAGTCTCAGTGTCAAACTTTTCAGCTATAACTTTCCACGCGTCTTCCTTCTTATTTTTATTTTTAAAATATTTGTTTGTGCAATCCCATAATTCCGGGCAATCTCGGTAAGTATTGATGAATTGCAATATCAATTCATTTGTCCACTGCATGTTGGGCTTTTTAAAAAATTTGGTGTCGCACCTTCAAATCACCAACACAATGATCTAAATATTCAAAAATCTCGTTCAAAGTGAACGATCTTTCTTTAATGTTCCCACACAATACGGAACAAGTCCGAGCGCGAGCGATAATACATTTTCTCGCTAAAAAAGCCGTCCAGACCGCCTCAGCAATCGCAGAAAACATCGTTCGCTCCTGCTCGCTCGCTTGGTGTGGATTTAGCGGAACAAGTTCGAGTGCGAGCGATCATACATTCGCTCCCTAACAAAGGCGTCCACACCACCTGAGCATTCGCACAAAACATCGTTCGCTCTTGATCGCTTGCTTGGTGTGGATCTAGCTTAAGGAATCAAACTGAATGCTGGGTAACTGTCCTCTTGGAACAAATCTCTGGCTTACTTACTTTTTCTTTTAAAACCATTGAGTAATACTCAGCAGTGGTAGTTCTTTGTTCTGTGAAAAAATCGAGGTAAAGAATTCCTTTTGAATCCCAAAAGAAAGTGGCTATAATTTTTCCAGATGAAAATGTCATTTGGCTATCCGTGTTGAAGGTGAGCTTGAATGTCGCCAATGCTTGCTTGCTCGTTTTGACTTTCGAGTGAAGTAGTACACCCATGTCTCATCACAGGTTATTATACAGGGTGATTTTTTTTTAAAGATATTTTAGTAACTTACCTCTATAATCTATATGAGCGTATTACAATAAAAAAAACTCTTTGTCAGAATAATAGTTGCGGAGATATAGGCCGTCCTCGTATGAGGACGCTGGGCGTTTGAGAGTACTTGCGATAGCAGATAACGATATATAACAACATTGATCTTTCGAGAGTTCGCTGTTCCAGTTAGTGTTTATATCTACTGACGATGATGAAATAAACAATAGTAAATAAAATATTTATTGATACATAACTCAATTTATTGACTTTCAATACAAATAAACATGAAATATTATTACAAACGAAACTAAAACTGAAATAATAATTTACTTATGAATGAAATATTTTAACTATTTCTTAAATGATATTTCGGAAAACATGTAATGCACAAAGATACATTGCATTTTCTACAAAAGGTCTTTGGCTTTCCTTTGCAGTTTTTCATTTGGCAACGTCTTTGATTGCTCCTTTTTTCTATAATATGATTCATAGAATCATATCATACATATTTTGGAACCTTAGCTCCAGAAGTAACTGGTAAGCACATAGGTCGACCGCGTGCCAACCGTGCTCCATGTCCTTTTTTCAAATATGTCACAGCTATTTGTCTTCGAAAATCCTTGATGGATATTGAGATACTGCCGTGCACTAGTTTGTATTTGTACAACACAAAACCATTCACAATAGCCATGCCTATCAAACGGGTGAACAGAGGCCAATACCATTTTTTACTTCTGATAGCAATGGTATGTTTTTCTAATAGCCAGTCATGGTGATCCACCCCTCCCATGAATTTGTTGTGAGCTTGAATGGCTGCAGGCTGCTGAACGTTTGTAGTTGTTTTTTGTTCGCGACTCCAACGCTGGACTTTCACCGTTGGCTTTACTTTATCAAAATTGGTTGCTAGTGTTACTGAGTTGTTATCATTCCATCTGATTATTAGAATTTAATTTTTTTATCTAATCGATAGTCTACGAATTCTCTAGCTTGTTTTTGCATTTCTTTAGTTGTTATAAGAGTACATTTTGCAAATCTATTATCCCTTATTGTTCCGCTAGCGCAATTTTTTCTCTCCCTTAGATATATTTAGATAGAGTTGGTCATCATCTATAATTCTATACCTTCTTCGTCGGTTAGTTCATCTACGTCTGGCGGTAAAGCAACAATCTCACATTCTATTTCTTCAGAGATAAGATATTCAAATGCTTCTTCGACAGTTTTGAATATATTTTTATCCATATTTTCTATGGGTTGAAAAGTACGATGCAAGATCAAAATATACATGTAAGCACTATAAGTCATTCAAATATTTTAGCACAAACATGTACACTGCAATAAAAGTGTCCTCAAAGGATAAAGCTCTAATTTAAAAAGATGTCACAACAGCGTCCTCATTTGAGGACAGGGAGATAAAAGGGTGTATAATTTAAAAGCAATATGAACAGACTATGCAAAATGTGTCTTAATATAATTTAGTATCGTTTTTGATTATAACTATAACAAAAATAATCGCTTACTTGAAGTTTTGAGAATCGAAAAAGAAAAACGTAACGAACGGTATCTGACTACTTAAAATCGGTCTGATTCGAACCAGTACTGCTCAACAAGTATTCAAACTAAATGTATTTAATACTCGTCGGTACTCCATTTAGCGAATAAAATGAAAAGTAATAGAAATTACGAAGAAAGAAAAAAGTTTTGGAGCAAATATACGTCTGTCCTCAAAAGAGGACGCTGGGCCTTAATGGGTTATTATAATACTCATAAGTTTAAATTTGACAAAGCTGCTAAATTTTGTGCTTATTGATAATCCAGAGAATAATTGGAAATATCTCAAAACGTATCGGAGAAAATAAGGAAAAACTGATATATACGATTTTTAAAAATCGTCTATAACTCCTGTGGAGTTTGAAATGTTTCAAATGTGTTAAAACATTGCCCAAGCAACTTTTTAAGCCGAATCATATGGTTACAAATTTTCCTCAGATCGATTCGTTTTTGTTTTATGATAACCAACTTTATTTTTTCTTATGGGCGCAATTTTTGCTATTTACTTAATCAAATAGCATTTGTAAAAAGCATACTACGCACGAGTGGAAAAGCTGCGCACGGAGCCGCGTAGCGGCGAGTGCGTAATTGGTTTACAGCTCGTGTTATGTAGCATACTTTTTCTACGAACACATAATACCTACAATTTTAATGGTTTTTGACTAATATACACATGTAATTACGTGGTCTTGTCAATTTTGACGCAGGGTAACTTTGACATTTCTAGACAAGTGTGCGTTTTGCTTACCGTGCGTTATAACTCAATTGCTAGCCATGCAGGCAGTGTTCGACGTGAGTCTATTTTATTCATTTATTTAAAAATCTGTACTTTTTGCTTACCGTGCGTAAGGACCCACTTACTGTGCATGCAGGTTGTACGGTAAGTCATTTACAGTAGAAGTTGTAGAAAAAAAATTAACAGCCTTACAGGTATTTTACAACTTTCAGTTTTCGCGCGCCACGCTGTATTTCTGAATTTCTTCCACGCTCTACTCCTCAGGCTAATTAAAACAAAACCGATCGTTAATGCATAGATTTTTCCCGATTACGCGACGGGCGTCTAGACTCACAAAAAAAGCCATTTTCTTCACCCGTGTTTTTTATGGCAACTTCCTGCCTTTCAAACGGTGCAAATTTCATGGAATTGCTTCACAACCTTCATTTGTCCTTTTTAAAATGCGACTTCCACGCTTAATCGTCCAACAAAGCTCCAGCTAATCTAATATAACATTTTTACGGTTAGTTCGTGTTTTTTAAAGCAGAGTTTAGCATACTTTTCTTTTAATAAACCAGGAAATGCGGACTGGCGTCCGCTATCACCGGATTGTTGCGGTTGAAAAGAATAATCGACTTTGCGGTTGATAAAAATCGTAAAAACATACGGAGACGACCTAGAACAACCTGGAGCAACAGCGTAGTGGAGGAAAACTATGGAAGGAAACAAGAATACTAGCTAGAGAACGGAAAAATTGTGTAACTTTGTTGAAGAGAAGTAATATAAAAGAACAAACCTCGACACCTACAGGTAAAAGAGGACAACGATGATGATAATTCAACTAGACTACAAAAACTATATCAAATCTGTCGAAAACTCAATACTAGAGTGTTCTAAGCGCCTCTGGTCTTATGTGTCTAATCTAAAAACATCAAATAATAGTGTATCAAATAGTATAACCCATAACAATTCCACTGCTAATAACAGTTTGTCAATTTGTAACACATTTAATAATTTTTTCTCATCAGTATTCATTGATGGCGAGTTAAAAAATGGTAATATAGACGCCAAAGGCAACTACTTTTCGAGCAATAAAACAACCATCACCGTTGAAATGGTTGAGTCGCTTATGAATAAGCTTGATGTCAATAAGGGAGCAGGGCCAGATTATCTCCCTGCACGTATCTTACGTAACTGTTCCTCATCATTAGCAAAGCCAATCACTATATTTTTTAAGAAGTCGTTGTCAGAGTGCCGATTTCCTTTAATTTGGAAACAAGCTCACGTGGTCCCAATATTTAAATCCGGAAACAAAACTCAAGCAGAAAACTATAGACCTGTTTCTATCCTCTGCTGCACAGCAAAGTTATTTGAGTCTGTAATGTATGATAAAATTTTTACTATATTTCAACCTTATATCACCAGTCAACAACATGGTTTCACCCCAGGTCGTTCAGTTGAGACTAATCTGGTATCATTTACTGAATATGTTCTTAAGTCATTAGATAAAAGACTACAGGCCGATGCTATATATACGGATTTTAGTAAGGCATTCGACCGGTTAGATCATTCAATTTTAATAGTCAAATTACACGACATAGGCATCTGTGGAGATCTTTTAAGATGGATAAAATCATACATATCTAATAGATCACAGGCTGTAAAATTAAATGGTTTCATTTCTACATTTGTCAAAGTAACATCCGGAGTCCCTCAGGGCAGTCTCTTAGCACCATTGCTATTTAATATTTACGTCAATGACATACAGCATTGCTTTTTAAATTGTGAATACCTACAATACGCTGATGATTTAAAAATATTTAGAACAATAACAAATACTACCGATTGTCTACTGCTACAAGAGGATCTCCACAGATTAGAAAAATACTGTCAAATAAACAAACTTGCCTTGAATGTTAGTAAGTGCTATAAAATTTATTTTACACGAAACAAAAATATAATCCTATATAACTATTCTTTGAATAATGCAACTCTGATGAACACCACATTGGTAAAAGACTTAGGAATTTTATTAGACTGTAAACTCGTTTTTGCGGAACATATCGAATACATTAAGAATAAATCTCTTAAAATGCTTGGCTTCATCATACGCTCCTCAAAACATTTCAATAATGTTAATGCTATTAGAACACTTTATTATTCCTATGTTAATAGTATTTTAAATTTTGCTTCTATCATATGGAACCCACAATATGACACCTACGATAGTAAAATCGAGGGAATTCAAAAGAAATTCATATCATTTTTGCAAAAAAAAATACAAACTTCCAGAGAAATCATATGAACAACATTGTAAAGACCTAAACATGCTCTCCTTAAAATCTCGTAGAACACTTAGTGATATAATATTTCTTTACAAAATTATTAACTACAAAATAGATTGTCCTAATATTTTATCATTAATACATTTTAACGTACCGAGATTAGGCATACGACACCATTCTCTCTTTTATATAACACCTTGTAGCACAAATGCCTTTTTTAACTCGCCAATCAACAGAATTCTTTACTCATATAACCAAACATTCATAAAGAATGATATATTCAGTCTATCATTTCATTCATTTAAACATTACTCTAAAGTAATCTTATTTTAATTTAATCACACTTTACAACCGATTCTATTATCAACGAGAACATAATTTGGGCTTGGCCTGTTTTGTTCTGTCCTTTGTAAATAAATAAATAAATAAATAATGGTGGTTTTTGGGGATTAACTGCATTAAAAATTGTTCATTTCCTGATCGACTTTTGGGTAACTTTCCAAAAACATATTACACGATAATCTATAGGGGCGCCTGATTTGTTTTTCCTAGGAAGGCGTCAGATACTCTTGCGCCAGCCCTGATTACCAATACTTAACTGTAAAGATACATTCACTATCTTTTAATTGTTGTCCCTTATAAAAATCTCAAGCTAGGCATTCTACTCGATTTTTACAACTAAGCCCCACAAAAGGAGTGTCCAATTCTCTTGTTTTCAAACAACAATATAACGATTTATGTAATAATAATATTATAATTAATAGCCAGTTTAATTTGCACTTTGTTTTTATGTAAAATACCAAGGGAAATGACAGATTTCACAGCGAAGGCTATTCAAATAGGAACAGTCGCCAGCAAGCTAGATTTATAATAAATATTTGTTGCTAAGTATTTTGAAGTGTTTATGTCGTAATAAATTATAATATAAAATTATGTTTAATTAAAATGAATTTATTCTCCTTCTAATTCAACTAAATTGTATATAACTCTAATAAGTTATTAACAAAATATAACTATCCTGGCGGCCTAATTACCTTTATAGCAATATAAGTAATCATCTGTGTAATTTATTTAATAATTAATTATTATAATTAGAGAGATAACAAAATTTGTTATGAAAAATACTCACATTCTTATAATTTAGCGTTTTATGAGTGCATATATTTCGTAATAATATTTCACATGATAAATTAAAATAAATTATCGCGCTCCATTAGTTTCCGTTATAAATAAATAAATCAGTGACAACAAAATTTTTTTTAAAAGTGGCCATCAAGTTTTAAATGCAACCTTTAAATTGTACGTTTGTGTACATTTATATTTTGTATGTACGACTAGTGCGTAAGAACTTTCAACATTTATTGGAGGGGAACCCGGGGCAAAACGGACACTTTAATATACAGGGTGTTTGAAAATCGAGTTTAAGCATGGGGATCTCGCTTATTATAATAGCTACAGTATAGGTTTAAAATTGGCAAAGTTGCTAAATTCGATGCTTATTGATAATCCAAAGAGAAATTGGAAATATCTCAAACGGTATCCGAGAAAATTAGGAAAAATTGGAAAGTCCATTTTTGTAAATCGTTTATAACTCCTTCGGAGTTTGAAATATTTCAAATGTGTTAAATTATTGCCCTTTTTAAGCCGAATCGCATAGAGGTCACAAATTTTTCCTAGGTCGATTCGTTTTTGTTTTAGACAACCAACTTTGTTTTTCGTTATGAGCAGCATATCGCGTTTTTTTTCATTAATAAAGTTCATTGTTACGACTAACAGGCCTTCCAAACTTTTAGTTTGTTGATCGGTTGTCATGGAAACAACATAAACTACAATGACCGGCCAACCTGATTTATAATGGTTATTGTTTAAAACGTATTTTTTGAAATTTGACAATGAAAGAAAAAGTAAAATACCATGTGTGATGCATCAATGGATTTTCAAAAATCGTATTTTCCGGTTTTTCCCAATTTTCTCGGATACCGTTTGAGATATCTCCAATTTCTCTTCGTATTATTAATGAGCACCAAATTTAGCAACTTTGCCGAATTTAAACCTATATTCTAGCTATTATAATAAACGAGATCCCCATGCTTAAACTCGAATTTCAAACACACTGTATATAAAAGAGCTTGTTTGTGTCATTGTTTGTTTGTTTGTTTGTTTGTTTGTTTGTTTGTTTGTTTGTTCGCTATAGAATCCTAGGTTCGTTGACCGATCAGGACCAAATTTTGCACAGTTACTATTTAGGACCCAACGGATCAAACGTCGTATAAAGGACGGCCGGGAACGGCCGGAAACGTCTGGGAACGTCCGCCGAGCGCGAACGCGCAGCGCGAGTAGTCTGTGATTGATAAAAGAGAATTGTAATCACGCGTGCAACGACGGGTAAATCAGCTAGTCAATGATAAAACCAGGGTGGATAAAAATCATGATTAAAAAAAAAAAAATCAAAAAAATCTGATTTAAATCAAATAAATCGATTTAAATCAAATGTACCATATTATCGAATTTAGTGACATATTCACATGCTATTTCTGTTTTGTGCTAATGTATTTAATAACCAATACATTTAATTCATTGGTGAATTTTTTTCAAAATGAAAAATTAAATATAATGATTAAGAATTTTTAAAAAATCAGTGCTAAATGGTTTAATTAATTATATACAAGGTGAGTCATTAGTGCGGGATCGGTCGATTGTGGCTAAACGGTTTGAGATATGAAGTTGAATCAAATGCTATTTTATACAGTTTTTTCTAAACAACACAATAAAAATATTTTCAAATATACATGGTGAGTCACCTTTCTGGAACTAATAGCAACTTTTATATTTCAAATACAACACCCAATTTTTTATTTAATATTTTTGACCGCCTTAATTTTAGCTTTGCATCAATATAAAATACTACAGGTTTTTATACGGCGTTGTAAAAAAAAAATAATTTTCTAAATTATTCAAGGTTTTAAGTCTTTATTTAAAAAATTCTCCTGAAGTTATTTTGAAGTACAGAGTTTTAATTTGGTATGGACATGCAGAAAAAAATTCTCTGTTCGCTCGATATGAAAAAATTTGAATCACACATACAGGAGTGTTTATAAATAGGTGGCAACTTCCATGATTTTCAAAAGCTCGTAACTCGATTCTTTCAAATGCGAACCCCTGTATTTTTGTATGTCATCGAATTCGTCTTTAAAACAGCTTCATATTTTGTAAAGTATGTCCTATACCGAAAACTCATACTTTTCGAGATATTCGACATTTTTCTTCAAATCGTTATTAAAGCAATAGAGTGCCGTGGAAATTGAAAAAACTGACTGTTCGTTTCGCTAACGTCAAGAACGTCATTTATTTTTTGAATTATTGCAATTCCATAATGAATATTACTTTACAAGAGCAAATTGATATGGTTTATTCATCATTTCGTGTATTTAATTGCTAATAGTAATACAATTTTGTTTTATTATAAATATTATATTGTATCTACTCATATAATCTGGGATTTAAGTTGATAATTTTTTAAAAAAAATCACTTGATTTAAATCAATGATTTAAAAAAAAAATCGCTTGATTTAGATCATGATTTAAATCGTGATTTAAATCTGCTCAACCCTGGATAAAACTAAAATATTTATGAGTTTGTTACCATTTCTCCTAAAATAAAACGTTGCTTTTGCCAACAACGACAAAATAGCACTTGATTATGTAACTAATGTTCCAGTTTTTTTCTCCAATTTTGTTACGCCAAATAATACATCGTTAAATATGCAACTGTTGTTTATTAATGCAATTTCCATTTGCTGACCTTACAATTCTGTTTCGCTTCCAGATTCGAAAATGTTCGGGTTACTAAGAAAAACGGTCGACAAAGAAGACAAAGAGAAGAGAAAAAAGGACAAAAAAGAACGAAAAGAGAAAGAGAAACGGGAACGAAGCAGCATGTCGACCGAGGAATTGCTCAGACTCGACGAGGTAAGTGTTGATAACTTTCCGATAAACACAGACAGTAAATAAATGCGCTGATATCACTCATAAGTCTGTTTTATACGACACTATTTTTTCGTTTAAGAAAATCGTATACGATTTTCTAGTACGGTGTCAATCAGAAATTAAAAATCTTGAACGAAAAATTCGTACGAAATTATTACCGTCCCTATATGCGTCCAATTTTAGCATGGGCGCATGCGTATTCTACTGTAACTGTATCTGACCGCATGTCATTTGTGGGTTAGGTTAACTGAAACAATCAAACGATGTTAAATACTACTTATTACCGTTAATCCTTCACAATTTATTTTGTAGGAATAAATATGTAGAATGGGACAAGCGTTAAATATACGTTAAATTTGAAAATGATTCGCTTTATGTTGTGATCAAATTGAACATTTGACATGGTTATTCAAGATGCCAACAAAATATGATAAAAGTTACTAAAAAGTAACCAAAATAATGGGTTGTTGCATAATTTCGTGCGGTTTTCTTAGTCTTGTTTTGCTGGGGGTTTCGCTTGCTTGTCGGGGCTCAGCCATTCTTTGCGCTGCTTCATGTTCACGTACAGGCACCATTTTTCGTCGCCGGTGACTATTCGATAAAAAAAAAAACGTTGCTTATGGCCGTGTGTTAATCGATGACGGGCGAGCAAATTGGCGGCAATCATGGAACGTTGATTTTTGTTGTTTTGGCTCAAAACATGTGGTAACTATGCCCCGAGTTTATGGACCTTAAGCTAAAGCCGCACTGCGGGAGGGTTGGCTGGAGGGTAGATGGTAGATACACGCCGTCGCCTGGCGACAATTTGTTGTGAAACAATGCGCCTGGATTGTCGCCAG
This sequence comes from Elmis aenea, assembly GCA_947652605.1. Taxonomy (NCBI): domain Eukaryota; kingdom Metazoa; phylum Arthropoda; class Insecta; order Coleoptera; family Elmidae; genus Elmis; species Elmis aenea. Next base: position 28,601,562 of record OX393583.1, on the reverse strand, counting down.
GCGACGGCGTGTACCTACCATCTACCCTCCAGCCAAAAATCCCGCAGTGCGGCCTTAGGCTGCGGTCACAGTTCATCCATATTTGCCCGATTTTTACACTGCCGTACATGCCCGACCCCATCGGCCGACTGCCTCTTCCGACTTTGTGGTCATACTGCACACGTTTTGCAACCGATGTCATCAGTTTTTAATTGACAATCGCATGGTTTGCATCCAAATGGATGATCAGTTATTGCTGTTATTAGAAAATCCGTTGCTTCAAATATTATTGTTGGAGAACGAGCGGAGTGAATGGGTTAATTTAATTTTTGCTGAGAGAAAAGTATGGCGAATTTCATACATTGTTTCCAAGGCTGCTAGAGCAACGACTTAATTTTTTTGAATACTTCAGAATGCAAAGTGACACGTTCTGGTACATACTAAATAGGATTAAGCCATTTATAAAAAAAAACAAAGCAATTTTAGAAAATGTATTTCTCCAGAAGAACGGCTTGCGTTATTATTATTATTATTATTATTATTGTTATTTCGGCGGAGGTGGTCCCCTTTCAGTTTCCTGTACTGCGACCTATTGGTCTATTGTACCCTCTGGTGATAGACAAAGAAGTCCTGTGTTCTAGAAAAACTCCAGAATTTTCTTTAAGGTTGTTTTCTTAACTCTTCTTGGTTGACTTTTTTCATCCCCAGAAGTCTACTCCGATAGTGTGTGAATCCTTCACACTGGCATATATAACATGAAGATGAGTTTCTTCTTTACCACATCATCTGCATATATTGGTCTCTTAAGAGCCCTAATATATGTAGAAGAGTTTGTTTAGCTGTTAGCTCACAGTATCCTGTAACGAGTCCTGTGGCTTACGTTAACCTTGAGGTAAGTTAACAAAAAAAAAAAACAATTTAAATAAGATTTTAATAAACAGTGAATGAAACAATCATATATGAAACATGCCGGTTATAGTTGGAAATTATCAGGATATTCTTATATTTGGTACACTCAGGTCTCAGGGCTCATCGGCATCGCGTTCGGTGATGTAGTTAAGCTGTTATTATAATACGACGATTCTAATGAATTAGGGCTTTGCAAGTTTTGTACCCTCCTATCATACAGCGTTTTGCGGTCATAAACTAAAAGAATTAATTGTGTAGTATCTATCATTGTCATTGCGACGGTATACTAAATACTGCCGACACGGCCGGAAAAAACAAAACGATTTGGTTTCAACCGTCAATCGGTTCAATATGTCAGTGTACGTCAGTGCTGGACGGTGCCACTGTGACCAACTCCACTTTGTTACTTGCATTTGATTATTCTACCGATATCGGTCATGTATGCCAGTGTAAGAAATCGGGCAAATACGGATGCACTGTGACCGCAGCCTTAGCTGCAGTGCGGCCTTAGCTTTACCGATTGATTGCAAGTCACGAGCTACCGTTGAATGGTCACAATCCATCTGCTCGGCCAATTCTCTTGTTGTTTGACGCGAATTTTCGTGGATAAGCCGGTTCAATCGCTCTTCGTCAAACTGAGAGGGTCGGCCGGTATGAGTCCCGGAGACCGAAATCTGCGTTTTTGAAACGCGAAATCCATTTTTGAGCCGTTCTTTCAGATATGATGGCATCATCGCCGTACACAACACAAATATCGCGAGCAACTTTAGCAGCTTTAAACCTTAATTATACGCGAAAAAAGGAGTTGTCGGAAATGCTCATTTTTGTCAACCTGACGCTCCATTTTGACAGCTGTATAATAAAAATAAACAAATGATATGATAAAAACGAAAACGCCAACTTGTAGAGAAAAACATTCTCCGTCGAATAGCACATAACAAATTACCAAAAAATTTAATTTAAGGTGCGCAATTTTGAATCTAAAAAAACCGCACGAAATTATGCAACAACCCAATATATTGGGGTTTTCGTACCAAAATATAATGCAATGTAAAAGGTCCATATTTTCCATGCTAAATTCTTGTACGAAATTTTTGTATCAAAAATCGTATACGATTTTCTTAAACGAAAAAATAGTATAGTATAAAACAGTCTTTAGAAATAGAATACAAATACCAGTGAAGTATTGGCTTAGATAACACGTCAAAGGTGTTAAAAGATATCGCATGTTATTTGTTTTTTCGGTTTTATAATATTGATAACTCTTACTTTATCGGTAGATATCACGAATTTCAAGTGTTTTGCAAACATTTTCGAATTTCTCTTTAAATATTCATAAAACCAATCGATATTTCCTTGAAAGTGTCACTGGTTATAGCGCAGTTTCTACGACTGTGTTGAATTAATTATGAAATATTTTTTTGTTACGTTGCTAGTATACCCGAACGTTTCTCTTTTTTTTTATGTGACTAGAGTTCAAAGGAGATTCGTGATTGTTTTTGTTGAACAATTGTTTTTGCATTCGCTTTGTGTCGGCGAGTTTGTGGATGTTTTTTTAGACTCCAAATTTGTTCGCGTTGAATTAAAAGTTTTTGTCATACCCTATGCTTAAATGCAGTGAGTGAATACGTGTGACTCATGCTGCACTTGATGTTAACGGCTTGTTCTAGAACATTGATAATCGGTAATACTATGCGTCAGCCGTAATTCAAGGATTCTCATTGCGTGAATAAACGTTTTTCGTTAGGAGTATACGGGGTGGTCCAGATTCGATGGGATTATATGGGTATCTCGCTTAATAGCCAAGATAGAGAAACGGTTAAATGCCCAAAAATTTGCAGTTTTTTCAGACAAACCCAGAACTGTTTTCAAAAATATTCTATCATTTCCAATTTTTGCGTTACTGGAAAAAAGTGTTTTTCTGTCATGATAATAATGTGTCATATCTCCGTTATTGTTGTAAATAGGGCCTTCTAGAGGCAAGAGGGAGCCGGGGAAAGTTAAAATTTGTGGGCCCTTGTGAATGAAGAAATCTTTTTTTATGATCGGCGCAAAAAAAATACGTGGCCATTTTTTTGCTGGCCAGCTGCTCATTTGCAGTTAAAATGCATATTAAACGCAAAAAAAAACAGAATTTGGGGACCCCTTAGACTGGGGTCCCGTGGATGCAGCCCCACAAGACTCCCCTCTAGTAGGCCCTGGTTGTAAATATCGGAAAAGATTATTGTTAGTTATTTTTATGTACAATTCGATTATCTATTTAGTCATGAGTCCTTCTACTGTTAGGTGTAGGACTGTTGAATTGTGTTGTGCTGACTGTTTTCATGTTTTTCTGTCTTGTGCTAGCTTCTTGATGTATTTCCATTTGATGTTTCTATCCGTTGCTGCATTTTTAACTTCGTCTTGCCAGGTTTTCTCGGTCTACGCCTTTTGTTTTTTCCTGTGATCTGGCTTCATAGGCTTTTCTGGTTAACCTTTCTTCTTTCATCCTATAAATGTGACAGAACCATCCCAGCTGTCTTTCATGTATTTTTGTTTTTACTGATATTACCCTTAATTGTTCTCTGTATATTTCATTTCTGATTCTATGGCTTTTGGTTTTTCCTTGGATTCTTTTTAGAAATCTCATTTCAACTGCATTCATTTACTTTTACCTGACGTTTACCTTACAACCTTTTTCACCACTTCCACTTTTGTTCGTTTTGGGACTTCCCTATTTCCAACGTTTTGGGGCTTCTCTATTACCAAAAAATGTTGTTCTTAAACTGTTAAATATTCTTCCCACATTTCGTCTTTTCGCTTATTTCCTTGTCCATTCCTCCATTTTCCTTTGTTGCTTGAGCCCCTTCATACGTTTTTTCTCTTGATTCTATTAAATGCTTTTTCCAAGTCTATAAAACTAAAATGTATTCCCTTATTTTTTGTTAAGCTCTTTTCTATTGCTTCTTTTGATATAAAGGCTGGGTCTTGTGTACTTCTTCCTCTTATGATATCGTATTGGGATTCTTCTAGTGTGTTTTCTATTTTTTATTTTAATCTTCCTTTCATTACTCTTGCCAGTATTCTTCTTGGTACACTCATTAATGTTATTCCTCTATAGTTAGAACAAACCCTTTTGTCTCCTTTCTTGTATAATGGTAGGAAACTTTTGAATCGATCATAAATATTTTTTTCCCATACTCTTCTATTACTTTTCGATTATAATTTTAAAAAAATATTATGCTCGTCCTTAAAAGGTTTTAACACAAACTTACGTCTTTTTAAATGGCTATAGCCTATTTCAATTCTTTTTTTTTTTATTCATTCCAAATATATAGGTGTTTTAAATAACACGCAAGTTACGAAGGTTTTTTAGCTTTTTTAAAGCAAAACAGGCTGTGAAAACAAAAAAAGTGTGAAGCTTTTTAAAACTCATGTGGTACAAGCTAACAAGGTTTTTCAATTTGTTGTGATAAACATTATAAATATTTGAACATAAGATAAACAGCAATATATTACATAACTGCTGATTCCGACTATATTGTTGTTATCCCATGTTCAAATATTAACACTGTTTATTTCAACCACAAATAAAAAAACCTTCGTAACTTGTACCAAATAAGAAATTTAAATAGTCCATAGCCAACTGTAGCTTCCATTAAAAAAAGTAAGTTTGTGTCATAACTTTTTTTTTGTATAACCGAAAGCTTAGCAAAATCGAATTTAACATAAAAATATCTAAAAACAATCTTTATACACTAGTCCGATATTTACAACAATAATGGAGATATGACACATTATAAATATAACAAAAAAAAAACTTTTAATAAAAATCAGAAATTATAGATTATTTTTAAAAACGAGTTTTTCTTAAAAAACTACACATGTCTCTTAAGTTAATCGTTTTTTTTATCTGGAATATTAAGCAAGATACCCATATAATCCCATTAAATTTGGACCTCCCTGTACTGGAGATACTTAATTTTTTAAATTATTGTAATTACCTTTTTCTTTGTAGGTTAGAAGATCATTAAAAATCCGAGGCAGACGCAAGGAGAAAGAAAAACTACCTCTGGGCATAACAGCCGATTATACAGCGGACTTCCTGGCATGTCTAGAGCGAGACGACCTAACGATAGCGACCATGCCAAACTCACCAACACCGTTGAACCACCTCCAAGACGGTTACACCCATTCCGACAGTTCAGAAGCTAGTCTTAACTCATTGGCAAACATGCACAACCAGAAGAACCTACCAGACGTACCTCCAAAACCACCGAAAAGGGGGATTCTAAAAGGACCAAGACTTAGCATAACGCAAGCCCACAATCGCCAGAACGGCGATCATAACAACTTGATGCACAATACCTTGCAGAATGAGATAATAGAGTATCAAAATTTACCTCCCCAGAACGGGATTCACTTGGAGAAGATGACGCCACCGACGCATCTCGGGAATAATCTCCTGGTGATCACCTCCGCGTCACCAAGCGCGGATTCCTTGACGGACACGACAAACTCTTCTTTCGCTACACCACCATTTTCGCTCAGTCCCGTCGGGGAATCCCAGGGTTTCCACCGGTGGTCGCGGACAGCGATGTTCGACGAGATGAACCTTCCGCTACCTCCAATCGTACCTCTAGTGCTACCAAAACCGCGTACTCTCATCATACAGCGCCAAAAGGCGCCGCGTAATGACTTCGGTTTTTCTCTACGGCGCGCGATGGTTGTGGAACGCAGTGATAGTTCGAGTGTAGGTGTCGCGATGAAGGCGGTTGTGTTCGCCGAACCTGGTACGATAGTGCAACATAACAATGAAACGGGACTTTTGCCGGGTGATAAGTTGTTGGAAGTGAACGGGATTAAAGTGGAAGATAAGAACAGGGAGGAAATAATTGACCTGATCAAGCGGTCGAAGGAATCCGTCTCAGTTACAGTAAGTGGTTTTGGATTGTCATAACTTGCTGTAATTATGTTTAGTTTAAGTTATTAGCCCCAAAGACAGTTGATGTTAAGTAGGAAAATATCCAGTGCCGCACAGGCTTGGAATTCTCAATCGGTTTATATATATATATAGTCCAGCACTACAGTCCTCCAAGGCCCATAGCTTCAAATTTCTTTACAAAAAATGTCCACTCGTTCCGGTCTTCTGCTTTCTCCTTCCAGTTTTTTACCCCTAGCCTCAACATGTCTTTTTTTACTCCTTCCATCCATTTCCTCTTCGGTCTGCCTCTCTTTTTTTTCCTCCTTCTCCTTTTTTACCAGTCTGCTTTCTTCCATTCTTATTACATGCCCGAGCCATATCAATCTTTGTATTCTCACCGCATGTGACACTCTGCGTTTGTTGTACAACTCCATCACCTCCTGATTTGTCCTTCTCCAGCCAATCCCTTCTTCATTTACACCTCTTAGTATTTTGCGCAGTATTTTCCTTTCCCATATATCTAATTTATCCCCACTTTGTTTGTTAAGTACCCACACTTCACATCCATACTTTACTGTTGGTCGAATGACCGTTCGGTAAATTGTAATTTTTGTATTTTTAGAGACGAGTTTTGATCTTAGTAACCCTATCAACGCTCCCACCAACCTGCTGCCTTTTGCTATTCTCTTATTGATCTCAATTTCTTCCTGACAATTGTTTGTTAACGTTACTCCCAGGTACTCGAATTGGCTTACACTAGCAAACGCATCCTGCCTATTATTCTCTGCTTTAACCCTTAAGTAGTGAGGTGAAATATGAGTTACGTTAGTAGTGACGTGCGGTCACTGTGACCGCGCAGTTTTTACTGTTGCAAAAAATTGAAAAAGAATGTATTTTGTCCTATAATTCAACAATAGTGTTTGTTTGGGTATTTTTCAATGTTTATTGATAAAAAAGACAATGTTTAGTATGAAGGCTTATTATAAAATTAATAAACTGAACACAGTGTACCTAATAATAACGCATTTTGCGTAAGTCAGCGGACTATATGAATTATACAAAAAAAGAAAACTCGAAACCAAAATTATTATGACTAAAGTGTAACTAAAGGGACCATACTAAACTTATAAATATAAAAAACTATTTCAAAAAAATTAAATCATAAAAACCGCAAGTCTTAAAATTTTACAATTTTCCATTACAGTTTTTAGATATTTTCTTAGCACACCAGACAATTTGAATCGAGTTTTTTCATAGAAGTCTTTTATTTCTAGTTGTTTCTGCTTCTTCGTTTCCTAAACTGGATATAGCTTGTCAATAATAGTTTCTGTTTCTTCCGTATCTTCCTCACCTGTATCTGATTGCATAGATCATGTATCATGTTCGAATTTCTTCATAAACGTCACTTACACTGCTGTCTTCATCGCTAATATTGTCTTCAGTTACCTCAAACCATTTCGATAGAGTTTCTTCAAATTTGGATTGTTTAAACGAACTCTTTTCGAAGGTCCTGCCTTCTCAGACATGTTTTTTGCCTTTTAGCGCCTGCATGCAAAAAGTTACACTAACGGTGAGGTGCGGTCACTGTGACCGCAAATAAACTTTATAATTTTTTTTCGAGACGACACAACCCTCGATTTTTGTATGCTAGTCACGGACTAATTGTGAAGTAGTTTGAAGGTACCTAGACGGAGGGGGATGTACACATGACGAATTAGCTGTAGTATTAGATTGAAATTACCGTGCGATCACCATGACCGCACCTCACTACTTAAGGGTTAATGTCCAAAATCTTTGCCTCTTCTTTGTCTTCTGTTCTCACTTTCATGTATTTAGTTTTTTTTTTTTTGATCCTTAGTCCTTATTCCCTTGCTGTCGTCTCCAGATTTTTAAACATCTTCACCAACTCTTTACGCGATCTTATCATTAGCACTATATCATCCGCATATGCCATACACTGCTGCCTATAACTGGAGATTAAAATACTTTTTTGAATACCACTTTCTCTTATCACAAACTCCAACACTATGTTGAATAATATCGTAGATATTGGGTCTCAATCAGTTCATCTTTGATTAAACTTTTTTGGTTGAAAAACCAGAAAACATCTGGTCTTATTTGTCCAGACTTGCAGATCTGCTTGCTCATCGATTTGATACAAATAGCTATCGTAGACCTTAGGAATCATGTATGAGCCTGTAACTGTTAGATATTCATGAAATGAACAAAACAAAATGATTATAGTATATACATATATATAATCAAATTCCCTTCTACCCGTAGGTGTAGGGAGGTGTGCACATCTATGTATTGTACATGAATTTTCGCCATTGTTTTTTGTTCTGTGCCATTTCTTTCGCTTCGCACCACGATTTTCCCTTCTTCTCCAAGGTTTTTGCTACTGCCCTTTCCCATGTTTCTCTCGGTCTTCCTCTTTTCCTCCTTGTTTGTATTCTTGCTTCCCACACTCTCTTTACCTGTCTTCTTGTGTCCATTCTTTGTAGATGCCCCCACCAGCTCAGTTGCCTAGTCTCTATGAATTCCAGAATAGATTCTACTTCCAGTTCATTTCTAATCTGTTCATTTCGTATTTTGTCTTTTCTTGTTACGCCTCTTACTCTTCTTAAAAATTTCATTTCAGTCGCTTGTATTTTACTTTTTTGGCTCGATGTTAATGCCCATGACTCGCACCCAAATGTCAAAATTGGTCTATATATCGCACGGTACACGCTCATTTTTGTTTTTTTGGTGACTTCTTGTTTATTAATAAAGGTTTTGTCTATAGCGTAAAAGGTTTTTATTGCCTTTTCGATCCTCTTCTTTATTTCTAATTTTTTGTTGTCCTGAATTTTCAATCGTTACACCGAGGTAGTCAAAATATTGTAAGGTTTCTATTTTTTCTCCTTCAATTTCTATGCTTATATTCTCATTTTCTTCATTTATCGTCATCACTTTTGTTTTCTTGTGATTAATTTCCATTCCATTTTCTTCCAGTACGTCTTTCCTAATTTTTATATTGGTTTTTAGGTCCCTTTCATTCTTAGCCATAATCACTATATCGTCTGCGAACGCACATTCTGATACTTCGACTTTCTGTAAATTTTTGTTTCCTACTAATAAACTCTTAACATTTCGTTTGCATTTTTTAATTATACTGTCCATAAAAATCGTAAACAATATGGGGCTCATACCTCCTCCTTGTCTTAATCCATCTTCTGTCTTGAAAGAATCCGATTTCATGTTTTTTGTTGCCACATAATTTATTGTTGTCTTATACAAACAGCTAATATTTTTTCTTTGTTTGGTATCTATCTTTCTTTCTTCAAGGATCTCCCACACTTTTTGTCTAGATACTTTATCGAATGCTTTTTGCAAGTCTATAAATGCGAAGTATGCTTTTTTTCTTTTTAGTTGTGTTTTAGTTATAATCTGTTTAATTGTGAATATATGATCTTGCACAATCCTACCTTTTCTAAATCCACTTTGTGATTCTGTTAATGTCTCATCTAATATTTTTGTTAGCTTCTGTGCTAGTATTTGTTCGTACAATTTTAGTGCTGTGCTGAGAAGCATTATGCCTCTGTAATTATTGCAATCTTTGTTGTCCCCCTTCTTAAATATAGGCAGTATCATCCCAATCTCCCAGTCTTTCGGTATTATTTCTTCTGACCATGCGTTGTTCATGACTTCTAATAGCAAAAGTGTTCCTTTGAGTCCCATATTTTTCTTCATTTCGCTTGTTATTCTGTCATGTCCTGGCGTTTTCCCGTTTTTTAATTTCTTTAATCCTTGTTGTAGTTCCACTAATGTTATGCCGTCTTCTTGTTTTAGTACTACAGTTTTAAAAGTTATAGCTAATATTCCGCCTAAGGGTCATATTGACCCGAGAGATGCATATGTATAAATTTTTCTTACCACGAACATAATTTTTGAAAAATAATTTGGCTAGTTATACATTACAACTAAATAAACAAACTCATAAAATAATAATATTAAAAGACACAAAAGATATGTGACTAACTTTTAAAATTGGTCATATTGACCCGAGGGAGTTAAGTATAAGCGACGTCTAGGCTACCAGATTACCACAAAAAAAGCCATGTATCAATTAAATACAATTGCTTGTTAATGAACGACAGAAAATTCTCCATCGTTATCTAGATAATTAATAAAAAGTTCCGTTATGCGCGAACCATTCATTGTTTTTATTTCACTGGAAGCGATTGTTTTGTTTCACTGGAAGCAATTGTTTTTACACGCTTTAGTACTAAAGATAATAATTACCAGAATGCATAACGTGCTTTAATTTTGTATAATGAATGTTAAGTCAGTATTAACAATTAATTTTAAACAGGATTACTCATTGTTGTTCGCTGTTTATCATCTTGACTCTTTGTGTGTTTGGGTTCATGAGGGCGAGTTAATTCTCTTGTTTACTATGGTTGCGTTAAACTACAGTGCATGGCCTGTTGTGTTTATGAGAAATTAAGTACCGGCTACTTGGCCAGGCTTGGTGGACTTATGCCATATGGTACGAGGCGTTGATTGTAGAATACAATTCTTGCACAATATCCTTGCGGTTACTAAGTACATTAAAAATTGCTCCTACGTTGGCTGTGCCGATTAAATTAGGTTAAAGGAAAATGATTGTCAATCTTACCTTGTAAGAAGGGAGTTGGTTGTGTTGTAAATTTTGAAAACTGCTCAAGTCACATCATTACAACAGCAATAGCTTGAAAAATATAAGTCTCTAAGGCCTAGCACACACAGAGCGTTTTCTGTCGCGCGACTTGAGTCGCGCGTTTGTGAAGTACTAGCAATTGCATGTACGCGTACACACATACGACGACCAAAGTCGCGCGACTATGTTTCGAAGACAATTAAATATTTGCAATAGAGCGAAAAAACATTTTAAAAAAAAGTTTAGCTTATTTCTTAAAAACCGAGTGTGCTATGACTTTTCAGATTTTTTTTCTAATTCTACGTACAATTATCTACAGGAATCATTTTACAGTTTGGTTTTACCATAGGTGGCTATGGAATTATTTAACATTGAAAAAATAGCCTGTTTTTAGTTTTTTCAAAATATTTTAAAAAGTTGAAGCCCAGCTTTGCTAATTTAACCAACTAAGTAACTCTTATAATAACAAAGTTACCCATACATCACATGTAGATTATTGTATTGTTTTAATAAAATGCTTGTATAGGCAGCTAGATGTGAAATAATCTGTCATAATGTACCAAAAAAGGTCATCAATCTTTTATTTTTGTTGATGATTCAATCTTAAATTAGGCACAATTTAAGGACACTTCTGTTATAGTACTACACAAAGATCCCTAGATTGTTCGCTCCCTAACTATATAAAGACTAATTAGCTTGTTCTTTTATCAATTGATATGCTTTGAAGCCTTGAAACAAGCAAATAATTACAGAACTGTAGGTTTGGGAACTTAAATCGGTTTATAAAAATAGCCTCTATAGGCTTACTTGGTGTTGATTTTTAGAGTATTAGTCCGCGTTCACAATGAACGTAGTAGGTAGTAGGTACTTGGTAGTTAGTAGCTAAAGTTGAAACGTATAGAATTAAATGCAAGTGTTCACAATGATCGTAATATTTACGTAGTAACTATGGAAGTCTGATTTATTGCAAAAACAAAAACAAAGTGAAGTATCTATGGTTTTAATGTTTCAAATTAATTAAAATTACAATGTTGAACGATGTTTAATACTACTTATTACCGTTATAATCCTCCACAAATCAACATGTAGAAATAAATACGTAGAGTATGTACAAGAAGTGTCAATTTGATTAACAACCTTCCGCTTTTAAATTGAGGTTATGTGCTATGCTACAAACAAGTCGGTTGTTACCCGTATCCAAGTAAACATTTCATCAACATCACGTACTTTTTACGTAACGCACTAACTTCTAACTACTAATTACTATTTACTAACTACTATGTACTATCTACTATGTTTGTTGTGAACGCGGATTTAGGATTGCAAATAAATATAAACAGAAATTTTTGCGAAAAGCTAACCATCTCGCTACCCCAAGAATTACATGAAAACTGCTGTTTTTAATACAATAAAAGCAGACTTATTTGCCGTTTTTATTGTTCTTTCAAGGTTGCGTTTGCTTTGATTTGATATTTAGATTGTGTAACACGCTTGGCGTGCTCTAAGTATGTCATGTTTGTATGAACGGGGGCAATTATGAAGCTCTTTATAGTTCAAATTATATAGAATGTTATGAGCTTACTAGAAAATTTCAACCCAGTAATTAAGCTTGCAAAACTATATTAATAAAATCTTCACCTAAGCACTTCTTGAGCTAATTTTTTGCTGCGATACAAACGAATCGATTTCCAGTATCGTTTTTGGTCTAAGATTAAATCTGTTGTTTATTCATGGTATGTGTGTTTCATTAAAACAAAATGTATCGCAAAGCTGAAAATTTAATGGGGACAGTAATTTGTACGATTTCATATTTGTAGTATTTCAAATTCGATTTTGGATGTTCTGAGTGTGGATGATTTGGCCAGGGTGTTCTATGGACCTCTAAACTTATTAAGGATAAAATGCCTGAAAGATGTATTTATCATTTATACAGGGTCCTGCAAAAGTGCGTTGAAAAGTACCGAAAATTCTCTATAAGAATACACCAAAAAAATTTCACCAACCAATTAAAAAAAAAAATCGGTAACGTCACAACAAATGAATGAAGGTGTTAAGAACAATTTTTTTTCCGCCAAGTTATATCTAAAACTATCTCATTTAATAATATACAGGGTGCTTGAAATTCGAGTTTAAGCATGGGGATCTCGCTTATTATAATAGCTAGAGCTAGAGTATAGGTTTACATTTGGCAAAGTTGATAAATTCGATGCTTATTGCTAATCCAAAGAGAAATTGGAAATATCTCAAACGGTATCCGAGAAAATTAGGAAAAACTGGAACTCCTTTGGAGTATGAAATATTTCAAATGTGTAAAAACATTGCTCAAGCCACTTTTTAAGCCGAATCGGATAGTGGTCACAAATTTTTCCTAGGTCGATTCGTTTTTGTTTTAGACAACCAACTTTGTTTTTTCTTATGGGCAGCATATCGCGTTTTTCTTCGTTATTAAAGTTCATTTTTACGACTAACAGGCCTTCAAAACTTTTAGTTTGTTGATCGGTTGTCATGGAAACAACATAAACTACAATGACCGGCCTACCTGATTTATGTTGGTTATTGTTTAAAACGTATTTTTTGAAATTTGACAATGAAAGAAAAAGTAAACTACCATGGGTGATATATCAATGGATTTAGAAAAATAAACGCTATTTGATTATGTAAATAGCAGAACTTGCACCCATAAGAAAAAACAAAGTTGGTTGTCATAAAACAAAAACGAATCGATCTAGGAAAAATTTGTGACCACCATCCGATTCGGCTTAAAAAGTTGCTTCGGCAATGTTTTTACACATTTGAAATATTTCATACTCCGAAGGAGTTATAGACGATTTTCAAAAATCGTATTTTCCAGTTTTTCCTAATTTTCTCGGATACCGTTTGAGATATTTACAATTTCTCTTTGGATTATTATTGAGCATCAAATTTAGCAACTTTGCTAAATTTAAACCTATACTCTAGCTATTATAATAAGCGAGATCCCCATGCTTAAACTCGAATTTCAAACACCCTGTATATAGCTTGTTATAGTTAAATCACAATTAAAGTCGCTATAGCTTGGGCGCATTTTGCAGAACAGACTCTATCTATATTTATATTCTCGAATAAAAATTATTGACATATTGGTAAATTGTAACAATAAACTTTTGAGAAGCATTCAATTTCAAGATAAGCAAATCAGAGTAAGTTTCAAATGTAGCAGAATTAAAAAATATGTTTGACACATGAATTTTGCATTCATTACATCTCATGTTCAATTCTGAGGACAACTGTAGATGAAATTTCACGGGTTTTGCCTCTACATGCTTGTGAAATGACAAATTGGTATAATTAATATCAATAACCGCGCTCATTGTAATTCTTTTGTGCATAAAGCGCCGTGGCTCTAAAAATGTTATAACTCAACCGTGGACTACAAACAAAATTTTCCCTAATTGTTAAACAACATATTGCCACCAGTTGCAGTCTAATTAAGACCGACAATACAACAATACGCACTGCATATGTTAATTGCCTTGTAATGGGGGGTATTAATCAGAATTTGCATTGTAATTTTTTGTTTCGTTGGATTAACCAGTAGTTTAAAAAAAAAAACTAGAATTGGTGAAGAACGCAAAGGTGTACCTACTTTAAGTAAAGTCAACTTCGACCTAAAGAACTGCTAACACGAGACATGCTATGTATTGTGCTTAACTATAACTAAAGTATTGAGAATTAGGCAAAGGCAGTAAGGCAGAAAGCGAAAAAATTACGGGAAAAAACAGAAAAAAAAATAATCCAAAATTCCTTCATTTTGAGTTCCTCATGTTTGATGGAAAACGGATTCATTTGATTTTAAGAAGTGCTTTTGATACGGTTAGATTGGGTTGTATTTATTAATTTGTTTTTAAGGATATTCCCAAATTATCTCCTAACTCCTCATATAAATGTTTCCTTAACTGTTCGCACTAATGCATTTGTTTGAAAATATGCTCCGAAATATTCCCCAGTTTATTAAAAACTGCTCCAACAACTAAGTGTGCCTAGCAAACTGTAAAAAGTAGGTGGTGAAATGAACTAGCATGAGTATAAACACGTCATGTTCCTATAAAAACCGAATTCATTGCCACGATCTGCTAAACAGATATGTTGCCAACACATTACTGTAATATATTGTTCCGCTAGAGCAATATAAGCCAATTATCATATTAAAAACGAACGCTGCTCACTCAGAACAGCCACCTACTAACTTGTCCACTACCATACACAACAGCCATATCGATCTAGTATGCATTGTAAACAAACTTGAAGCTGTTTCGATTCATAACTTGTTTCGTAGCTTATCTTGTGACCTGATATTCGCTTCTCGTCCAAGATTAATTGGTATTTAAATTTTTTATCGGGTGATTGAGTTGAAGCCTCGCCTCTATAGCGGTAGTTAAATTGTAAAAAGAATTCTTTAATTTATTGGGTGCAACTTTAAATTTTTAAAGGTGAAATTAAGTTTAATTGGACGATGTTTAATCTTATTAGTTGATTAGTGTCAGACACATCTTTGCTGTTAGAAACTGCTTCTTTGACAGCACTAAGAAATAACTCGAATAAAAATGTATCTATTGGGTGTTGGTAGTTGAAGAGATAGTCACTTTCCATTAACACATTAGGTAACTCCAATTTTGGTGAAGGATGTTTTTTGTTCCTCTCCCAACGATTCACTGGCAGTCGATTTAGCAAAAAAATAGTCCAGTGTTGTCCATTCCCGTATTTGTTTTTAAATTTCGACGAATGTAGGAGCAGTACCGTTCTTTCTTGCTGAAATGTCCAGAAAGAAAGTTCCAGGGATGTTTAATATGGTTTTAAAAAGTTAAGGACTAGTCTTTAAAATTTTCATGTTTTAATTGGTAACACCAACCCCCAAACTAGCAGTCCATTGTTCCTCAAGAGTTTTAATACAATAGCAAGAGTTAATCATTCATAACTTGGTTCCCAAAAACGAATCAATTTTGCTAACTTTAAGACGTGATTGTTTTAAATTTAAGTCTTCTGTTCATTTCCACTTGTCGTTAATACTTTCAAGCCGACTGTACCGTATCAAAATTGAACATAATCGTTTAATATTTAACTTCCCGGTATAGAAGCTGTTTTTATAATTAATTATCGGGTAATGTGTTGTAAAACACATGAAATTACTTGATGGGAAGTTGAATTAACATTAACATAGACGCTGATACGGATATGTGGTCGTATTCGCGCCGTAAATCTAGGCTAGAGTTGCGGAAGTTGAAAGTTTGTAGATAAGGAAGAACACAGTGAAGTTACTTTAGAGTGCGGTTAGATCATGAAAGGAAATTTTATCACTTCGTCTAAACCAACATTATTTATCTGTTATGTTGTCGGTGTGTGGAATGTTATCTTTCTCGTTTGCATAACTGAGTTCCTCAAAATGTTGGCTTTCTTATTTTCAAAATGGAGAGAAAAAAAGACCTTTTTCTCACGGTGCAGTACTGGTAAGTCTTCGCGACTAACTAGCTAGATTAATGAAGCAGCTTTTGACTTTCTGTCGAAGCAGAACAAAAATGAAACTTGTTAGAACGTTATTTGTTGGTTTTCTATTTTCTGCTGATGTAGGGATGAGAGACTGATCTAGAATTTCGATAAGTGATTCTTTAAAACAAGTTTTAAATTAAACTTATTGATACTTACTTACTTATGGTGCCTTTCCACGTGAGAGTAACCTACTCTCGATAGCAGCGTCGCTAAGGATACAGCCAATCGCGAGTTACTCTCAGGGGTTGTTTCCTTGGCGACGCTGTTATCGAGAGTAGTTTACTCTCACGTGGAAAGGAACCATTAATCCATGTCGCTTATCTGCCCTCACGAGTGTAAGGCATTGGATAGAAATGACTTCCTTTGTTGAAGTCTTTCATATCTTCCTCCATTTCCTTCTGTTTTGAATATTATTCCCTACATCCTCCCACTTTATTCCTCTTCTATCTAGTGCTTGTTTTACTCCTTCTTGCCACATTTTCTTTGGGCTGCCTTTCGTTTAATTTTTGGTACTTTTCTTGTTAACCTTGTGTTGTCCATACGTTTTACATGTCCGAACCATCGTAGTATTCCTTCTTCTATTTTATTTCTTATTGATTTTACTTTTAAATTTTTTCTGTGTTGTATTTCTAATTTTGTCCAATTTGGTTTTATTTTCCATTCTCAGAAATCTCATCTCGGTTGCTTTTAAATCATTTTTGTATTTTTCTTTTGTCCATGTCTCAGAGGCATATGTTAGCATAGGGGTGCTTACTTTTTTTTAAAAATTTATTTCGATTTTTCCTTCTTTTGGGATTTATTTTTTCCCTAAAAATGTGTTTTTAATACTGTTGAACAATCTTTCTCCGTTTGTTCTTCTTTGTCTGATTTCTCCGTCGATTTATTATCAATAAGTTTCGATGAAGAAGCTTATTGATAATAATGCATAAACTCTTTATAACGGCTATTAGTTGCCCTGCCTTTAGCAGCATCTGATGAGTTTCATTCGAAACACGGTGCTATGAACTATTTCTCTAGCGCTTCTTGTTAAGAAAACCTTAAAGAAAGCATTACGCGTTGAGCCTCAATATTTACTAACAAGCGTGTTATTTTCTCCACGCTTGATGATTTTTTGTGTTTCTTAAAGCCATGAAGGTTGAAATAATTATTGCTGACGAGATCCATCCTTGAAGACAATGTCGAAGCAGTCTGGACAATTTTATGATATGAATTATGATGAGGAAAACCAAAAAAGATAGGATCAGAAATGAAACAAATAGTGAACAATTAAAGATAAAATAAATTGAAACAAAAATACAAGAAAGACAGCTGGGATGGTTGTGTCACGTTTATAGGGTGAAAGAAGACAAGTTAACCAGAAAAGCCCATGCAGCAAGATCACAGGGAAAAAGCAAAATAGGTAGACCGAGAAAACCTGGCAAGACAAAGTTAAAAAAGCAGCAATGGATAAAAACATCAAAAAGAAAGACATCAAAAATATAGCACACAGAAAAACATGGAAAAAATTCAGCACAATACAACTTAACAGTCCGACACCTAACAGTAGAAGGACTCATGACTAAATAAATAACATAGTCATACAGTGTTATTTTTTAATTAAAAAAAAAACGTATCAAACGAGAGTGAATTGACGTTGGTCAAGATGGGTCTAGGAACATTATTCGCCCACAATTCTTTGCCCACAATTCTTGGCCTAAACAATTATTCGCCCGCAATTCTTCGCCTACAATTCTTCGCCTCCACAATTCTTCGCCTACAATTCTTCGCCCACAATTCTTCGTTCACAATTCTTTGCCCACAATTCTTCGCCTCCACAATTCTTTGCCCACATTTCTTTGCCCAAAATTCTTCGCCCACAATTCTTCGCCTCCACAATTCTTTGCCCACATTTCTTCGCCCCAATTCTTCGCCCACAATCCTTCGCCCACAATTCTTCTTCCCACAATTCTTCGCCCACTATTCTTCGTTCACAATTCTTCGCCCACAATTCTGTGCCTCCACAATTCTTTGCCCACATATCTTTGCCTACACAACTCTTCGCCAAACAAATTTTTTTGCCGAATACAAGCATATCACAAACTTTATTTGTAAATGTGATTGTTTTTATTTATAATGTAATTTTTACAGATTATTTTACATTAGCCTAAAGTTGTTTCTTGTATGTTAATACTTCTTCTGTTAATGTTATGTTTAAAAATTGCTACATTGCGTATGTTGCGTTTTTTAATCTTGTTTATGTTATTATAGTCTAAATTAAAATTAAATTAACCTAACCTAATCTAACCGACTTAACCTAACGTAATGTAAAATAATCGGTAAAAATTGCGTTATAAATAAAAACAATCACATTTACAAACAAAATTTGTGATACGCTTGTATGCGGCGAAAAATTGTGGCGGCGAAGAATTGTGTAGGCGAAGAATTGTGGAGGCAAAGAATTGTGGGCGAAGAATTGTGGACGCGAAGAATTGTGGGCGAAGAATTGTGGAGGCGAAGAATTGTGGGCGAAGAATTGTGGGCGAAGAATTTTGGGCGAAGAATTGTGGGCGAAGAGTTTTGGGCGAAGAATTGTAGGAGAAGAATTGTGGGCGAAGAATTGTGGGCAAATAATTGTGGGCGAAGAATTGTGGGCGAAGAATTGTGGGCGAAGAATTTTGGGCGAAGAATTGTAGGGGAAGAATTGTGGGCGAAGAATTGTGGACGCGAAGAATTGTGGGCGAAGAATTGTGGAGGCGAAGAATTGTGGGCGAAGAATTGTGGGCGAAGAATTTTGGGCGAAGAATTGTGGGTGAAGAGTTTTGGGCGAAGAATTGTAGGGGAAGAATTGTGGGCGAAGAGTTGTGGGCAAAGAATGTTCCGGACACAGGTTAAGATGGCTGAGTGTGCGCACAACAAAAATTTGCGGCTTAAGAAAGCTATCCAGGCGATGAGTTTCGCGAAAGCTAAAAGAATATGAGCAAGATTAGATACTTTTGTGGCTCCATAACAAAATTGTAAAAAACTATACAACTAATTTAAAAAATTGCCTTTAAAAACTTTTGAATTTCCACAGAATAAATTCACCGTTTACTGCTAATTAAATAAATAATAACTATATTCGCGTTAATGACAGGCAATTACAGTTATTAAAAATGCTAAAGGAATCCGCACAGACGGTTATTAAAAACATTTTATTATCTCCAGGTTTAAATATCAAAGGCACAACGTGTGCAGATTTTTTTAAGGTGAGGCGTTAGTAGCAGCCATTACGTAACAAATTCGTTCCACATTTCACTTCACAGTGGTACAATCGTAAACATTTTTCGGCAGTTCGATTACACCCAGAGAGGTCTTTCGCGAAACAAATGCCAGTCACAATAATCCACCTTGACAGATTAGATTCCAACTGGATATCAAATTTCTCCAGCCTTCTACGAAGTTAAGTGATACTTATTAATAAACAAATTAGTTTATGCACAATTTTCAGTCCATTTTGTTAGGAAACGATTCTCTTTTTGCCTTTTGCCACGCTCTCATTATCGTTGCCGAAGAATTCTTGATTTAGTTCCATTGTAAGTGCATTAATGGTGATTGTATGTTCCGAAAATTGGGTTAGGAGTTAATCGCACTTTTTTACGATTCTGTTGGGTATTTAAAAAGGATTGAGATGTATAATTAAGGCAACAACTCAAGTCTAGATTCAAGACGGAAGTGTACTACGGCTAAGTAGTTCTAATGTACTTTCTCCAGTTCCTGTATGTAGATCGTTAATGAATTCAGAGTACTTTGGATGGAAGTAACTAAAGATTTTTATGAATACTGGACTGCTTCTAGTTGCAAGCATTACAAAAGGGGGTTAGAAATATGTCTGTTGAAAGATGAATCCAAAAATGGAATAATATAAAGGTGCTTTTTTTTTTTAATAACTAGCTTGGTTTCCATTACAAATAAACCGTTAAAACAAAACAAAATCGATTATACCATAAAGCGCAAAAAAGATAGCGAAGCATCTTTTATAAATAAACATTTTGTTGTTAAATCAATATTTTAGAAGATAAAAGCGGTGTTTCACACTTTTTATGTTAAAATTTGCCTTTTTTTATAAACTGAAAGGTCTATAACTCGATAACCATCAAGTTTTGATTTGTTTATATAACATTTTTTGCTTAAATTGACTCAAGAAACATGCTCCTTAAGTTTGGCCGTTACGTCATGCAACACCTGTTAATATGATAGTACCGGGAAACAAGATGGCAAAAGCTGATATGTGTTACCGTCGCGCGGGGTGACTTGAACCGCTTGACAAGAATTTTGTTTGATTAATAGCTGTATATATTGATACTTCCTAATAAAGCATTTCTAGGACAACCTGTCGTGCTCTTTCTTTATAAGTGGGTTAGAATTCACCAAATTTATGGTAAGACTGCTTATTCCCTATGGCGCAAATTTTTGAGAAAATACCACTGATTTATATATTTTTGATATTCTATAGGTAAATTTTGCCTCAGTTGGGAGCTAAATTAGCAGTAGAGCATCAAATATGCACTATAGGACATGCAGTTTGTATCCTTTCCTCCAATTTTCAAACACAGAATCTTTCAAGTTTTATAATTACATGAAAATATGTAAAAGATTTTTTGGAAAAATGGCTGAAGTCACTCCGCGCGATGGTACTATGTAGGTGTCATCCTCGTCCCCCCACCCCCAGATTAAAGATTATTTTGATTGAAAACAGGTAGATGTCAAAGTATGAATATAACCATTTATTAAACTAACTTGTGATTAATTACTTACATTTAATGATTTTATAATAACAACAGAAAGCTATTTTTATAATTTTTCAAAAACATGAAAAAGTTACATATCAACTTCTGCCATAACGCCACAGAATATGATCGTATAATTTTTGGTTTTTCCTTGGATACCCTTAAGAAATCTCATTTCTGCAAAATTCACTCGGCTACTATTTTTATTTGTGAGTGTCCACGTTTCGCTTCCTACTACCTTTTTACCACTTCCGTTTTTGTTTGTTTTGGGACTTTTCTTCTTCCAAAAAATGTTGTTCTTAAACTGTTAAATATTCTTCCCACATTTCCTGTCCTATCGCTTATTTCCCTGTCCATTCCTCCATTTTTCTCTACGATTACTCCTAAATATTTAAAGCTTTCTACCTGTTCCAACCTAAGCCCATTTATGCCCGGTTTCTCCGACACATCTTAAGATCTAGCTGAATCTTAAGTTCGCCTTAACGGTATAAAGTGTTGCACCAAGCAATTTTAAGAACATATTCGACTTGAGCTGAGCTCACATCTTGAGTCGCTGTTTACTAGAACTTGAGCTGGAGTACATAACCTAAAAGTATCTTGTATTTGCTTTGTTTGTAGTTAAGTGTTTGTTTAAATTGTGGTTTAAGTTTAAATATGTATATTGACTTTATAAATATGATAGATGATGCAGATGATGACTTGTACGACCCTGCAATTCCTCGAAGGCGATTTGTTCGCGCAAATCCATTTACGGATTTCGAATACGATCGTTTTTTTATGCGTTTTCGCTTCACAAAAGAGACAGTTATTGTGATCTTAGATCAAATTGAGCCTCAATTGGAGTATACAGGGTGTTTGAAATTCGAGTTTAAGCATGGGGATCTCGCGTATTATAATAGCTAGAGTATAGGTTTAAAATTGGCAAAGTTGCTAAATTTGGTGCTCATTAATAATCCAAAGAGAAATTGGAAATATCTCAAACAGTATCCGAGAAAATTAGGAAAAGCTGGAAAATATTTTTAAAAATCGCTTATAACTCCTTTGGAGTTTGAAATATTTTAAATGTGTAAAAAAGTTGCCCAAGCAACTTTTTAAGCCGAATCGGATGGTGGTCACAAATTTTTCCTACGTCGATTCGTTTTTGTTTTAGACAACCAACTTTGTTTTTTCTGATGGGCAGCATATCGCGTTTTTCTTCGTTATTAAAGTTCATTTTTACGACTAACAGGCCTTTAAAACTTTTAGATTGTTGATCGGTTGTCATGGAAACAACATAAGCTACAATGACCGGCCAACCTGATTTATAATGGTTATTGTTTAAAACGTATTTTTGAAATTTGACAATAAAAGAAAAAGTAAAATACCATGTGTGATACATCAATGGATTTAGAAAAATAAATGCTATTTGATAATGTAAATAGCAAAACTTGCGCCTATTAGCAAAAACAAAGTTGGTTGTCATAAAACAAAAACGAATCGATCTAAGAAAAATTTGTGACTACCATCCGATTCGGCTTAAAAAGTTGCTTCGGCAATGTTTTTACACATTTGAAATATTTCATACTCCAAAGGAGTTATAAACGATTTTCAAAAATCGTATTTTCCAGTTTTTCCTAATTTTCTCGGACACCGTTTGAGATATTTCCAATTTCTCTTTGGATTATTAATGAGCACCAAATTTAGCAACTTTGCCAAATGTAAACCTATACTCTAGCTATTATAATACGCGAGATCCCCATGCTTAAACTCGAATTTCAAACACCCTGTATACATAATCTATTTATTTATTTTCTTCCACCAAGCTAACTAATAATTGTTTTTCCTCCATGGTATAATTTATTATTTTTTTTCCGCCATTTCAACACAAAATAAAATAATAAACACCGAACTGTAACTTTATATGTGACTAACAGCTGATAGCAACAACAAGATGTCACAGGGAGCCGTTTTAACAGCTGTGATGTAAATGGCCAATGAAAATTAGCCATTTCAAGCTGCCGCTAAAATGTGCCGACTTCTTGCAACGTTGCCAAACCGAGTTCTAACTTAGCTGAGATGTCTAACAGATTCTGGAATATGTTTTCTGTGCAACGCATTGGTATCTTGAGACGGTCTTAAATATAAGGCGGGCTTATATAAGTTCGATCTTGAGATGTGTCGGAGAAACCGGGCATTAAAGTGATGTTATGCCCTTTGTTTTCCGTTGTAATGATCATCGTTTTAGTTTTTTCTGTATTTATTTTTGTCTTGATTGTTTTCGATTCCTGGTTTAGAGTTTTTAGATTATGTTGTAGATTCTGTTGTTTCCGCGACTAAGACCATGTCGTCTGCGAACATTAGCTCAGTTATGTTTATTATTTCCATTTTCTAGTTGCCTGGGTGAAACGGTCTCATTTTTTGTTTTGCTCCTTTAATTACCCATCTATAACTACTGAGAATAATAATGGAATGAGCACGCATCCTTGTTTCAAGCCTTCTTTTGTTCAAACTCTACCGATTCTTCATTTTGGGTTCTTACAATATTTACCGTTTATTCGTACATCGCTTTTATTAAGTCGATTGTTTCTATTTCTATTCCCTTTCCTCTTAGACCCTTCCATACGTCTCTTCTTTTGATTTTATCGAATGGTTTTTGCAAGTCTATAAAACATAAATGTATTTCCTTGTTTTTTGTTAAGCTCTTTTCGATTATTTGTCTTAATATAAAGACTGGTCTTGTATAGTCATTCCTCTTCTGGAACCATTTTGAGTTTCTTCTAGTGTGCTTTTTATTTTTTCTTTTAATCTTCCTTCCATTACTCTTGCCAGTAATTTTGCTGGTACACTCATTAATGTAATTATTCTTTAGTCAGAACAATCCCTTTTGTCCCCATTTTTGTATAACGAGAGGATTATTCCAGTGTTCTAATCCCTTGGTACTTTTTTTGATTATATTACTTCGTTGAATAGAGACCTTGGTGCTTCTTTCCCAAATTCTTTTATGTATTTAACCATTTCCGGTGTAACACCATCTGTATTTACTCCACGTAATAATCGTAAATAAATACTGCTGACCTTTCTGATTCATTATTTTTGTTTCAGGTACAACCTGTTGCTGAACTCAGCGAGTTGAGCAGAAGGTCGGGTCATGACGGAAGAGAAGTCGTTCTGGACGACGCTAGTATACGTGGTGGTACTTTGCGAAGATCAGGAAGTCGAAGGTTTAACAAAACAACAACGGTGAGTGCCATTTAGCGTCTCTTTTTATTTGACATTTTCTTGTGCATAAATAATTTTGAGCAAGGCGTTTCATTGACTGCAATTATGCAGTTTTGGGTAACCTGATGGCGATTGTTTCCTAAAGGCCTCTACTCATTACCCAACTTGTCGGAGCCGACCGTCGGGAACTCCGTGTTGGGTGTTATCTACACACCTCCCGACCAGTCCAACCAACACAGCATAAACGTCATAAATTTTTGTATTATTTTGGCTCTGATGCCATTTTGTGGATAACAAATATATAAATAGCGTTAAATTTTCGGTTTAATAGTCCTTATCTAGAGGAATGTGGTGGGGCGGTTGGCTTGTTGGATGGTCTGGCTACCCGACCGTTCCAACTTGTCAAACTGTCGGGTTGGTCGGGTGACAGACTACACATTAAACAATTTATCGGAATGGTCGGTCGGTTGTACCGACAAATTGGCAGGGGAGTAGAGGCCTTAAGTCATTGGTTATTAGATAACATAGCTGCAAGTACATACTGTGAAACCTCTTTATTCGTCATGAATTCGCTCCCGATGTACAGACGGATTTATTCACATCCCAAGTGCCTGAAACCGTGCTAACTTAATTTATAGACCAGTAAAATACAAAAAAGCCTTTACAGTGCAATTTTGATAAAAACTTATTGGCCCAATAAAGCGGTTTTTTTCATTACTGTTATTCCTCAACAATCAAAAAGCATATTCCCAACTCTCCAACACACAATTTCACACCTGCTATGAATATTTACTAGAATTATTTATTACAACCTGCAATTCAAACGTAATTTTATGCTATCCGTCTGACTATAATTATTTTTATCATACATATAACTTTTACTTAACCCGTTGACATTTTAATGGCTGTAACAAATTGTTGTTGAATTGATATCCAAACGCGGCGTGTAAAGTACAGCGTCGGTTAACGTTCCATCAGGTTGCGGAGGATTTAACCGCATGCATTTGTTCTATGTGCGGACCTTCACATTTAAGTTATAGGTGACATAATTCCTAGTAATTTGAAGGATTGGTTGTTTGAGTGTGTTTATTATTAGCGTAAATTGACTTAAGATAACGCTCGATCAGACGTTAATGTTTGTTTTATAAGATTGATGTAAAAAACTATGTTGTTTCTTGGAAAGCGTAGTTTAGCTCTTCCGAGTTCAATAATGTTTATATTTTATTAGCGGTAGGTAGCTTAACAATCAGTTCGTTGCGATAAATCCAGCGGTATTTAAACTTTCCATGGAACGGTTATTTTGTAATAAAATAAGGCAAGCCCACACAATGCCCAAATTACAAAAGAAAAGGAGATTCATGATTGGTGTTTCTAACCAGATCCATCATAATCTCAGTGGCGTAGCTAGGGGGGCAGCACTGTATTTTTTTTATGTCATCAAATCTGTCTTTAAGAGAGCACCTGTTTGTATAGGAGCTGTTTATTTTGGATAGAAAGCTGGAAATTTCTTCCTATCAGCCAACACATATCTCTACACTTTAACTTCAGCTGTTCCGTTTTCTTTTTGACGTGTTCCTTCCATTTTAACTTGACGTCTAAGTTTAAGCCAAGATATTTAGCAATCTTTTTGCAGGGGATTATATTATTATTTAGATACACTGGTAGGTAGTTTATTCTTTTGTTGGTGTAATTAACGCGGACAGATTTGTCTTCCTTAATTTTTATATGCCACTGTTTTGTCCATGCATATGTTGTTCTATTAATTGCGCTTTGGAGATTTTCTGTCGTTTCTTCGATGGTTGCTCCTGTAGTTATAATTGCGGTGTCGTCAGAAAATGTGGCGAGTTTTACGTTTTGTGTTTCTGGAATGTCATGTGTATAGAGCAGGTTCAATACAGGTCCAAGGACACTTCCGTGAGGTACACTTGCTCTTATAAACGTAAGTTCTGAGTATTCGTTTTCCATTTTGACCTTAACCGTTCGCTGAGATCGATATGACTCCAGGAGCTGACTATATTGTACAGGAAGCATTTTCTTTAATTTCATTAGTAATCCTTTATGCCTCTAATAAACAGAATAAAAACGCGATATAACCTGACGTTTTGTAAACATCGAGTTACAGATTTTTCCAACAGTATCCAAAATTTCTTTAGCAACTTCTCCAGTTTAAAAACAATTCCATTTAAATCAGTTAATAAATGAGGCCACTTCATCGGTTTTACTCGACTTTTTTCAAGAAATTAAGGCCATCTTGATACCTAACGTACCGACATAACATCAAACATTGTTGATAGCGACGAGAAATCGTGACGATCCGAACGAATCAGGTAAATACTAAAGGTTCTTGGGGCCTCATCGTGCGGCAAAGGAAAATAACCTTTCCGAGATCCACCGTCTACTCGTTTAGCATAACTGTAAGATCAAGTACCTTGTGGCTTGTAGTATAACTGTAGGTGGCGTAGAATTCACGTATTTGCATCAGTGTGCCGTGTCTAAGCGACCTTGTTCCTTGATAACACCGCTACAAACACTTTTTATGAGCGCATATTAAGTTACAGTGGTTTTAATTACTATAAATAAATAATTGCAACTTGATTTTAAGCCGTAGTGGGATGTATTGAGCGCGGAAGTGGCGTCCAATTACATATTAATGGTGGTTATTCTACTTGTAACAGGAAAACTGCATGTTTATTGGAGTTTGTTTGGATTAGTTTAATGAGGAAGCTTCGTCTTGATTGAAATATGCGAGTCGAAGCGATGGATTTATGGATATTTATTATCAGTTTGGTTGCGTGGCGATAATTTAAACGAATGGTATTCTTATTTAATTATTTGTTGCTTAATCTCCAAGCAAATGCTACAATTATAGAAATTTTTCAAAAACTTAATTTTAATAATGTTAAATTGGTTTTCTTTCCTCCGTTCCTCCCTATTTTGCCATTCTCTATCTTTGAGATTTCCAGTTTTCATTGCTTTTGTAACTCATTCGTACTACGTGTTCTTGCGTCTTCCTCTTTTTCTTTGGTGTTCTGACGTCCATTCTATTATCAGTAGTAATATAACAAGTTCTTTGGAAATTATCGATAATTTTTGGTAAATATGCCCGAATGCAAGTTGAGCTGAAAAACATACGAGTGCACGAAGTGCACGAGTGATTTTTTTCTGATTCCACTTGCATGAGTGAAGATTTGTCAAAAATTATAGATTATTTGCAATGCGCGAGTTATATTTTGTCAGAAATTTCCTAAACCTAACCTACCTGTCAAATTAAAAGTATGTTATGTCAAATATTATAAGCACTGAAAGAGTGGTGCGTCAGGGGTGTGGTTTAATCTACATTAAAGTAACGCTACTGATCGCCGAAATTCGTCAAAAAATTATCAAGACCAAAATATATAATTCCCTCTCCAAATTGATATTTTCGACCAATCACAAACTCAGATTTCTTAGAAACGACCAATAAACGCATGGAAATCTGTTAATTGAGAAAAGGATATTATATCAGTGTATGATTATGTTTATTGTTTTTAGAAAACCTGAATTTGTTATTGGTCGTAAACGCAAATTTGACAGGTGGATCAACAACTGACGGGGAAAGTTGTCAAATCATAGCGCTTTTGCAGGGGTTTCGTTTTTGATGTTTTCTCCAGAGCCGTTTAAGATTTTTTTTTTAAATTTTGCACCATTTACTTGCAAAGGATGGGGGAATTGGTAAATAGAAGAATTTCCATTTTATTTCTGAAGGTTTCATGGCCAACGCGATCGCAAAAATTACTTTTAATATTTCAACTTTTTAGCTTTTCTCCTATTTTTCCGAAGGTACGAGTATAACTCTACTAAACATATAATTTTGATGTTCTTGATGCAATGAACACAACGACATTATATCGTGACCTTTTCTGGTTAGTGATCTTCTGAATACGATCATCAATATTTTTCTCTTATACTCTTCTGTTATTCTTCATATGTTTTGATCCGTACAGTAAACCAGGGCTTCTTAAACTGTGGACCCAATTGCGGTCGCGAAAATTTTTAAAACAGTAAAAAGTTTGTGATGAAGCTGTTATATTTTTGACTTAGCAGAAGATTTTTTTCACAATAAATTGTGGCTGTTAAAACAATATTATATGCCACATATTTCTAAAGAAATCAATGATGGAAGGAAATAATTGTAACATATTTATAGTTCTTGAAATAGTTAACATGTGGGAGAATGGAGTGGTAGATTCTTCTTTAGAAATGTCTACAGCTACAGATGTTTTTATAATCGAATATAACTTTTCGGAAGATTTATTTGTCAAAATTAGAATCGATCATATGAAGTCCCAATTACAAAAATTCTCTCCTTTAAATTTTGTTCTAAAAAAACTAACTTGGATCCATTAGACAATGTTAAAATATAATGTTGCTTTTCCAAGAACGTTTTGAATTATAAATGTAAAGCAACTTGAAGGTGTAGTACATTTTTGTGGGCCAGGCTTACCAACAAATTTGATAATGTTGCCATTAGCGGTAGTTTTGTGCATGATAGGAACTTAAAGAAAGAATTGGCGAGAATTTGTTTATCAAAAACCTGTCTGTATCCTTTTAATTCCTTTAAAATGTGCCAAGAAAAAATCTAGACCCTCCAGGTGATTAGACAAGACTAATCAGCGATTTTTATACACTTGTTAAACCGTGATAACGACAGGTAACTAAATCGTTTTAATTGCCGTCCTAAAATTGTTTTGAAAGTTCTCGTCATATAGATCCTTGCACCTTGATAGCAATTGGGTTTGATAACCATCAGTCGACATATCAAATGGCTTACATTGACTATATACACCTACTATACCTACTATGAAAGTGCCGCTAAAGAAAGGACCGCTATTAGAACAATATTTTCCACACGGTATTTAAAGCAAAGACCAGTTAAAAATCAAAATCTAACGCAGGAAAGGTTTGGGATGAGGCCCGATCCTGCTAAACGCTCAAATATTCGTAAATACATCCAAATATTACTTTATTTGTTCTGGAATGTTCTTGCAAGTAAACGCTATTTTCTCTTCTATTAAATTAAAATTTATTGCATTCCTTGTACGAAAACACTGAAATCAAACGTAATTTAGTTGTTTTTCGCTTATTATGGAACAATTCTATAAATTGCTGAGGTTTTCGCTGGTCGACTGACTGAGAAAATTGCACGTTCTTCCAATTTAGCTAACTTTCTCATACCTAATTGAGTGTTAGAATTGGATAATGTAAGTTTAGCTCGCACAATAAAGGCTCTGTATTGATTCTTTGATTCTATAAATTTGCATCGGAATTTTTATTGCTAAAATAATAACTGTACGCAAATTGTTATCGATAAAAGGAAATGTTTGATGCTGACTAATGCTTCAATTAAAATTAAACCAGGACATTAGAATATTATTTAACACTGTCTTTGTAGGAAGTCAACGATATTATCATATTTATCACAGTAGCTACACTAATTTCCTAGCAACCATTTCACAGCCATTCTCATATTCAAACCAGAAACTGGATTCGCATTACATTGTTTTTGTAAAATAAACTCCTTATGTTAATATTTTCAATGTAGTATGACACTTCTGACTGCCCAGTGCTGATTTGCGTTTATTGAATTATCCTTATCAACATGTTGAGATGAAATTGTGATATATATATTTATATATATAAAAGAGCTTGTTTGTTTCTTTGTGTGTTTGTTTGTTCGCTATAGAATCCTAGGTCCGTTGGCCGATCGGGACCAAATTTTGCACAGTTACTATTTAGGACCTAACGGATCAAACGTCGTATAAAGAACGGCCGGAAATGCCCGGGAACGGCCGGAAACGTCCGCCGAGCACGAGCGCGGAGCGCGAGTAGTCTGTAATTGAACGTCTGAGAACGTCCGCCGGGAGCGAGCGCGGAGCGCGAGTAGTCTGTGATTGATAAAAGAGAATTGTTATCACCCGTGCAACGCCGGGTAAATCGCCTAGTAATCTATATATATAAAAGAGCTTGTTTGTGTGTTTGTTTGTTTGTTTGTTTGTTCGCTATACAATCCTAGGTCCGTTGACCGATCGGGACCAAATTTTGCACAGTTACTATTTAGGACCTTGCAGATCTAACGCCAAACTTTAAGTACAAGCACATATTACCAGTTAAAAAAAAAAATAATTACTTGGACGGGATTCGATCTTACGTCGGCAAATACCTGGTCATAACACGATACGGCGCGGTGTATTTCACAAGTAAAGATTGTTTTGTTTACAATTAGTAATAAATGTACATGAAGTATTATTTTTATTAGTACATTTTTAATTGAAACAAGACGAATGAAAATTAATTTGAGTTATTATTCAATTTTTAAGCAATAAATAGTTATTTTTTAAGGAATTATAAGAAAATGAAAAGATGATTGATCAGGGTATGTCATTTGTGTATGATTTGGAATTATTGGGCTTATTCAAGTTAAAACAGTAATTAAAATTGTAATCGCCCGTGCAACGCCGGGTAAACCATCTTGTATAACAGGGGTGGCCAAGCTCCTTGATAGTCCGAGCCATTTTTCAAAATTTGAAATTTTTTGCGAGCCGCAATTAAATGAGTATTTAAAAGTATGCAAAAAAGGTATTAAAATTTTTTTTTTACAGAAATTATATTTATTGAAAACATAAATAAAAGTACAAAATATGTGTATTGAATTTAAATATTAAAAATTAAACACATTTATTTTACTTCTCTTGATAATTCTTTAAAATTTGGTGAATAATTGGTGACAGCACTTCTCAGTAATTCTTTGAGATGCTGGTTAGTTGTTAGTTAATACTGATCGGTCAAAATCGGTCTGGAGTCGGTCGATTACGTACGATTACGCCACTGTTTATGTTCGTTTGCGCAGTTTTCGATGAGTCATATCATTCTTAACTTGGACGGAAATGAAATTTGTTACAACGTTGCACTTAGTTATTCATATTTGTTGTCAGTAATTTAAAAGACATTTTGAAACACATACAGAACGATAATAATTTTTTAAAATATAATAGCACAAAAATGAAAAGGGAACTCGGGTACATTTATCGAGAGCCACAAATAATCCTTTGAAGAGCCGCATGTGGCTCGCGAGCCGCAGGTTGGCCACCCCTGTTGTATAATATAAAATGGCTTAACACCCCTTGTGGGGTTGCGCCGCATCTTGCTTTCAAGATCCGTTTTGTGGGGTGGATCACTCCCCGTCACTTCATTGTTTTCATACTTATTTTTCTCCACTGTTCCCTGTCCTTGGTTTTTTCCTTCCATCTGACGATTCCCATCCTGCGCAAATCCTCTTCCACTTCCTTCAACCACCTAGATCTGGGCCTTCCTCGTCTTCTCCTACCGCCTGGTTCCCATTGTAGCATTGATAGTGTTATTTCATTTGTTCTCATTCTCCATACATGCCCCAGCCACTTTATTCTCTGCATCTTTATTCTTTTTACTATGTCTTCGCCCTTCAATTCCTTCATTATTTCGTGGTTCATGTATTGCCTACATTCGCTGTCATTAACTTTTATTAGTCCTAGTATCGTTCTCATTATTTTCCGTTCCACTATTCTAAACTCCTCCTCTTCCCTTTTCGTCATTGTCATTGTTTCTGCTCCATACATCATCACCGGCCTTATTATTGTTTTGTAGATGTTAATTTTTGTATTCCTTGTAAGGAGTTTGCTTTTTAATAATTATCTTCTTATTAGCATAGTACGCCCTGTTAACTGCTATTATTTTTTCGTTTATTTCCGCTCTTCTTTCTCCATTACTACTGATCGTGATCCCTAAGTATTTAAATCTGTCCACCTCTTCATATTCACAATCCCCTATTTTTATCCTTTCGTTTGCACACTGTTTTCCACATATCATAATTATTTTTTTTACTGTTGTTGATTTTCAAACCCATCTTTTCACTTTCTACGGTTAGCTCCGAAAGCATTTTTTTCATTATCCTTCTATTCTTCGTTATTATGACAATGTCGTCCACTCGTTCTTAGGCTTCCCTTATTTATGTTTCTTACAACATGCTCCATGAAATTGTGATATACCTACATTAAGTCATACGCGCATTAGATACTACGTAACCATTAATACACTACTCAATTTACAAAAAAAAAAAACGCTTTGTTGTTCCGTAATAGTTTTATAAATAAAATTTCATGCATGTATCAGCTGTGGGCTGTAATAAAAGCAAAAATGATTGATGTCATAAGCGCCTTTGATCATCAAGCTTGACATTTTAATCTGCTGTGATGGACATCTCAATTGAACAATTAATTGTTTAAGCTTTCGCGCGATTTGCCAGCGTTAGTTTTGTGTAAATTTTGTAAACAATGAATTTTTAAGCGCTACGCGCTATTTCCAATGCAGGGACACCTCTATTATGGTCAAATCCACTATTCTTCACATTTTTCCGATAAAATTGGAGTAGACTCACGTCAAACGCTTTCTGCATGTCTAGTAAGTGAGTTATGACGGTAAACAAAACCCACTCTTGTCTAGAAATGTCAATGTAGGCTTATGTCAAAATTGACAAGATAACGTAATTACATGTGTATATTAGACAAAATGCCGTTAAAATCGTAGGTATTATGTGTTCGTAGAAAAAGTAAGGTACATAACACGAGTTTTAAAGCAATTACGAACTCGTGGAAATATGCACTCGCCGATACGCGGCTCCGTGCGCAACTTTTCCTCTCGTGCGTAATATGGTTCTTACAACTCCTTTTATTATTTGTCTGGTTCTCTCCTAAATGTTCTTCCAGTAAAATGAAGATTTGTTGTTGCCTCTGAAGAACGATTACTCCATACGCTTACCAGAATTGATAAAATTGAGTTAACACCATTTTTGCTGGTAACTTTTTTGAAGCTCGCCCAGTCGAATGTGTTCTAATTTATTTCTATTTGGTGTGAGGTGTGAGAGCCACTTCTTGGGGTAAATTTATTCTAACTTTTCCAAGTTTTTGATGTTTCTCATTGTTTCCGCAGACAATACGGTCTCATGCAAATATGGACACGCCTAACCCGCTTTTAGCGCACATTTCAATGTATTTTTTAGGCTGTAACACGCTGTGTACTATCCGACTAATAGAGCAATCATTAATTTCTATTGTTCCGCTTGACAGTGTCGCAGAGAAGCCGCATGTGACCTAAATTCCATGCTCATCGCGTTACATTTCTTGATTGGCGTTTGTTTCTATTAGCTGGGTAACGTTCATTTGTTTTTGAAGAATGCAAAAATTAAAGTTTTGAATGAAATAATTGTCTGATTTTTAACAATTGGGTTAGCAGTGGTTGGGTAAGTGTGCTGTTTGAATTGTGGTCAAAGTATCATAGATATTGTTGTTTGTGAAAATATTGTGGAGAAAGCCACCCAGAAATTTGACTACAATAAAACATTTCGCTTAAAGGATGGGTAATGGCGTATTAGTTAAGAACGTTTCGGAAGCAAGAGAAGGTTAAAAAAAAGACAAGTTTAACGATATCCCCATGTTTTTAAGGTGAATCCCACATCCTTAATGGAAATAGGAAGAAATGTCCTGCATGAGTTAAACTTGATGAGCATGTATACCGTGTCCATGCTCATCCTGACACGCGGTTAAGGGAGATTTCAAAATCGCTGTAATGCAATGTTTAATATTTTGTATTTAATTACAAACACGGTTATCAAAAGGCTCAAACACCGAGCTCGGTGGCTGGTTGGTAAGCAATCTAGCGTAAAATCGGGAAGTCATGGGTTCGAATCCCGCGGCCGTCTGTTATCGTAGGGGTTTCAGGTGGATTCCCCTACCCACTGTATAAACAAATGCTGTGACAGTACTTCCATCTACCCTTACCTTATCCACCCTATCCTGGTTCTCTGTGTAAGCATCCATGCATTCTCAAACGCAGGACTGCAGCCCCCCAAAGTGAAGTGAAATTATGCGTAATTCTTAAACTTGTTTGCATTTTAACTAAAAAAATATTTTGTCTTTTGCACTGCAGCTACACTCGATACGTTACACTTTATAACAATAGCTGTTTCCTATAGGTTTATTCCAACAAGCGATTTTAAACCAATTCATGAGTAAATACATGAACTGGTTTATTCGCATGCGTAAACTATGTACTAATAAATGTATTGGCCAGTATAAGCCGTTGTTGGAACGCTTTTACGACTGGCCTTACTGTACAGGGTGGTCTATTTTCGATGCCCATACAGGGTATCTCGGTTATTATCAGAGATAGAAAAAAAGTAAATACATAAACCCGATTTATTTTTTCGAGAGAAATTTATTGCCGTAAACAGATTTTTAATATCTTTTTTAATTTTCGAAATATAGCCAAAAACCGATTTTTGGCACTTTTCAAATATATTAAATATCTCGTTTAAACGAGAAGATAGAAAAAAACTTTAAAGACATTTTTCGCATGATTTTTTGTGCTTAATAAGATAGCGATGTTCAATTGTTTTTTACTCATATTAATGCCGATATATTACACCTAACTTTCTTATTTTAAATGGCAACCATAGGCAAATTATATATTTTAGAAAAGCGCAAAAAATAAGCTTTCGATTCATGTCAAAGCCAACTATGGTTGTCATATAAAATAAGAAAGTTAGTTGTAATATATCAATATTTGTATGAGTAAACAAAAATTGAACATCGCCATCTCATTAAGGACAAAAAACCATGCAAAAAATGTCTTTAAAGTTTTTTTTCTATCTTCTCGTTTAAACGAGATATTTAACATTTTTGAAAAGAGCCAAAAATGGTGTTGGCTTAATTTCGAGTATCAAAAAAGACATCAAAAATGTTAAATATCTCGCTTAAACGAAAAGATAGAGAAAAACTTTTAAAAACATTTTTTGCATGGTTTTTTGTCCTTAATAAGATGGCGATGTTCAATTTCTTTTTACTCATACAAATATTGATATATTACAACTAACTTTCTTATTTTATATGACAACCATAGTTGGCTTTGACATGAATCGAAAGCTTATTTTTTGCGCTTTTCTAAAATATATAATTTGCCTATGGTTGCCATTTAAAATAAGAAAGTTAGGTGCAATATATCGGCATTGACATAAGTAAAAAACAATGGAACATCGCTATCTTATTAAGCACAAAAAATCATGCGAAAAATGTCTTTAAAGTTTTTTTCTATCTTCTCGTTTAAACGAGATATTTAACATTTTTGAAAAGTGGCAAAAATCGGTTTTTGGCTATATTTCGAAAATTAAAAAAGATATCAAAAATCTGTTTACGGCAATAAATTTCTCTCGAAAAAATAAATCGAGTTTATGTGTTTAGTTTTTTTCTATCTCTGATAATAACCGAGATACCCTGTATGGGCATCGAAAATAGACCACCCTGTACAGGGTGGACCAAATTCGAATGTTTTAGGGGGTATCTCGGTTACCGTAATAGATAGCGAAAATCTGATTACGGTCTCGGGCTATTTTTTAGAGAAAATAACGCCTATGCAATCAGATTTCTTCTATCGGATTCCATTTTGGCATTACAGACGAAAAATGAAATTTCCTCATTTTTTTAAATTTGCTGTAACTTCTTTATTTATTAAATTAGAACAAAATGTTATAGAGGTTTTTTATACAGATTTTTATGCTTAATTTAAAAACAAAAGTATTTTTTTCTTAGCCTCCTTGACTTTAGAGATATGGATTAAACTTACATTTTTTTAAAAGGAAACCCTAGTTGGCCATGACTTAATGTGAAAGAGTATTTTTTTAGCTTTTCAAAAATATATAGTTTTATATATTTGTTGCAAAAAATAGCCAAGATATGGCCGATTTTGTAAAAATTCGATCATCAAAGTTTGCCATGATTTTGTAAACAAGTGATGTTTGCAACTATTAAACAGCTAAACGTCATTGCCATGTAAATTCTGCAGCAACCGCTACGTTTTTATCACTTACAAAGTAATATTCTAAAATATTAAACTTTTCAAAAAGTGAAAATTTAGCCATGTTCACAATACCACAATAAACAGTTATAAAATACAAAATAATACACGGATTTGCTTAAAAGTTAAAAAATTTACTTCGAAATGACGTTTAGTTGTTTAATAATTGCAAACATCACTTGTTTACGAAATCATGGCAAACTTTGATGAACGAATTTGTACAAAATTGGCCATATCTTGGCTATTTTTTGCAACAAATATATAAAACTATATATTTTTGAAAAGCTAAACAAATACTCTTTCACCTTAAGTCATGGCCAACTAGAATTTCCATTTAAAAAAATTTAAGTTTACTCCATATCTCAAAAGTCAAGGAGGCTAAGAAAAAAAATACTTTTGTTTTTAAATTAAGCATAAAAATCTGTATAAGAAACCTTTATAACATTTTGTTCTAATTTAATAAATAA
This sequence comes from Elmis aenea, assembly GCA_947652605.1. NCBI lineage: Eukaryota > Metazoa > Arthropoda > Insecta > Coleoptera > Elmidae > Elmis > Elmis aenea. Next base: position 28,565,238 of record OX393583.1, on the reverse strand, counting down.
AGAAGTTACAGCAAATTTTCAAAAATGATGAAATTTCGATTTCCGTCTGTAGTGCCAAAATGGAATCCGATAGAAAAAATCTGATTGCATAGGCGTTATTTTCTCAAAAAAATAGCCCAAGAGACCGAAATCAGATTTTCGCTATCTATTACGGTAACCGAGATACCCCGTAAAACATTCGAATTTGGTCCACCCTGTACATGGCATTCGTGTGTATTGGGTTCATAGAAATGAGCGCATCGCAAGGGTAAACCCCTTAATAATCCAGAACTAAGTGGAACGGCGATGCATAGCTACCAGAGCTCACGTCAGTTATGAACAGCGCATGCGTGTAAAAATCCAAGCGCTAGTACATGCCTTCATTCTCGTACTATTTTGACCGTACACTGACTAACCGTACGGTGAACTATCAGAGACTGTCCTGGAATGCGATATCGATACTGCGCAGAATCCTGATAATACACTGGATCGTACTGGATTGTTAGAACAAACCTTATAAAATTAACGCGCGGGTTACATTTTTCGCAGCTCCACAGCGCTATCGTACTATACAGGGTGTCCCAGTTTAGATTTCCAGGATGGGGATCTCGCTCATTTTAAGAGATACAGGTTTGTTTTAATTAGATGAATTATTTCTTAGTATGAGAGGAGCCATAATAAATTTTTCCCCATGCTGTTTATCTAATCTGGGACACCCTGTATAGAAAAGACAAATTTAAATGTTTTGTTGATGGCGAACCAAATTAAACAGCTGAACGACTTAATAATTGCTTTAAAACATTAAATTGGCAAGCGATAGTTTGGTTTAGATGTTTTAATGGATGGCTTAATTTCACGAAAACAAATAACTGCCAAACTTTGACAGGTTCATTCCCATTTGATCCAATTCGTCCTGAATATAGAACGGCCGAAGACAATGTCGGAAGCGTTTAGAGCGGGCAATGACCTCTTCACGACCACACAAGCTTCAAGTTTGGACTAACAACCAAATGACAATGGACGATTAATTAGCGGCAGGTTAAGCTACGTATAAGGAATCGTACGATAATGGTCGTTGAATGAATTAACCGAACAAGTTGGCTGGATAATACGGGCAAGTTGGAATTCCGGAAGTTTAACCTTGAATTTAAAACAGCTGCTAGTTGATCTACATTCGACTGAACGGGAGTGAGCATAAGCAACTGACCTCACCTACGCTTGCTGGTATTTTATGGATTACATCAGCTCTAAAGAGGCATTAAAAATACTTCCAAAACACTGTAGGTACTTAAAAAGAGTTGCTTTAAAAACGTGTGAGATTCTTGTAATTTTCCAAGACTTAATTATGCTGTGCAGACGAAAAAAGACGAAATTTTTGCCTTAATGTGGGCGACGTGAATTTTCAAACGTCGTTTTAGATTGGCACACTTAGTGGCTTGTAATGTAACCAAAGTTTTTACTATAGGCGGTTTTTTTTTTTTTTTAAATTGTTTAATAAGCTAGTTCAACATATTTCATGTTATGCATAGCTGGGTGCGTAGTTGGTAGTTAGTAAGGGAAATGTGAGGGAAGCTTAGTTCCCTGTGGCGTATGGCGTTTAGCCTTCATCACTAGAAGTTAGGTGTATGTCCTGCGGTAATCTGCGTTTTAGTCTCTTGTGTATTTTCTTTTTACCGATGTTGTACAGAGCAGCACTTTCACAGTTCACTAGATTTTTAAAGAATGTTTTTGTTAATTTTTTAATAAATTCTTGAATTGGTTGTATTCCGAGTTCTTCGTGAAGCTGTGTATTTCGAACAAACCATGGCGCGTTTATAGCTAGTCGGAGCACTTTGTTTTGGTATGTCTGTAGTTTTTTAACGTTGATTGGTGACGTGTTGCTCCATACCGGACAGGCGTATGAAAAGATAGGCCGCAACAGCGACTTATATAGTAGGAGTGTACATTTAATTTTTAAAGTCGATTTTCTATTTATTAGTGGATACAGCTGCGAAAGTCTGGTGTAGCACTGGTTAAGCTTTTTGTTGATGTGTGCACTCCATGTCAACCTTGTTTTTAGGTACATACCAAGGTACTTGATTTCTCCATGGGTCCATTCGATATCGACACCGCTGACTTTGATGTTGAGGGTTGGAGTTATTTTTTTTAGGTTAAATATTTTGCATACGCTTTTGCTGGTGTTTAATTTGATTCTCCAGTGGTTTAACCAATTTTCTACGACGTTTGTCGCGTTTTGTAAGTCGTAGATAGCTTCAGCAAGGTTGTGACTTCTGGTTATAATGGCTGTGTCGTCTGCAAACATTGCAATAGTGGCATCGGTTGGTGGAAAGTCGTGGACGTAGATGTTAAATAGAGTGGGCCCTTGAACACTACCTTGTGGGACTCCTGCTTGTATGGGTGTTTTGGTTGAGAGTGTAGAATTTATTCTTACTTGGAAGTTTCTGTTTGAGAGAAACGATTTGATAATGTTTTGAAGGTAGGTTGGCATATTTATTATTTTTATTTTGTGTAGCAATCTTTCAATCCAGACTTTATCGAATGCTTGTGCTATGTCTAAAAATAGTGTCGTTGTGTATTCTTTTCTTTCAAACCCAGTTTCTATAAGCTCGGTGATCCTTTTAAGTTGGTGCGTTGTTGAGTGAGCCTCTCTAAATCCAAACTGAAAGCGGGGAAGAATGTTTTTTGCTGCAAGTGTTTTGGTTAACCTCGATTGTATTATTTTTTCCAGTACTTTGGAGAGAGTTGGCAGAAGGCTGATTGGTCTATAACTGTCCACTGTTTGTTTTGGCTTGCCTGGCTTGGGAAAGGGTAAAATGATTGCTTCCTTCCATTTATCTGGAAAGTATCCTTTTCTAAGCATCGTATTGAATAAAGTTGCCAGGAAGGCAAACACTTTTTTAGTGAAGAATTTCAGCACTACGTTTGGTATGCCGTCGTTTCCTGGAGATTTTTTGAGGTGAAGTTTCTGGGTAATTTTTTTAATTTCTGCGGGTGATGTTGGTTCTATTTCCTTTGTAATCTCGTTTATTTCGGTAATTTTTATACGATCTTCTATGATTAAGCTATTATGGTTGTCCGCGGTTTAAAATATCACAGTTCCAGTAAAACGTAACACAAAATTATGCTTTAATTTCTTTTTGGACTATACTAATTTTCAACCATTTTTTAGTTTGTTTTTATTTTCATAGATAGCTTGATAGGTGATGGGTAAAATGCGATTTTTCTTAATTTTGTGACTTATTTATAAAAAGTGGTAGTGATAGGAGATTGAACATATTTAGTTGTGAGTTAATAACCATTTTGTTACGTATACAAAAATCAATCGTTTGAGGGTAAAAATGGATTTTATGATTCAAGTTTTTCCACCGCAGCGATTCTTAAGACTAAAGAACAGAGAATTTGTATGAAATTTCGTTCTAGACTTGGAAAGACGGCGACAGAAACGTATAAACTTGTGCAAGCGACCTTTGGAGGAGATGCTCAGGGTCGGATCACGTGTTTTGAGTTGTTTAAAGCTTTAAAGAAGGAAAAACTTTAATCAAAGTTATGAAACTTCTTCTGCAGACGAAAAAAGTTTTAGACTTCTAAAACTTTTCATGCCAACCGGCGACTGACTGTTGGAGTGTTGGCAGAAGAATTAGGAATATCATACGGCTCTTGCCCAAGATATTTTGATCAATATTTCAGGGATGAGTTGTGTTGGTGCAAGGTTTGTTCCTCATCTCTTGACAAAAGACTCTGGTTGATATTCCTAGTTCTTCTGCCAATTCTCTTTTTTCGTCAAATACTGCCCAACAAAAAGGAAAGATAAAATCAAAGAGTCTTAGAAGAACAGTATAGTATGGCATAACATGGAAAGTGCGTAAGACAAACTGAAGAGTTGTCGGAGATGGGTTAACTCAAAGGTGATATCCTCAATCCGGGCCACTTAGACACAGTTTCTCTTTAACTAGCTTCACTACTTCACTTTCTCCGTAAAGAAAATCTCGGTACATGTGCTTCAGCTAACCTGCAGCCCTGGAGTAACTATAACCAAAAATATTGAGACTTTTCTTTAATGCATGTATACTTTCCTTACCCTCTATATTCATCTCATCTGGCCACTTGTGACTCCTTTCAATTTCCAATACTGAGAGCTCGTTAAAATAATGTAGTTTTTAAATTTAAGTTAATAGTATGTTTTTTTTTAAAATTTTATTCAACAATCGCCCTTTAAAGTCTATGCACCACACACAACTTACATAAAATAGCGTTAAATTTCTACAAATGATTCACTATCTTCAACCAAACACTAATAAAGTCTGGGTTATTGTTCCAGCATTTTCAAAACCATTTTTAAATGCAGTTAAATAACTGAGAAATTTTAAAAATGTAAGATTTCTGGTGCCTTTTTAGTAATTTGATATGGTCAAAATAAAAGTTATGTTCTTAGAGGGATCTTCTACTATGCCGTGGTTCTAATAGTCAACAAAAGGAATGGATTAAAAGGTCATGAATGTTGAAGAAAATTTAGTAATTCTCTGCCAAAGACAGCTACTACATGAATGAAAATAATTTATACTGGAAAAATCAGCGCGCCAATTTAATTTTCTTATCATCCGAAATTACAAACACCATTTAACAAACATTTTACAGTTATTTCACTTTGATTGTTATGCCGATAAAGTGGGCGGACAATACTTTCTCGACGCACTTGCAATTGAAAACGAGTAATAAATGTTTATGACCAATAAAAGTAGAAGTTTGCATTGTTGCACGTGTGTAAAGCAGAAGACAATTGATAGCTTAAAAGCGCAACTATTTTTTAAATTTACTAATTCAACTTTATGTACAATTTTAATACTGAGAAAACCAAGTAAATGGCTAACGCGATCGCAAAAATTACCTTTATTATTCGACTTTTCAGTTTTTCTTCTATTTTTCGGAAGGAAATGGCCAGTGGCAATTATAACTCTGCAAAACATTTAGTTTTTATGGTCTTGATGCAATAAACACAGTCCTGATCAGATTCTAGCTACAACGTATCGTGAACCCTCCCTTTTAAGGTTATTTAGTGAAGTTACCAAAATGACCAATAAATATCTCTCCAACTAATAAAACAGAGAAATAGTTATAAAAAGACGCTAAACATTACTTGTAATTAAAAACTGTTTATAAACAACAGATCATACATAATTTGCATGCAGTTACATGGCTGTCTGCTTACAGTACATGAATATTTATGAAATACAGTTTCTACCAAAGCGAAACAATATTTCATTACGACAAATCAAGCATACCCACGTTTTTTTATAATTCAGACCATTATTTATAAGAATCACGTAGTAATACGTTCAGTAATGTATAGCAAGATGACGGTTGTCTATGACAAATGATTCATTAAAAAAACAAAAGGACGACGACAGGTATTTGGGTTAAGTGTCAACGAACGGGCGTTCATAATATGAAACGGCGTCTAATTTTGAAATTATAAATATGTGGCTGATGTACACCCCTCACCTGTTGGTAAAATGTCTTGAATTTTTTTTTACATGGTGTTACTACTGTGTCGTTGGCAGTAACTGTAATGTTACATTCCGCGTGGTATTATGTAACCGAGTAATAATTTTTTGAAACAAGTACGTGCACAAATTTGTTTATTAAAATACATCAGAGTTGGTGTACAGCATTTGTAAACAAAACGTGCTTAAAGTTTAGCCATACAGAAGCTTTATAATGTTTTGCAAAGTGATTACAATTCTGTTAAATTTAATATTATTTTTGTTAAAAAACCTTATAAAATAGTAGGTACTGATGCAAAAATTAAACAACACAATTTGTAAGACATTAATAAAAATCCTTTGGTATCAGTGGTAAGCCTAGGAAGCGCTCCTGTAAATCGTCCAAACATCAACGCAGACTGATATGTTTCTGCATATCGTTGCCCTGACCCCGTAGAATTTCTGTTCAATGAATAAAAAATTAGTCGCATATGACGTTTTTCTTCCTTACTGAAATTCATTTATACGAACTTATTACGATGAATACCACTCATAACATAAGTAACCAATCAAAACATACTATTCAGCCAATAAGACACGACTCTCGCTGAAGACACCGCAAGTTGAGGTGTCTCAGCGAAAACACCATGACTAGGTCTATTTTTCACAGTAGGCCTCCTTAGTTACGCTTAGTTACACATACATGTCAATTAAATTTGTCAAAATGACTACAAGCGGTCGTTTTTCTTCGTTTAATTAAAAAATAATGTTGTTAAAATAAATATAATACCTAACTTATTTACCTATCTGTGATTTAATAAATTAATTAACAAATATATATATTTTTTTTAATTCGCGGAATATTCATTTGAATACCACTCGTGGTAAAGATTTTTTTAAGAAAATACTTCCGTTTTCCATGTAAACTTGTTCCAAAATATCACTTGAGCAAATTTCATCTAAAAATACCCCTCCAGCTGCGCTGTCGGGGTATTTTTGATGCAATTTGCTTTCGTGATATTTCAACTGGAACAAGTTTCCATGGAAACCCAAAAGTATTTTCAAAAAAATCTTCACCACTAGTGGTATTACATCATATGATAAGTAATAAGATTTTCCGACGACCACTATGTAAAGCGAGTAATTTCGCACGACTTACTACTACTGAAAATGACAAATTGCGCATGACACCGGAAATTGTGTGCAAAGTGCACTTTGCGTGTGTAAAGTGACGATTTCCGCTACATTACACACGCTAAACGCGCTGTCAAGTTAACGTGAAGAAAATCTAACCTCACAAATGTCAAGTGTCACCAACGTCAAAAAAATGTTATTTTCACAATTTTTTTGCAGAATTAATGATTATGTCTAAATGGTCGTCGGAAAAGCATAGTGTACAACTCGTGCTGAAAGAATATTTCACACTCGTATGACTGAGCCACTCGCCTGACGGCTCGTTGCTCAACTGTCATACTCGTGTGAAATATTCAGCTTTCAGCACTAGTTGTACAATATACTATTTAAATTTTTGAAGTTGTTGATTGGTTGTCATGGTAGCAACATAAAGTACAACAACCATGCTACCTGATTTATAATAGTTACTATTTAAAACTCTTTTTTTAAATTTGGCATTGAATAAAGAAGTAAAATACCATGTGTAATGTGTGATACATCAACGAATTGAGAAAAAATAATTCCATTTGATTATGTTAATAGCAAAAATTGCGTAAATAAGAAAAATTAAAGTCGGTTTGTCATAAAACAAAAACGAATCGACCTAGAATAAATTGGTGATTATACTATCCGATGCGGCTTAAAAAGTTGCTTCAGCAATTTTTTTACACATATGAAATATTTTATACTCCAAAGTTATAGATATTTTCAAAAATCGTAATTTCCAGTTTTGTCAAATTTAAACCTATACTCTAGCTATTATAATAAGCGAGATCCGAGGCGAGATCCCAATGCTTAAACTCGAATTTCAATCACCCTGTATAATAAAAGACGCATGGTCTTATAGGTGAAGAAATTTTTTCACTCAAAAAAGTGGAATTCTTTTTAATGGGCTTCTTTATGTTTTACTTTTCAAATTCTTGGCACTAAAAATTAATTTACAAAAGATGTTTGTGGACTGTGGAACTGCATTAGGGAAAATAATTTAAATTATTCCTTTAAGACCTGAAATTCTACCTGTAGTGTGATAGAAATTCGGCGATTATTTTAGAATGCAATTTGATTAAAACGTTTTTTGGGTATGTGCTGAAGTGATTGAAATTTGAAAAATACTCAACTGGAAATTCTTGCAGTGTTTTACAAAGTTTTGTGCCAAAATTTAGGGTGGACAATACTTCAGTGGAGGTTTCTACAACGTTATAAAATATATAATATGTAACCAAAACGAATCGCGTAGTGTTTTTGTTTAGAAAAATAATTTTCAGGTTTTACTTAAAGACACAGGAGAATATGTGAATCTGTTTGATACAGTTAAGAGAGTTTTCATCGCAAGACTTCCCCTACCAACGTGATGTATATCCCCAGCTACGGATTATAATTGTCGGTGACTTAATTAAATTGAAAAGGCACTGTATTTATTATTAGCAACCCTAAATATAAACAACAAACAAAATAAACAAAACCAAGAATCAATTACGAATTATCGAACCAATTTCGAACGCACGTGTAATTGCCGCAGCTGCTATTGCCAAGAAAGAATTCGGCGTATGAAGGGATTCCTATAATTACACCCAAAGACGAGATTAAATTGTAAATGTTATTGTAACGAAGTAAAGGAAATAAACATAGCCTACTTGGAATTCTAGTACAAATTACTATTTAGAGACGTTCCAAAAGATACAGTTGGCGTAGATAAAAGGGAATGCCGTGGGTTATTACATATTTCACAGAGGGTTTGTGCCAAATTACACAGTGTGACAATTAACTTCCGGACTGAAGCCGTGATAGAACACTCGAGAAAGATCAAAAATATTTATTTATGTCATGGTTCATTATAATCCCCGCCCGCTTACGTCGCTAATACAACGAATCCATGGCCCTAGGAAACGCTTCTTCTGGAATCGGCTTTGGTTGCCTTGTTACGGCCTGCTGGTCGCTGATACATCCTCAATCCCGTCTCTTTCATTGTAATTTTTAATTTAGGGAATAGGAAAAAGTCCTCTGAAGGCAAATCCAGCGAGATGGGATGGAATAACACGGGGACCCTATGATGGGCCAAAAATTCAGACACAACCCCCCCCCTCTCTCTCTCTCTCTCTCTCTCTCTCTCTCTCTCTCTCTCCAAATTCAGGCCGCACACGATGATTTGAGTGAACATGTTTTACAAGTATTCCCAAACAAAAAATCAGAGGAGGCGAGATCTGGAGATCTTGGACCGTTTCCAAAAGCACGTTTTCAGCAAAACCTATTCCATGATCATTTAAGTCATTGGCAAGAAAACCCTGCACTGTTGTATGATGACATTAAATTTTAAATAGTGTTCGTTTTTTACCTTCTGTACATTTTCAAAGTGTGAATGAATAATTATGAAACACCCTGTAGGGGAGACCGGGGATAAAAGTAACATTTTTTTGTTTTTATTTAATTTCTCATAGATTATTACAAATTTTTTACATCCAAATTGGTTTAATGATAGATTGGACATTTGTCTTGCTTCCAAGATATTTATTTCGTGTGTTTCGTAAAGCAACTGTTAGATTTTTTTTTTTCTTTAGTAAGACGGCTGTTACTTTCAACCTCAACGTTGGGGCTAAAAGTAACAATGATTGGGGTAAGTTGTAACGACAAAATAATTTACACAGCTCTTAAGTAGTGGGTAAATATATTAGTATTCATCAACAAAATTAATATTTTATTCAAAAATACACATTAGCAAAATGAAAAAATAAAAAAAATATCTTTGGTACAATACAAAATGATAAGTGAACAGTATGGCATACCAGGTAAGGGCGGTCCCAAATTATTAAATTTATACTGGATCATAATAACTGTTTGTTTTATTTAAAAAAAATCTAACCGCCCTTAAACTGACCGTCATTCATTAAATCAGTAAAAGAGGGTCAGGTTAAGTTGGGTTGGTTAAAGCTTTGTTTATATTAAGTTATAAATATTAAGGTAATAGAATAAAAACAATGGCGGCTGGTAGGAAAACCAAAAGTACCAGATCTTACCAATTTACATAGGTTTTATAATTTAAAATGCTTTTTAAGAAATGATTTAGCTTTACATACATTTCCATCATTAAACCGATATTATATACTGAGTTTTATAATTTAATAATTTGTGACTGCAGTTACCAGGTTTGCCAAGATTATAAGTACCTACATATTTAAAAATGTGAATCAAAAAGATACAACAAACTGGAAAATTATTCCGACAACTCTTGTATATTCTCATCTACGAATAAAGCCACCAATTATGTGCTAAGAGTGAACATTTGCAAGTGAAAACATTAATTGGGATTGGTTGTAACACTTTGTTACTTTTGACCCCAAGTGTACACAAAAAAAATTTTAGGGAATCCACAATTAACCACGATTCTAGCGTCGAATTGTATTGCATCCACCAATAGCCAACTAAATTTAGAACAAAATAATATAGGTACTTTTTTGTTCCTATTTTAGAGATCGCCTAAAAGTTACTCGACGGATGAGACAACGCAGTAACTTTTAGGCGGAAAATAGTGACTCTGGCTGGCAAAAAGTTAACCTCTATGACAGATGAAAACTAGCAATGTAGGTAGGGAGCTGGATGTAACTTAACATTGCAAAAGCGTTTAGGGCGATATAAAACAAAAATTAAAGAAACTATAGGCACTGTTACAACCTACCCGTGTTACTTTTATCCCCGGTCTCCCCTACTTTAAAATTAAAACAGTTTTAGACGAAGTTTTTGTCCAAGAGGGTGGTACGTTTTAGATTATTATCTTTAACCTTAACGTATGTATTACACATAGCACGATATAATATTTCATGGCGCACGCAAGCTAAAAATGCGGTTTATGGGCAATTCTGCTATTGATTTACAAATTACAGCATTTTTCAAGGTGTACGTGTTACCAATAAACATTTTAACGACTTAGAAATAAGTGGTAGCCTTTTATTTTTCACTGCACAACAAAAATTTGAACAAAGTGTTATAAAACAACAGTTTTAACGGCATACAAAAATTGCACAGCTTGGCTAATACCTTGTAAAAATATAATGAATACAAATAGAGTAAAAAAAATACATTAAAGCTAACTAAGGACGTCATCTTTAATTGTGGTTAAAAAGCTGGAAAGTTAAGGACACAAAGTTTAACCAAACCAAAGTTTTTCTAACTGTGCTTCATTTCTTAAAATAGTAAAGTTACAAAACGGTTCTTGCTTAGATAACTTGTACCTATTGTGACTTATTTTGATATTATCTTTTGTTTTCGCGGCAAACGTTTTTGATCTTATTTAAAATGTCTGCTGAGTATTCTTGAAGTCGTATCAGATCACAAACGTTGCTTGCCTGAACGGTGCTACTCGTACGTATCAAGAATAACTCAAGTGAGTAATAATTCTAAGTACCATAATGCAAGCGTTCTGTTATTACTTTAATCCGTCGATTACACAATCAGAAAAATCGTGATAAGGAAGCAGTCAAACTTCTTAATAAATATTTTATTATAATCCAGTGCAGCATATTTATGTTAATGGGTTAGGCAACTACACGACTTTGAATAAATTTGCTCCTTATTTGCCCCACATGACGCTGTGGAAGTGCGATAAACGGGTATGCGCCACATGAACCAAGTATTTATAACCCTCCAGGACCAAAAAATACGGAATCTCTAGACTTTCTATAGATTTCTTGTAACAAACGATCATAATTCATCGTAGGAGATTGAACCAGATATTGTATCCTCTATTTTGTTGGCTTTCACTTTGTATAAACAGTACTATGAGAAAAAGTTGGTTATTGTTTATTATTTGACGGCCAAATTCGGCGTTAATTGATCATTGTTTTGGTAGAGTAGCGAAGACATTTTTTGACGAGGAAGGATGAAATTGTTGCAGGTTAATGGTCACGCTATTTCAAGTAGATTGAAACGTGCCCCGTTCATTTACTTTCATTTACGTTTATTGTTCTAGATTTGAATGAAACATCCACCGATTCGCTAAGAAAATGTGACAGGGTAATAGAAATGAAAAATAATGGGGATAGAAAACCAACTGTTTGTACAGGGTGGGCAAATTTCGATGTTTTCATAGGGAATCTCGGTAACTATAAGAGGTATCAAAAAATGGACCGCGCATCCTCGATCTCTTTTATCGAGAAAAGTTGATGGTAAAAACTAAAATTGGTTATCGCCTTTTGTTTTCGAGCTATCGCCGATAACTCGATTTTTCGACTTCCTTACAATACAGCAAAAATTAGGTAATTTTTCATATTTTATTTTTTTCTAGAAGTAGGCATATGTCATTAAGAATATACCTGGTAAAACAAACCTGCATTCTGTTGTATTAACGATAATATGACAGAAACAATCAGGTTTAATTATTGTTGATTGTTTTTATATTTGTACCTTAAAAACATGAAATGGGTTACGAATATTACGAAAAGTATGATATGTAAGAATGTTTTATTCCAAGTAATAATAATTCTGAAGTTATTAAATATAGTGTGACCCTATTATTGTAACCGCAGTGTATAGGGGAAGTTGGGGTAAGATGACGAACGGGGTAAGATGACGAACGATTTTTACAGGCAATCCATCAAAAACTCAAATTCAAAATTTTCACTACCATCTGGAGGTTAGAAGACGAAGTTAATATTAGCTGATAAGATTTTAATATAGTTCAAATTTCTTCCGTTAAAAGCAATTGTTTGTCATCACATGTTCGGTTACAATATTTATTACCGGTGTTTAGTGTTTTTTGGAAAACTCGGGTAAAAACAAATTGAATTTTGCTGTAGGTTGTACATTACCTGTGATAGTATTGGTATTCTGTTTAAATTTTATAAATCTTTTTGTAGTTTTTTATGTAAATTAGAAAAACATTTTTAATATGTAGTGGGGTAAGAGGACAGGGGTAAGATAACGATTCGTCATCTTGCCCCAGCAACCAGTAAGCACTGTTTTTGGTAATAAAATTTTATTACATCCAGAACATCCATGCCAAGAACCTACAAAAAAAAAGACCAATCGTGGTCAGTGGTCTCAAGCCGCAATGATAGCGGCTATGCACGACATTGAAGAAGGAACTACATCCTGCAATGCAGCAGCTGCTGCTGAATGTTTCTGACCATATCAATGGTAACATTGGTGGAGATACTAATGGTAACATTGGTAGGAAGATTCCTGATGAAAACTCAGATGATTCAGACTTTTCTTGAGATGGCAATATTCCGTTGAAGCAAATGAAAAGCTATGCTTTGTTTACGCCTGTAAAAAATCATGGAGAACCTGGACCTTCTTCATCATCAAGGATTGTAAAGGGCAAACTATTTACCTCTAAAGGAACAAACCCTAGCTGCTCAAAGTCGAAATCTGACACCTCACTGTGGAAAATCAGACCCTTGCCAACTATTAATCGTCCTGTTCAAAATAATAAAAAAACTCTCAGCGAGCGTAATTACTGGCACTCCCATAAAAAATCAATTAGAAGAGAAAGACAGGTTAGCAAAACAGAAGGGAGGAAATGGGCCTAATGAAAAAACTGCTATATCTTCTCAAACAACTGAATCTTTATCCTATTAGTGTCTAATCTGCCACAAACCTTATACAGAACCACCAGCGACAGACTGGATTCAGTGTTGCAAATGTCAAGAGTGGTGCCATGAAGACTGCACCACTTATGATGGCCAAGGACAATTTATTTGTGTTTTATGTATGTAGGCGCCATCTTACCCCATTATGTTCATCTTACCCGCACTATGGGGTAAGATGACTAAAATGACATTTTTTGTTTATGTTTTTTTATTGTAATATTGGAAGCGCTGTTTAGTTTAAAATCATAGGGAATTCAAAGGTAATTCACCAATGTATGTATTCGTCATTTTTATTTAATTATATCATTTTTCTCTTGGCCAAAACTTAATTTTCTTGTTAACCTAGCCATCTTACCCCAACTTCCCCTATGTCAGAAAATTGAAAAAAAAACTTTCTTAATCAATTTTACTTTCTAACTTACAATTACTTTTCGAAGACCACTTCAAAATGTCACTTATTAAACGGCACGAGATTGAAACGCTGGTATTTTCGAAGAACGCACGACTCGAACGCTATTAACTAGTTGTCTTATGCAATTGCAGCAAAACGCGAAGTCGAAAGGTCGTCGAGAAATTTTTGCAGATTTAGGAGCTAAAAACATGTGTTGCTTGCTTGATAAATGAATGGCCGGAATAGGTCAAATGTGCATGTTTAGTTCAATTACACCCACTTTGTAGGAATTCCTATTACCGCAGAAGCAAGTTTTAAAGTGATTGTGTTTTGATCAAGGATAAAAAATCTTGTTTTGTTAAAGCTGTTTTTAGACTACACGTATTATGGTTTGTAAAAAATTAACTCTATAAAAGTGAACGCAAAATATTTGGAATTTATAATATCAACGGTTTTTAAAATCACTGACCTAAAAAGGTTTTTAAAACCAAAGTTATTCTGAAGTACCACACATACATCGTTTGGAAATTTTGATTATTTTTAAAAACAATCAATATACAGGGTGTGTAAAAATTGACGGAAGGGCTACACGGGGCGATGTTCTTCGTAAAATTCTAAGTCGAAAATCTTAATACGAAAATGTTGTACCATGCTTGCTGTGTCTGTAAGAGGTCCTCAAAGCTTTGACATTTAGTCCTTTAATAGGCGTTATTATTTAATACTTGCAAATGAAAAAGCTGCAATTTGGAATAAAAATAAATTTCGAATAGTATTTTTTCCTAGATATTGTGTTCTTCCAAAAATTGGTGTTGAAAATATGTAAATCACTGATTTGAATGAAAATAATACATATGGCAACATTGTCATTAGCTGTCATCTCTATTTTTCTCGTAATTATTTCTAGTTTGTGTTTTACGATACCCAAAAGTTTGCAGCTATGTTTACGAACTGAAGGCTTTCAGTACGAACAAAAAATGTAAATACCTAAGTAAAAATTGCTGATAAAAAAATGTCTAAACGCAAATCAATGTATGCAATGTTGCCAATTTTTTTTTTCTTTAAATGGTTCCTGAGGCCATAGGAAGCATGGTACAACATTTTCGTATTAAGATTTTCGAGGAACATCGCTCCGTGTAGTCCTTCCGCCAATTTTTACACACCCTGTATGTACATAAATTCCACGGCTGTCTCTGTCTTCCTTTTCTAAACCACTGCCTCCACGTGTCTCGATCTTGCCATTCTCCGTTCTGTTGGCCTTTTCTTTCCATCGCTTCATCTACTTCATCCTTCCATGATCTGCTTTTTTTCCCTTCTGCGTATAGGACTTCATTCAGTGACACGTGCTATCAATCTGTTTCTATCCGTACTTCTAACATGACCATACCAGGTCAGTCTCTTTTCTTCCATGTCACTGAGTACGTCTTTATGTACTCCCATTCTTCTTTTGATCTCTACTTTGCTAAGTCTGTCCATTCTTGTAGCTCCACAGCTCCAATAATCTATCAATTGAAATATGATGAGGAATTACAATTGCAGGAGGAATACGAAACAAAGAACATGAACAATATATAACCGAAGTTGAGTTGGATAGAGCAATACATAAAATGGAAATTGGAAAAGCAGCAGGTCATGATAGTATTTTACCTGAAATTACTGATCGTTAAAATCAGTAACGAAAAAATTCGAAAAAACCTAGGAGTCAGAGATATTAAGAAAAATATTGAAATGAATCAATTTAAGATGTCTTGGACATCTACTACACATGCCAGATACGCGAAAATAGGATGGAAAATGCAGATGGAGGGAAAAAGAAATAGAGGAAGACCAAGAATAAAATGGGAAAAAGAAGTGAGGCGGAGACTAGGAAAAAAAAGGAGTCAGCTGGAGATATGTGCCACAAATAGCTAACGACAGGCAGGAGTGAAGAAACATAACACAGAAATAGACACCGAAAGGTACAAGGGGAACCGATTAACAAGAAGAAGAATTCAAGCCGAATTGATTGCTAATATTTTCAAACATTATATTTTAAATGTTTTCAAAGTAATTCTTTTTTCCTATAAAACATTTAACCGTGCATAGTTTTAACATCTTTAATGCTCTATCTATACAAATTTTTTAGTGACTAGAGCTCCAGCAAATGTTGAAAACTCATGAGACTGTTATGTAATTATCATTAACAGCAAGGTATCGCATTGTTTAGAAGAGAATAGTGTACACTACATAAAAGAATATGTAACAGAGTAATGAGAGCCTCCTCTGACGCATCACATTTCTTTGTATGACACAATCGCCCGTCAAGAATAATGGGATATTTAAATGTAGATGGAAATGTGACTTGTATTATGCTTCATCATGAAATTACATATCCTTATACGGTAACTTTGATACTCCAATTTTTGACTGATAAACACAAACATAGAGCAGTGTTTTTCAACCTTCTTAATGTCGCGACACATTTTTAACAAATCTAAAATTTCGCGGCCCACAAAGTGTTTGAAATTCGAGTTTAAGTATGGGGTCTCGCTTATTATAATCGAGGATAGGTTTAAATCTGGCAAGGCTGCTAAATTCGGTGCTCATTAATAATCCAAAGAGAATTTGAAAATATTTCAAATGGTATCTGAGAAAATTAGGAAGAAAAACTGGAAAATACGATTTTTGAAAATCTCTTATAATTATTAATTATTTCAAATGTGTAAAGACATTGCCCAAGAAACTGTTTAGGCCGAATCGGATGGTGATCACAAATTTTTCCCAGGTCGAATCATTTCACTTCTTTTTCCCATTTTATTCTTGGTCTTCCTCTATTTCTTTTTTCCTCCGTTTTCATTTTCCATCCTATTTTCGCGTAACTACTCTCTGGCATGCGCAGTAGATTTCCAAGTTATCTTAATTGATTCGTCTCCATCTTTTTCTTAATATCTAGATTATTTCGAATTTTTTCGTTATTGATTTTATCGATCAGTCTACATCCCTCTGTTCTTTTCATTTCCTGTGCCTGTATTCTTTGTTTTTATTTTTGTGTTAGTGTCCAAGTTTTTGAACTGTACGTGAGGATGGGTACGTACACTGCATTAAAAACTCGCGTCTTCGTTTCTTTTGATATCTCCTTCTTACTTATCAAACATTTATTAGTGGCGTAGTATAATTTCGTTGTCTAAATATTTAAAATTCGCTACCTGCTCTATCTTTTTTTGGTCCAGTATAATTGTAACTGGTTCATGATTTTCCGCTATAACCATAGCCTTTGTCTTGGGTATAGGTATTGCTGTTCATATTATATCTACTACGTCTAGATTGAGTTGCAAGTTCTCTCCGCTTTTAACTAATGGCCCCACAGCATCGCAAAGGCCAATTCTGTTAAGGATATTGGTTTTAGTTTATTCCAACGCCAGTAGGCTTCTTTGTGTTTTGTTTACATCCTTTGGTTATTTTATCCATAAGAATTATAAAGAGCAGTGGACTTAATGCGCCTCCCCGACTTACTCCCACTGTTGTTATTATGTTTTACGCGCGCAATTTTTCCATATACATAATCAAATAGATTTTTGTTTCTGAAATGATTGACGTATCACACATGGTACTTTACTTCGACATTCATTGTCAAATTTAAAAAAAATGCGTTTTGGACAATAACTACTGTAAAAATAAAGTAGACCAGTCGACAGTCGTTGTAGTTTTTGTCGTTTCCATGACAACCAATCAACAAACTAAAAACTTTGGAAGCCTTCTCGTGATCGTATTAAACTCGTGTCAATCAATATTTGTATTAGTATTTTTGATATCTTGAGAAGAAACACTAGTAGCTAGTTTGAAGAAGTTGAAAAAAATATATTACTTTGAACATATTTATGATAAAATCTTGGAAAATATTTCCTGCGCTTATTACTTTTTAATTAATTCAGCTTAACCTTTGTATTTGATGAAATTGTTGTTGTGTTACAAATAGTGCAAAACTTTCCGAGGTTGTATAGTTTTTTAACAGTGCTGAAAGTGTATCGAAAATTATTGATTGATACATCAAGTAGAGTTTACAGTTTAGACAGTTGCCTAACCTGCTGGAGTAGAACCGCGAGTTGTATGAGCTTGTTAGTCGGATAGATCTCTAGTTTTCAAGGTTTACATCTAGAGTACACTTCCACACCTTCATGGCAAGCAACCATCACGACCAAGTGCTATGTAGGTTGTCTACATTAACGAATTTAGTTGATTGATAGAAGTGAAGCACCTGTAATTTGTGTAGTCTATCCGATCCAGAAACGTTTACGCGCTTGTATCGTACCGTGTCAATTAATTTTGTCACTCCATTATTCAACAATGGTAATTTATAATACCAAGAAAGTATGATAATGATGGTGTCTGAGGAATTTCTCTCAGAAATGTAGGGAATGTGAGATATTTATCATTTCTAGATGTTGTATTTGAATGAACACTCGTTTTTTTTTTATCTTGCAAGCTAATAACTGCGAACTTTTTCAAGTAATTATAAAAAGGTTTTGATTGTTAGGTATTGAAGAACATTGTACCATTATTTTTTAAAGTATGGCTTAAATATTCTTACTAGAAGTAGTAAACACACTTTAAAACTGGTGTTGCAGGTTTGTGTTTAACTTTCTTGGGTGTAAAAAATTATGTAATTAATTGACTTGTTAGTGTCTATTAATTTTACAATAAATAATGTGTGGTTTAAGCAATAAGTTAAGGGGAAAATACTGGTAGAAATGGGATCGTTGTTTTAATATTTTCATTCTTAAATTTAAGTTAACGCCATAAATGTGGTTGACAGTTATTAATTAGTATTGGCAATTATTGCCATTTCCAAGGCTTACTATTAAAAAATGCAACAATTCTCTCTTAATTTTATCAAAACCTATTAATAACTCAAAATTATTGCAGATAGAGAAACGCTAATGCAGATTGATGCAACATTTAATTTTGCATTGGAAAAAAGGGCATTATACACTATACAGGGTTAGCCAATTGGTATGACGGAGTTTTAGTAGGCGATTAGACGAACAAACAAACACCAATCACATGTTTAAAAACTAAATTTAATAGCTTAAATGATGCAATTTTACTACACACACCCTGTGTTTAAAAATACCTTCGTTCAACTGATACCCATGAAAATGAACATAGACGTAATCTCGTAACAAAATTCAACATCACACGCTTGCAAGTTTCAGTACACTGTACACTGTACACTGTACACTTGAGATAGCCCCATAAATAAGTGTCAGGGGCACTGGGGTCGGGTGATCTTGCAGGCCATTGAATGTCACAAAATCGTGAGATAACTCTCCCCGGAAAAAAATCTCGCACAGTGCACATCGACTGAAGAGCTGTATGGGCCGTAGCACCGTCCTGTTGGAACATTACATTGTTGAAACCGAGACTTCTTACTTCAGGCATGAGGAAGTTTTGCAGCATATCCACGTACCGATCAGAGGTAACTGTTACAGTCTGATTATCCAGTTCAAAAAAATTAAGGCAAATAATTCCTGATGTGGTAACTCGACACCAAACGGTAACTTTAGGACTGTGTAGAGGTTTTTCATGCAAACTCAAAGGATTTTGCGAAGCCCGGTATCTGAAGTTTTGCTTACTTACGTATCCATCTAAATGAAAATGGGCCTCATCGGTCATTATAAGTTCATTCTCTAGATTTTCATCGGTATTGAAAATTCCTAGAAAATTTTCACAAAATTGTACACGTGCTCTCTTATCCTGGGCCTTTAGTTTCGGGACAATTTGAATCTTATAAGGGTGAAAGTGAAGATCGTGTTTCAAGATTCTCCGGTGTATTCGAGATGTTCAAAGCTTGAGAATGTCTTTTAGCTGAACGGGTCGGACTCTGTTCGACAGCAATTCTAGCACGTTCAATGTTCTCAGGAGAACGGACTGAACGAGTAGTACCCGAAAATTTTGAAACACTTCCACGAGCACGAAAGTCACGTATCCATCTTGAAAAAGTTTTGTCTGTGGGTATTCTTCCACGTCTTAGAACTTGGAATTCACGCCAAAACATTCTTTGCGTTTCTACAATGCTACGAGTTTCGATAAACGTCTGTACTGCGAAAATTCGTTGGTTTAAAGAAAAATGCGCCATATCTTCATAAATTGCAAAGACTCTCAAAGATCTTAACACGTTTATGAAGTTTCGGTGTTGCCTATGTCCTTTTCTATGGCCTACTTAAATACAGTCACACCTATTGGCTAACCGTGTGTTTGAAAAAAACGAGTTTTAGTTGACTGAAGTTGCTTAAGAGAAAATCAAATTTTGGACACCCTGTAAGTAATGCATCGATTGCAAAAATTCCAGGATGAACTCCAAGGTTTCTTCTATGCACAGTCTTAATTTGAGCGTTTTCGCTTCAAAAATGGCGGCGGTAGGTAATATTAAGCATCACGATGAAAAAAAAAATCAAAAAATTTCAAAAAATGCCAAAAATCTAAAAAACTACTGCACTTGGGTTAAGGGAATGCTAATAAAAGTTCCTTTAAAATAATTTCTTCCATCCAAAAATGCACTAAAAAATGGACCATTGTATTTGAAATAAGAAAAAAGATGTCAATTTCCGGTATTTCCGGAAGTGTTGCCATCTTGAAATTATTTTCATTAAACAGATCATATGCCATTATGGTCATAACCAAAATTGCAGGTCGTTACCTTTTTTCATTCCTCATATATTTGTAATGCACGGTCCTAATAAATCACCCTGTATATCGGCTCCAGAAAAAAAATCGCCTTGATTAAAATAATTGATTAATTAATTACCGCTCGTGGTAGGTTGTTTATTAGATTCGTAAACAATGTTTTAGATATCTTCCTCCGCAAACGACTTCAAACCTGTTCCGATTATCCTTGCGTTATTAGCGTGGGAAAACTGTTATTCTCTTAATAGTTTCCGTATTAAATTACCTTTCATTGTTTGGCAAAAAATCGCTAGGTATCCTATCTCTTACATAATGCCTCCATAATAACACATAAAGAACAGTCGAGACGCTGACTTTGTATCATCGCTGTATTATTTACATTTGTACAATTGCACGGCCTACTATGCATAATTGCATAAGAACCAAAGTATTTGCTTAGCTTCCAGGGCTTCAGGTGTTCTTAGATGGTATCATACGTTATTAAAAGGCACCGATTATGCTGAAAGTAAACAGAACGGATAGACTTATAATTACGTGTGCATATTTACATAAAATCGATTGGATATTGTTGAAGTCCACTTGACGTTGCTATATTGAAATCCGGAATAGTCTTGAGGTATGGTTTCAATATTTTCATGGTTGTTTTTGCAGCAAGGAAGTGTATAAGAAAGTTATGCCCGGTTTCTCCGACACATCTCAAGATCGAACTTATATAAGCCCGCCTTATATTTAAGATCGTCTCAAGATACCAATGCGTTGCACAGAAAACATATTCCGGAATCTGTTAGACATCTCAGCTAAGTTAGAACTCAGTTTGGCAACGTTGCAAGAAGTCGGCACATTTTAGCGGCAGCTTGAAATGGCTAATTTTCATTGGCCATTTACATCACAGCTGTTAAAACGGCTCCCTGTGACATCTTGTTGTTGCTATCAGCTGTTAGCCACATATGAAGTTACAGTTCGGTGTTTATTATTTTATTTTGTGTTGAAATGGCGAAAAAGAATAAATTATACCATGGAGGAAAAACAATTATTAGTTAGCTTGGTAGAAGAAAATAAATAAATAGATTATGTATACAGGGTGTTTGAAATTCGAGTTTAAGCATGGGGTTCTCGCTTATTATAATAGCTAGAGTATAGGTTTAAATTTGGCAAAGTTGCTAAATTTGGTGCTCATTAATAATCCAAAGAGAAATTGGAAGTATTTCAAACGGGGTCCGAGAAAATTAGGAAAAACTGGAAAATACGATTTTTGAAAATCGTTTATAACTCCTTTGGAGTATGAAATATTTCAAATGTGTAAAAACATTGCCGAAGCAACTTTTTAAGCCGAATCGGATGGTAGTCACAAATTTTTCTTAGATCGATTCGTTTTTGTTTTATGACAACCAACTATGTTTTTGCTTATGGGCGCAAGTTTTGCTATTTACATATCAAATAGCATTTATTTTTCTAAATCCATTGATGTATCACACCTGATATTTTACTTTTTCTTTTATTGTCAAATTTCAAAAAATACGTTTTAAACAATAACCAATATAAATCAGGTTGGCCGGTCATTGTAGTTTATGTTGTTTCAATGACAACCGATCAACAATCTAAAAGTTTTAAAGGCCTGTTAGTCGTAAAAATGAACTTTAATAACGAAGAAAAACGCGATATGCTGCCCATCAGAAAAAACAAAGTTACTTGTCTAAAACAAAAACGAATCGACCTAGGAAAAATTTGTGACCACCATCCGATTCGGCTTAAAAAGTTATAAACGATTTTTAAAAATCGTATTTTCCAGTTTTTCCTAATTTTCTCGGATACTGTTTGAGATATTTCCAATTTCTCTTTGGATTATTAATGAGCACCAAATTTAGCAACTTTGCCAATTTTAAACCTATACTCGAGCTATTATAATACGCGAGATCCCCATGCTTAAACTCGAATTTCAAACACCCTGTATACTCCAATTGAGGCTCAATTTGATCTAAGATCACAATAACTGTCTCTTTTGTGAGGCGAAAACGCATAAAAAAACGATCGTATTCGAAATCCGTAAATGGATTTGCGCGAACAAATCGCCTTCGAGAAATTACAGGGTCGTACAAGTCATCATCTGCATCATCTATCATATTTATAAAGTCAAGGTCCATATTTAAACTTAAACCACAATTTAAACAAACACTTAACTACAAAAAAAGCAAATACAAGATAATTTTAGGTTATGTACTCCAGCTCAAGTTCTAGTAAACAGCGACTCAAGATGTGAGCTCAGCTCAAGTCGAATATGTTCCTAAAATTGCTTGGTGCAACACTTTATACCGTTAAGGCGAACTTAAGATTCAGCTAGATCTTAAGATGTGTCGGAGAAACCGGGCATGAATGCTCTCGTTCCATGTCTTCCTGGGTCTGTCTCGTTTTCTCCTTTCAGGATAGATCCAATCCAGCGTTACTTTTGGCAGTAGATTGTCTGCTATCCTTCTTACATGTCCGTACCAAATTAATTGTCGCCTTTCTGCCTCTTGTAATATAGTTTCCCTCAGTCCGATTAATTCTTTAATTGTTGTGTTCGGTACTCTATCTAGTCTAGATATTCGACACGATCTACTTAGGGCATTTATCTCCAAAGCTTTCAGCCTTGTTTAATCTGCTTCTGTTCACCTCAATGCAGTACTATACTTTTAATAACTGTTGCATATGTTGTATTTTCTCTTCTTTGTTCTTTCATTACTCCACCATATTCCATTTAGCCTTTTGATGCCTTCCTCCTTCTTCTATTCGTTGTCGAACTACTTTTTCATCTTTCCATCATCTTGAATTTTTACACCCAGGTTTTGGTAGCCATTGCATTTAGATATTTTCTCTCCACTTGCTAATTCTAGGTCTCCGGATTCTCCCGTCAATACATATTCATTGAAAGCCCTGCTTTTTCGTATTCTTCTTTAATTTTCCTTGTCATGTATTGGAGGTCATGCATATCTTGGGCTACAAGCACCTGGTCGTCCGCAAATTGGTGAGTGCATATATTGCTTTCTCCTATATTTATCCTCACGCCATTTCTTTTTTTCATGTTCTTAGTGTGTTCAATGTATATTTTAAATATTGTTGGGGACAGGAACATCCTTGTTTTAGTCCTTCCGATGTAATAAATCCTTTCGATGTCGATCTTCCAATTTTAATTTTAATTTAGTGTCTCTGTATAGTTCTTGAATGGCTTTAGTTTGTATTTTCTAATGCTTTCCATAATTTCTGGACAACCATGCTATCGTAGGCAAAGTTGGTGGCCACATAAGTTTTTTTTTTTTTAAATAAAGATATTGTACGTACGTTGTTGATTTTATTTATGCTAATTACTGTTTTTTTTTTGTTCTAGGTAAGCCAAGCATAGGTATCTAGATGTTAAATCTGTACTTTGGTGAGTTGGCTTAAGTTAGCAGTTAATATAAGCAAGAAATAAGTTATGCAGTAGGTATAGGTACGTTTCTTTTGTACATTGTTCCAACTCGATGTGAAATTAAATATTTTTGAAAAAATTAAAATCGAAAACAATTTATTTAATAGCGTTTTTATTAAAGTATGTACGAAAATGTTTTGAATACAAAAGTTGTTCGGTATCCAGAGCTGCATAATTTTTTTTTTCTGATGGGTCCTCTAAGTAATCTGTTTGTTTTTTTTTTTTTAAAGAAAAACAATAAACATATGATCTGATTATGAAAACTGACTCGAAGAGGTGTGTTCCAGTGAACACCCTCTATAAAAAACTAAAAGAAAATTTAGAGTTTATACACTATGCACCAGGTCTAGCAGAGTTTTGCGTTTTAGTCTTCTGTAATGTTGACTGTTATCTAGTAAGTTTAATGCTAACGCATTTGGATGTACCTCAAGGCGTTGAACGTACCTTGTACTGCACTGCACAATCACGTCACTTATCGTTTGCACTTTTAGGTCTTTGTAGATGCAATATTTTTAATATAGGTACATAGTGTTCAGTTTTTGAGAGTTTGCAAAAGATCCGTCGAAAAACTTTTTCACCTCAATAAATGAATCGTTTAAGGAACTCAACAGTTTTATCATGTCGTTACTTCACTCCTAAACACTCCAAGTTGACATACGGCATTTAATCCACGCTGTTTACAAGCAATTCGTTTCAAACTGCCAGCCTAATATGTTAAGTAGAGCCATAAAATACGAGAATTGCATAATGAAATATCTGTGCTTGTGTATGTGAGTCAATTCCATTTCAATCGCCCGTAAAATCAACTGGTTTTTATCGAGCTGGAAGAACAAACACTTTTATAGACGTATTTTCGTTAGATTAAAATTCGGATTCTTGAAAAGGCGAGATATAGGAAGCAGTAAAATATACTTTATAATGGAATGATAATTGATAACAAATTAACCCAAATTTTTAGTGTTATTGCTGGTCATTTATTAACAAATTTTCTGTAATGTGACTGCAACAACATTTTATTTAGGTTAATTAAGCCCTAGATGTTAGATAATTTTGTTGAATCAAAATTAAATTAAAAAGTAGGTAAGAATTTACTGAAAATTTAGGACGCCATATATTCCAAATTTTCTTGAACTGTCCCGGATTAAGCAAGACACTCGACTTACGATGTTGTTCCCAAGAATGAAATTTTGGTTTCGGAGACCCTAATAGAGTTTACAACAATACAATTTGGTCAGGTTATACACCATTAATCAATGTTATACGATAATAATTTTTACCGTATGACAAATTTCGCAGGTACAATTATATCTCGTTATGGTTAACCAATAAAATATCATTCCTTGACGTAACCGAATCTCATAAACTTCAAAAAGCTTTAAACACCACCGACAGCCATATACAGTAAATCTTGATATTGTGCTATTGCGTTAAATAAAAAGTTACAATTATAAATTATCGGTTAATCGCTTAATTATTGCCAATTACTAAGTTGTTAAACGAGATGGTAATCGATATTAAGTGCCTGTGATTAGCTTATAAGTACATATAAAGATTTTAATGAGACAATATTAAATTAATAATAATTTGGGTCGACTTGCAACTGTTGAATGTAGATTATTTCGATAACTGTCTTATAACTAGGTATTTTAATGTGCATATTACTTTAAAAAAAATTGACTGTTAAATTGTTTTATCGAAGGAAAGATTGTACTTGCATTCAAGATTTAAGAAGTTTTGAAACAACAAAAATTAAGGAACATGAAATGGTGATAGTTAAAGATATGTACAAAATTAAAGAGGTAAAAACATGAATTGATAGATGGCGAAAAGCAAAAGCAAACAATTGAAAAGTAGCAAGAAGTTGGAAAGTAGAACGAAAAATGGAATGGTATAAGCCTTATACTATAAGGGATATGTAATGTTAAGGATCTATACAGAATCTTGTGGCTAACATAAAGATGAAGCTTGGAAGTGAAGAGTTGCTTACTTAGCAGACATTTCAGACCAGTTAAATAAGTTAAACCTATAACTTTAGGATTGGGAAATACACATCCAATTTTAAAACAATCTTCAGGCTTTTGTATCCAAGATGCAAAACTGGCTTCAGAAAACAAATCATGGACAAATTTTGTTCTTTTTCCTTTTCCTCAACGTGTTTCTCCATCAGGGTTTGTTCGTTCTTTTTTTTCCAGAGGCAGCGGACGGTCCAGCCTCCTTGTTCCAGTTCTTTTATGCCATGTCGTTACGAATATAGCTTCTGCACTTGTAGACTGGACGAACCCTTCTCCCCTTGCCACGAGGTGACCACATTTTCTCGGCCACCTCGTTGTTCATCAATTTAAAATGGCCGCACCATTTTTCGTCGTTTGGTTTAATAGTATCTACGTATTCATTATTATTTTTCAAAACTCCGGCAATGTAGTAGAGGAATTTGAAAGGTGAATTTGTTGAGAATCTGAAAGAGTAGAACTGGGCATCTTAAATCCTTTGTAATGGAGTTTCGGCCGTAATTTCCTGAACTCATAGAAGACGAGTCTGCCCTGGTACAAAACCCATTCTCTACTTCCATGAATGTAGCCAAAATTTCTGATAAAGTACAGCATGAGTTCTTGGATCTGTGGAACGTTTATACGACTCACAATTTGTTTCATGTGAAAGTGCTGACTCAGTTCTTGTGTGCTAATGTCAACACCTTTTGAGTTTTAACTTCTATTTGCTTCTACATATCTCTTCAAGAGTAGATTTTCAACGCTTCTACAAATCAAAACAAATGTTGAATGTTGAGAGAGACACAGGTTGGCTTTAACCAATACTGAGCCGTGAATTTTGAAGCTGGTTGCTTAGATGCAAGTACAATCATCATAACAAGTATCAAGTTATAATCATATTATGGAAAATTAATTTTTAGTGTTTTTTCCACCCTGAAAATGCATTTTTATGTAAATGGTTATGAAATTAATCGTGTGTACGTTAGCAATTTGAATATGCACCGAAGATAAAATGGGGATGAAGCTTTTAACATTACCAGTCTCGTTTTTGTACTTTCGCCAGTTCTTGAGAAAACCGTTGAGTCTCATTACTTTACTGACATCAAAAAACAATTGAGTTAAGAGAGCATGATTAACACCTACTAGGCCCGATTGCACAGAGCAGAACTGGTGTTAAAATATCCAGTTAATCCTTACAACTAGGTAATATCAACGCCAACTTCATTGCAATTTTGTCTAGTTTTAGGGTTAACTTGGTTTAATTCAGGAATTAACCCTGGGTTAATCCCTAGTTTTAGACGATAACCCAGGGTTAATCCTGGGTTTAGCTTTTTTGCTGTAAGACCTGTACCGTAAAGCAACTTCAAATTATTTTTGACCAGTTGTCTTAGAGTATTTTATGTGGACTTGGAAAACGAGATAAGTTTGATTATGCGTTATTCTTTTAATAAATCATGCATGCGTTTTACTCGTCACTTATTCTTATTGACTATCGTTCGGTATGTAAACTATTGAATTATGCACACATGCGAGCTATTTGACTAACCCAAGCTCGCGTACAAAGTGTGTCAAGCCGCCAACCGTCAATTATCACCGCCCACTGATTCCCGGAGCACATACTCTCGCGTTTCCATGAAATCGATGGAAAGTTAAGTTGTACTAATATGTTTTATCGTCCGGTGCATTTAGATTCATGTGCGCCATTGAGATTAGTTGGTACTGTGGCATGCCGTATTGTTTCCGCCCAGCGCGAACAAATTGTATCGCGTGGGCCGTTCTACGATTTATTCTCTACCTGTTTACTGATTTTTCGATCGATATTTACTATGATTGTTTTAGATATACTTGCTTCACCAAACGAACATGTTAATGCGGCCATGTGTTGCATTGTTTATTCAGTAAGTGGTATATAAACAATAGCGGAATTGACTTCTGTACTACTTTTTGAAGTTGCTTAGGTTTGCATATTATTATTTTAATAAAATGGATTAGAATCATGAACGTTGACAAACAGTAAAGAGAACTCTATAAGAAAACAGGGAAAGGCCGAAGCAACGTTATTTAAAAAAACGCGTTTTTCTTTAGGATCCTGTTGCCCAGAGCTATTTTCTTTCTCCATTTATCCATAACCTTCTTAATCATTCCCCCTTTCTTCTTTTTGATGGGATCCATGTTGTTGTTTGAAGCGGAATTTTATGTACAGGTATTCTGTTTGGATGGCCCTACCAAATCAATGATTGTTCTTCGACTAAATCAGTCTGGCCCTTCTCTGCGTCAATTCTTCTCCGTTTATTCTCGTTTGTTGCTTCAACCAGGAATAAAATCGGTTTACAAATGGTAGGAATCTCTTAAACCAGTTACTGGAAACGATGATACATACTACATAATTTTTGATTTCACGTCAAAATTAATAATAGAAGAGAAAGTTTGTGGCAACTAAAATGAAAATCTGGAAGGAAAACAGACATATACTGAAGAATAAATCTGAGCTAAACAAATATCAGAAAAGGAATATTTAGAGAAGACATCTATGCAAAATTAGTTGACCACATTATTTGGGAGACCCAGCTCATGTCGTTTGAATACGTCCAATCGACTGTTATTGAAATTAAGTTCAGAAAAACGTATAAATCAAAACTAATGGAAAAGTATGGAAGAGAAACTTAAGAAAACTTGGAAAGGCAAGGTAAAGAAGGGTGAAAAATAGAATAGCGGTGTTATGGTAAAAAGAAGAACAAACGAAGAAATAAAAGGAACTGTGAGAAACAATTAACATGCATTTTAATGGCAAAAACGCATCTCACACCTAAGGAAAGAAAACCAAAGTGATTTTTTTAAACCAACTCCTTGGTACTCAAAAGCAAGTTTTATAATTGTATAGGCTAAGGTTTCTTATGGGAAAACATGTAATTTTCAACACGCTCAACCACTTATGACCACATATGACAACCAAGCCAAAATTTGTGAAACCCAAGTAAAACGCTTTGCTTCCACGTTTCCTCGTGTTGTACACATGATCATCTTATTATAAGGGCTCTCAAATAACCTATTGAAGAATATGACGTGCTTTAAGATAATGAATGCGCCAAAATTTAACAAACGGTTTTGATGGGATCATGGACCCGTGCCTCTCAAAATTACGAGTCCCCAATCTAGCCTGGACGAAAAAACGGTCCTGATACAATCATCAGTTTGAAAAAAAGGTCCACCAAGATCTTTTAAAACTGAAACAATATTACAATTAACCCTCAGTTAAAATACAGCTATTATTGAAACATTTTAATCTCTCTTTCATCGGTTTAATACATTCAACTTTCAGTTTCTCTTTAAAATAAGGTAATACCGAACGATATTATGCAAATATAGAAGTAAATTGTTCTATATGGTCAGAATGTTAGTCGGCTGACCGTGTATGTTAATGACCCACTTGTACCAACATGTAACAATGTTATTAATTTTGATCGCTGTGACATTCCGCTCTGCCCATGTTACTTTTGAAAAGTGTAATATTAACACCTATAAGGCGGTTTTGCCTCTTGGCGACCTATTTAATTTATATCGTTCAGATTCCTTGAATAAATGCCAACAGAAATAGCAAATACATATAGAAGAGAACGGCACCCTTAAACCTAGAAAAATGAATAATGCAGATTTATCGATGATCCTGTATCTAGTTTTGAAATAAAATGAGCAGAGGTTGAAATATTTCACTCGGAAAATGTTCATACCGAAGCAAATGGCTCCAGACTTCTCATACGCGTTATTTATGACCCAAATAACGATTATTAGCTATCGTATGATGTAAATTATTTCTTTGTATTTTCATGCAAAATGCGAAAAGTGCAAAGGCTATAGTCCTTGTTTTTTTTTCAAGAAAATATATATGATGGAAAGGAAGAAGCTCAAATTAACAACAGAATGGAGAATACAACTAAACTTTTTTACATACATATACAAACCGATTCTGACATACGGATGCGAAAGCTGGGTGTTAAGCGCAGCCAAATGAAAAGCAAAATACAGGCGCTAGAAATGAAGTATTTAAGAGGCGATTACACGAAGAGATAAAATACGAAATGAGATAATTAGAGCAGAACTCAATGTTAAACCAGTTTTGGAAAGCATGGAAAAACTACATCCAAAGTGGTTTGGACATCTAGTAAGGATGGCGGATGGAAGACAAACGAAAGGAATATGGCTAGCCAAATCGACACAGAAAAGACAAAGAGGAAAACCGAGTGGAAACAAGTGGTGGCTGAATGTCAGAAGGATAGTAGAATGACGGAGTGAGGGGATGAGGAAGGCAAGGAACAGGAGATAGTGGACAGTGTTTCTTCATGAAACTGGTTGATGTTTTGTAACGAACCGTAACATCTTCGGGTATATAAGGAAATGACTAATAAAATAATATATACTAAACTTCTTATCTAAGTTACACTGAATTTTAATGACTCTTACTGCCACTCATCTCATTAAATCGTGTCTCGAAGTGCTTTTACCCAGATCATCTAATTTTTAATGAAAGTGATTACCAATACTGGAAGAGTTCAAACCATTTCTGGCATGTCCGCTGATATGCAATTGCTTAATAGCAATATTCAAATCACATAGTTTCTGTGTAGCATTAAATCGCGACAACCTTGGAACCTACTGAGCCCAGAGCCTCGCTTGATATTTTACACCCAGGTAGATGTCCGTTAAGATTAAAGTACAAATTAATTAATACGTTGCAAATTGGCCACAACAATTAATTATGAGTTAGTCAAAGCTGATAACTATGCACATACGCGAGAGAGAAAGTCGCGTGGCAAGGATTTGAATAAAACGGTGAAACGTTCTGTTTAAATTTTACGATTCGCTATGGACAGATGGAATTAATGTGGCAAAGATATTGAACAAAAACATTGGGTAAAATAAAAAGTATCCTTAAGCCTAGTCCAGACTGTAAACAAATGTTTCGGAACAATATTGAACACTGTGCCTAAACAGTTGCGAAACATTGTCTCGGAACAATCTGTATACGTTGTTCCGCGTCCAGACTAAAGCCAGTGTTTCGGTGTTTCTCAAGTGATTATCATGTCCAGTGAGACTATTGCAGGAATTTGTGCTGCCAATTTATTTATTTTACTTAACGGCCGAAGGAATAAAGAAAAGAAAAGAAGAAGGTGGTGGATACGGAAAGCACTAATGTAAGGCACCAGTTATGGCAATGGATGAAGAATGGCGAAGAACCACTTTTCTTAGTGCCTTGCAGTTTTTTGTGTTCCAGTCGAAATTGGGATTTTAGCATGTGCACTTTCTTTTCAACTTCAGCAACTGTTACATCACATGATTGCGCAATATTTCCAAAAGCATCCCTCTTTTTATTCCTATTTTTGTATTCGCCACATGTGACATCCCACAAACAAGATGTGCTATGCACTTTTTCCATCAGTTGTAAAGTTTTTTCTTGATTGCACATTGTAATAAATATATAACAAAGAATCACTCTAACCAAAACTCTGTTTGACTGAACCGTGTTTCAATGTTCCAATGTTTCCCATATAAACGGGAAACAAGGAACAGGGCTTTTTTTGTTTCGCAACATTAGTGAAACAGTTCCGAAACAAGCTAGAAACAAAGTTGAGCTGTTCCGACACATCGGGAACATTGTTCATGAACACTGTTGCAAAACATTTGTTTACAATCTGGACTAGGCTTTATAATCTTCATTGAAGGTACAAAACATCCATGGTTTCGTGTATGAATATTTAATGTTTGGAGTTAATTGGTAAAAAGCTATAAACTGAAGTCGCATCCAAGGAATGACACATCACGGCGATTACATCCAATTCACGTATACTCACATTTTAGGCCGGTAATGACCAAATAATGGACGAAGTATAGGCGTTTATAATTATTTAATCCATTATGTGGGATATATCAATTTACCACACGATAAAAAAAACAGGCGCGGCATTACATCTTAAACAAAACACCGTGGTTATAAGTACGTTACCTTGTTCAAATTTCATAGTTCTTATTCAGTAACATTGAAAACAATTTTTTACATGCTTGGCTATCTTTAAACATACAAAATTGTGTTCTCTAAGATTTATTTCAGTTTTATTTAATAGCCTGCGTTAAGATTGTGTTTAAAAATAAATAACTAGTAATGGAGTCTTTTATAAATACGTACAGTTTATATTACTTGTAAGTAGTGATTAGATTCTTTTGAATCAAGGATATGTACCCACGAGTTTACATAAAATTTAATTGTTACGTACTACTCGCCTTTATGTAAGGTTAAATTATTAAAGTTTATTGTTGGATGGATGCAATACTGTTTGTTAAAAATGCCTGATAGTACAATACTGCAACGTTTTGTTAGATTCTTAGTAAAAATAAGTAAAAAAATTAGAGAATTTTGGTTAATTGTAACCATTTAAATATGTAGTGCTATAGATGCCCTCGGCGCTGCGCGTCTCGTGCATCTAACCTAGCACTCGGCTGTAATGATCCACTTCCCCGCTCGGTATGTAATATACTATTGCAAAACAAAATTCAATGCGTTTATTGTTTAACTTTGAAACTTCAGTTCTCGTACCAAGTTGCTTTATGATTTTTATAAGTTGCTACTCTTCTATACGCATGCATAAACTGAGATTATAATTACATGATTCATGAAGGTCTTGGCCAATTACTTACGGCAGAGGATCAGAATGTTAAATACGAAAATAAATTATTACCGAGTAACATTTACACACGACAAACACTAATTTCATAACGTAAACGTTAATAATACTTAAAATATCAACGCCGCTGGCCGCATGACCAAACGTTTAAGACCCAGCGAGTGTTAAGTAACACTTCAGTTTTCATCAAGCAAATGCAACTGCACGCGGTCATTCCGACTCTTAAATGTATGTAAATAACTTTCTAGATGGTTAAAAGAAGTGTGTTACTGTCACCTAAGAGTTCGTATGCATGTTTTATTGAAGGAAAAGCAATTTTTAGCCATATGTGGCGGCGCTAGAATTAGAGGCGAACGAAAGTCTATTGTTTGCTTAACCTAGGCCAAACCTTGTTCTTGATTATTTAAATATTGGAGAAGGTTTTAATGGAATATGAAATTGGTTTGGAGACAAGAAGAAATTGTGTTAGAAGATGACTTGAAAAAATTACTTATTAGTAGTTTTCTTAAATATGATCTCATTTAAATGACGAATATTGGACTTTAAGACGAATAACGAAGCATATTTGGACGAGAAAATGTGACGAATATAAAAGTTCCACTGTATTAAACGTGTTTCAGGTATTTAGCAAACCCTGTATTTAATTTAAATTTAAAAAATATCTAGGCTCATATATAGCAAGACTAAAATACACTTGTAGTTATTTTGGGATACCTGTTATTATTTATACGTAGGCAAATTAATCTTTAAAACGTTTCTACTTCTTGCAGGTAGAACATATTCTCGTAGGTGGTCCTGGTGGGTGGACTGGTAAACCAAGTAGTGCAATTTATTTTTTTAAACTGTCGATTGGCGGTTCCACGAATTCGACTCATCACAAGAATTATTTTATAGCTACAGAAAAATTAATTTAATTTCGCTTTTAAGGTTACAATAATAAAATTCGCATTATTATGGCAAACAGGATGTTGATTCACAACGGTTAAGAATATTGCAAATGGTAGATGGTGTTAGAAGTTCAATAACAAAGGGTGACAATATAAAATCCACCAATTTTTTGTGCCTAATGGTTGTTGTTGGTAAAGAATAAGTTTTGCTTCTCTCGTCTTTTACTCTCACAATGATTTAAAATTAATGGCTATCTCTTATTCTTGATGTCAAGGTTTCACTTAATATTTAATACCTAGCAGATATTTTTATTAAACCCATATTGTTCTAAGATCATGGGGATTAAAATTGTTCAACACTTCATAAGGATCGATTTATGAGGACATGAGCTTTTGGGAAACAAACTGAACTTAAGCATAAAATACTATGAGCAATAGTGTTTCCCCTCGAGAATATTTTGGAAGAAAAGTAAAACATTGTTTTATCATTTCTCCAGAAATTTATTTCTTGGAAATCAATATAGAACACATTTTTTTTATCAACAATTTGCAACGGTCCATGTTAACGATTTTTTATTGCATACCTGGAAAATTACCAAAATTGCTTAAGAAACGTTAAATAGATTATATTATAGTTCTCAACAGTTTGATACTGACGAAGAAAATGTTAATGAAGCTCCAGTCTATGATAATGAAGAAATGTCTTAAAAACAATTACATTTATCTACGACAGAAAGGGCAAGAGAAGTGAAACCTGGAGTTACTGACATATGAAGGACTATTAAACAAGAATTTCATCTATATCAAACAACGGTTACAAGAATAACCAATTTGGAAGTACTTAGAGATGCTTTGTCCACAATAAAACCTACATCTATACATAATTTTTTTATTTGTTATTTAAACCCCAATTGAGTTTATAACAATGCAATCTGGTCTTTGAGACCAATGAGCAGTTTAATTCTATGCTAAATAATAATGTTTAAGTTTAGTCGAAGTTACCCAATAGTAGTCCTTAGTTTGCTAATATACCGGGTGATTCAGTTTGACTGTCGCACCCCTATAACTTTGTAAGTATTGAGAATAACCCCAACAACCCTTATATATTTATATATTTGAAATCAGCGAGAAATTCTCTATTAAGTGATGTGTTTTTGTTACCTCTACGATGACGTAGGTATGTCGAATCCGCGATAGGCAACTGTTTTATTTTTTTAAATTATAGTATACATTTTGTTGTTGATTAGGATAGAGAATTTAATTCTGAATCCGACCATGTACTCAAAAAGTAGGCATACATAAGAAAATTTTCGAGAAAAATCAGTTCAAAGTTTATTCAAATTATAGCAAACAGTCTATTTAACATAACAAAAAACGATCAAATCTTAAAAATTATACGGTAACTATCAATGAAAATGTATTAAAAATTACTTTTTAATAAAAATAAAAACAAATAATAAACGCCGATATAAAAAATTAGATTTTAATGTATTCAAAATACAGCCACTGCTGATTTTTCTCGATTTTTTTTTAATGTATGCCTACTTTTTGAGTACATGGTCGGATTCAGAATTAAATTCTCTATCCTAATCAACGAAACAATGTATACTATGTAATTTAAAAAAAAAAAGTTGATTATCGCGGATTTGACATACCTACGTCATCGTAGAGGTAACAAAAACACATCACTTAATAGGGAATTTCTCGCTGATTTCAAATATATAAGGTTTGTTGGGGTTATTCTCAATACTTACAAAGTTATAGGGGTGCGACAGTCAAACTGAATCACCCGGTATAAGTACACTAATTATTAACGGTCACAGTCTCTGCTTGTAAATTTTTGCCCATGTTTCACAGCCATAGGTGAGAATTGGTCTGTAGATTGATTTATATACTTAAGTTTTTATTTCTTTTAAGATTTCCTTTTTGTTTATGAGTCCTATACCCAGTTCATAATATACTTTGTTAGACTTTTGTATTTTATTATTTAGTTAAAATATCTTGTTTTCCTGTTTCTTTTAACATATTGCCCAAGTATTGAAGCTGCTAACTTGTTTTACTAGTTCTTCATACACTCTAATTTGTGTTTTTTTTTAATAAACTAGGGCAATAAGGTGACATTTAAAATATTTTGGTCCATGCTTTATCTAAATCCGTTATTTTTCGTAACGTCCTTTGTTGAACATAAGTCCTTTTTCAAGCTTTTCACTGGCCATTCCTTTGTAAAAATAAACACACAGGAAACCCATCATCGTTTGTCGGTCTACATTAAGGTGAACGGCTATCAAATTGTGGGTGTACGAACTGAAATTCGTTTACAGCAGTCATCTTCATTGTGGGCACGTGCGCCAACGTACGTGATTTTTAATACCAACTGGCTAAGGAAGCGATTATGAAAGGCAAAGGTAATCTTGATTGGATGTGCTTGTGAATAAGCTGGCTTCAGTTTCGACGCTGAATATTAAATGTCTGATTTAAAAAGGTCGGCGCCGTTGCAGAAATAATATAAGTAATTTGAGAGTCGCAAAAAAATCAAATGCATTTGTTTTTTGTTCAAGGCCTATTCGGTGAATAGGTGTAATGAATGGTTCTATCACTCACATTGAACCTTTCTGCAAGCTTCAAGCACGTTGCGCTGGAATTTGCCTCCATAACTTCTTTAATATCCCCGTTGTTAATGATCTTCGATCTCCCAGAGCGTGCTTCGTCGGTCAAGCTAAAATCTCCCGAAGAAAATCTCTTGAACCATTTCTTTGCTGTTCGATCACTTACAGGATGATCTCCGAACGCGGTACATATTTTTCGCGCCGCCTCGGCAGCTTTGGTGCCGAGTTTGTAATCATAGGGTAAACAACCTCGAATTGAAGTTTTATTCGTTATTTTAAATTATTTTTAAAGATGAATTAAACAATTTGTTACATGAATATCGGCCCCTTTCTAAGAAAGCCACTACTCTTGCAACTAGAAGGGGTAGTTCGGACTCGCGGCTAGTTCAGACGAGAAGGGGGTTGGTTCGAATTAGAAAGAAACTTGTAGATATCAATAACGGCGCCACACTATTTATTCTGTAAGGTTTCAAATAGCAAAAAAAAACCTAGCAAAGGAAATAAAAGAATTCGTAGGTGTGAACGATGTATGCCTTTAATAATAATAAACATAAAGCTTTGAAAATAACAAATAGAATATAGAATATACTTGACGATAACTAGAATATACTCCTTGTCTCAACAGACTTGAAAAGCCACTTTAATAAAGAAAACATTCGCTGAAATTAAACGAAAAGAAAGTACATGCCAAGAAATAAGGTTGGTTCTCTTCTGATGTTTGCAAGTACCTATTTAAAATACACAAATATATACATAAAAGAATAATAATACGGTTTTAATGAAAATACAATCAGCTTAAGTGGAAGAGCTCTCCTACATATTAAAACTTGCGGCGCTAAAATCACCGACAGTAACACAACCAAAAATACCTTGCAAACGGAGTACGGTTCCTAACTTAATAATCGTAAGGTACAAATAAAAATGTGGTGACAACAAGCCCACTCAAAGGTTGTTGAGAACGTAGGATATTATTATGGACGTTATGTCCTGTTAACATCAATATAAAAATTAATTTAAATGTTAATAAATAACACTAGCAAAAATACAAAATTACTAATTGAACGTTACTACATAACGCCAAGGAAAAAAACAGCAAACTAACAGTAGTAAGGAGCTGAAGGCTCTACAATAGTTACAGAAATATAGTGATTTAGAAGCGAACAAATAATAAGAACGTAGCTGACAGTCGGGGCTTAAACATATTATAATCTTATCTTTCGCTGAGCCACCGAAGACACGCTGAAGGAGAAGAAATGTTGTAGGAAATGCTGTCCGTAGTTCCAAGACTAGCGGTAGAACATCAAAACATCAACATCAACATCAAACGGATAACCTCGAACGGAACCCTTGACGGTAAGGGACTAAGCCCAAAGCTTAAACTTAAGCTAACAGCTGGAGCTAAGATAGCTGAACAGGAGCTCAGACAAAACACCTGTCTCAAAACCAAACTTAAGACCAAACTTAAGGCCAAACTTAAGACCAAGCTTAAGACCAAAACTTAAAGACCAAACTTAAGACCAAGCTTAAGACCAAGCTTAAGACCAGAAGTGAGGTAAGCGGAAGACAATATAATTTGACATCCGTCGAAATAGACTGGAACTACTTAAACAGACTGGAACTACTACTCATAGGACCTAATTCCCAATTGGACAATAGTAAAGTAACAAATTATCGCCAGATTTGAATGTTTCGAATAAAAGAGTAAATAATACTTAAGTAGATGACACTATATAAACAAGTGCTATCGATAACAACAACTTAAAAAATATTCATAGCAATCTGTTAGTCATTTTGAAGTGTTACAAGTTTTAACAAATAATGCGTTAGTGTTTGTTTCATGTTATTCATTTAAAAAAAAAAATGAAATACACTTGAAATAAAACAAAAATGATTGATGCTAGGTATCTTACTTTATACTCAACTATTTTTCACAATAGTCACTTTTTATTTTCATATTTATTTACAGACCACTAAATAATATGTTTGACTTTGCGAGACCATTTAATCCAGGAATGCTTTAAGCAAATACAGTTACTTTTTTCACTAATTTTTCTATACGTATTTCGTTTTTCAAAATATTCATGCCAACATTCCATTCGCTAGCTGGTCTTGTTTGTTTATTAAATTAACAAGACTGGATTCATGTTTTCGTGAATTTCGTATATATTAGGTGTTTCATAAATCAATGACCTTTAACAGCGGTTCTTATTTATTTTTAAATTTGTGGTTAGTGCAGAGAGCGCCGTGCCAAATACTAGTTTTTAAGTAATGCCAACTTTATTTTTTATGCTCGTTTTTTAATCTACGATTAATAGCGCCTGGACCAGGTTATAACACATATTTTTAACTACATTTCTTGTTGCATAATCTTAACACTTGTAATGGGGTTTGGAAATTTTATGACGCTGTTGATACAAACTCGAAAACTGTCACAAATTAAATTCGCTTTTGCTTGTTTTATGGTTTTATTAACGTATTAGTTAATTTTGCACTAAATAACTTTTACAATGTCTCATAGAACGTGTGTTCGTGCTAAAATCCACGAAATTTACAATGTAAAAATTGATGTGGCAATATCTATGGAAAAATAAGTCCTCCTTCAGTTTAAATAAATCTTTTTCTTGGTAAAAGTCGTGTGCTAAAAATTGCAATTAAACTTTCTTCGGTATGAAATTCTACTCTTACCGACCTCCTCACAATTATTTGTCTACCAATGCAATTGGACAGATATTTTCAGCAATAAAAAATATATTTTCAGTTATGTTTATAACTATTTAAAATAAGTTTAATTCAACAGTCCTTATCCCTTTTTTGAAGAAATTATAGAACTTCTCTGGACTAGTTTTAGAACTCATCTCTCTTCACTTCCAAGAATTTATAACAACAGTTTGAGTAAGACAGGGAGGCACGCCCATTAAGTCCACTGCTCTTTATAATTCTCTTGGATAAAATAATTAAAGGATGTAAACAAAACACAAAGGAGCCTACTGGGGTTGAAATAAACTAAAACCAATATCCTTAACAGAAATAGCCTTTGCAGATGATGTGGTGCTATTAGCGAAAAAGACTCAATCTAGCCGTATGGCAGATACACCAAGTAGATATAATATAAATTTTAATATAACAAACCCAAAGACTATAGTTATAGCGAAAAATCATGAACCAGTTACAATTATGCTAGACCAAAAAAAGATAGGGTGGGTATAGCGGATTTTAAATATTTAGGAACATTAATTGCAGAAAATGGTAAATTGGAGGAAGATCTGAATAACAGAATAGCGGCAGCGACGAAATTTTACTACGCCACTAATGAGGTTGGCAACCGTTTTACAAGCAGTGAAGGTGAAAAAGTGTTCTGAAAATGTAAAAGCATTGCTTTTTTCAAAGGCGTTAAAAGTGAAGAATTATTTTGCCAAACTTAGTTTATCGGACCAGTAAAATATTCAACCTCTACTCATAATCAGTTTTGTTTGACAGTAATTAAATTTATTAAACAAGTATATAAAATATAATTTTAACGACTGCTTCAAAAAGTACAATCTTATTAATATTCCTCATTAATTTCTAACAGGCTTTTTTGCATACAAAGTATTACTAAACCATTACCGCGGTGAGGTAATGAAAAACACAATAAACATTTAAAAATATTAGTTATTTATAAATTAATTACGAATAAATGACTGACAGCAACAGCTGGCCTTGAGTGTACGTAACTATTAACAAACATCTAGTAAAAACGCATGATTTAAGCAACTGGTAATTGTACAAATATTTTACAAACCGTCTTACAATGCCCAGATAAGATATCGCGCAAAATTCTTTCAATTACGTGATAAAATTGCTTGGGGACGTCATGAGAACAAACAGCGGACGACGATGGCATAAAAGATGTGTTAACAAGAGATTTCAAGGTGAAACCAGTGTTATCCGATATAGGGCGTTAAAAAAAAGAAGCTATATAGAGCCAAAAATCAACAAAAAAAAGGTCTAATGGGAGCTGTTTGTTGTGATTTAAGTCTATCGATATGAAATCAAACCCAAACAGGCGAGAACATATAAGAAACTTGATACTTGGCGTTAAAGAAATAAAAAACTCGTGTTTTTGTTTAGTTAAGTGGCCAATTTGGTTACGTAAGGTCTCTAAATAACGCGATAAAAATTACACAACAATTTTTGAGAGCCGAAGACCAGGTATAAACTTTCTTCAAAATGCTTCAAAATAACTTAAAAAACTCACAATAAATGCCAAATTAACAATGTTTTGTTGTTTAATATGTTTTCTTTAATTAAACATATTTGTTGCAAAGCTAATAACCAAATAATGAGCGTTATTCCCCCCATCTGAATACATTTTTATGGAATATGAAACAAGGAAAATTTATAGTTAACGGAAACAAATTATGACTTGCTGCTCTCAGCTAGAAATAAACAGAATTTAATAGAATAAATCAAAAAAGTCGAAAGAAGGGCGAAGGAGCAAGGACTGAAGATAAATAAAAAGAAAACGGAGTTAATGATACTGGATCGGCAGCAAACCAGGACACAAAACATAAAATTTGAACTGATTTTGGAGGATGGAAGGCAATGTAAATTTAATAGACTGGATAAATACAACTAGGGTAAAACCCCCAACCATTGGCACTTTAAGGCTATAGAGACAAATAAAACCGTTTATTTAACAATTTATCATGTAAAAGCCCAAAAATGAATTTTTATTACATTCCGCAAAGTTGCATTTTTTTCTTTTTAAGATCAATTATGTTCCTTTTTCCTCAAATTTATAAAATTGGTCCGATTTTCTAGTCATTGGCACAATAATACCAATGATTGGCACTTGAATTATTCCAGTAATTGGCACCCCTTACTGTTCGTTAGAACCATTGGGATGTAGGGTGGTATGGTTGGTTGGGAGGGTAGTTTTAGTTGAAATATAGTTTTTATGGTTACCTTAGATACATAGTATAATAGAATAAAATATAACTTTCAAAATAATGTTTATTGTTGAAAAATCTAGATTATAAAAATATATAAAAATTAAAAAATTCTTCATAAAATAATACTTATTAACCGAGGAACAAAAATATATAATACTGCAGTGTTAAAGGCCCAATAATGAGCCACGTGATGCGCATGTTTGGCATATAAAGTTTTCCTTGAAGTTTTGGCGTTACTTTAGGCATTGAACATGATAGGTTCTACGACATTTTTGACATCCGATCCCTACATTTGTCAAGTAGATATTCTGGGTACAAATGAAACAAAGGCCTCTACGTATGACAATATTGTTTTTTGGTGGTGAATAATGCACGCTACTTGTCAAGGGAATATCTGAGTCCTCATCTGAATCACTATCCTCAAATATATTTCTTATGTGACGCTCTTTTTCTTTCTTCTCAGATTCAGATTCGGGTCTACATGAATCTCCTGGATTTACTTCGCGATTTATCTTGTTGAAAATTTTATTAGAACTTTTAAGTGCAATCTTCAGAGATTGACTTTCAGGACTCTCTTTAGCATCAGTTCCAATTTTAACATTTTTATCTGCAAAAGTGTTTCTGTTCTTCTGGTTTTTCATGTATAGAGTTGAGTTTTTCTTCGTTGTAGTTGAGTTTTTTTTCGCTGAAATTATGTTTTTCTTAGCGCCTTGTTTGATCAATTTATTTTGTCTGTTCTCTTCTTTTCTTCTTTCGTTTTCTTCTTTGGCCTTTTCTTTTACTTCCATTTCTTTTTTATATTGTGTAGAGGTGACGACATAAGAAGATCTTCTAGACTGGTATGTTCCTTTTCTTTCGGGTGTTTTAGGGTGCAAGAGATATTTTGCTATATCCGTTTTTAGTAAAGTTATACCAATGATTTCCTAGTATGTTGTTGTTGAATGGGTTTGACCTTTGGTTTGCATCTAAGAAAGCCTTGACTGAACACTAAATGTCGATTTTTCTTCGTGGAAAGCCTTTCTTATGACTTTCCAGGATATACTCAACAAGTGTATTTTCCTCT
This sequence comes from Elmis aenea, assembly GCA_947652605.1. Classification (NCBI taxonomy): domain Eukaryota; kingdom Metazoa; phylum Arthropoda; class Insecta; order Coleoptera; family Elmidae; genus Elmis; species Elmis aenea. The sequence goes on along the minus strand of OX393583.1, from coordinate 28,523,380 downwards.
TCTTTCGTGAGATAAGTATGCCTTCCGAATTCGGGTTTTGTGAACTTTGGCCCCAACCTAAACTGGAGAGTTGACCTTGGTATTCCGTATTTTTTTGAAACTGTTTTCTTGGGTATGCCAGACTTGACTTCATTCAGAGCACTTTGAAGAATCTGTTCAGAATATCTTTTCACGTATTTTTTATCTTTCTTAATCTTGGGCATTTGAAAAAAAAACACATCACCCTGGAGCCTATTCCTGACTTTGATAGATGTGCCAATGTTTGGCGAAATTCAAAAATTATCTTACCCAAATGTTGGCACCGGGTGCCAATATTTAGCGGGAGCCTATATTGCTATACCAAATGTTGGCACCGCTGTTTTTTTTATTAAAAAGTTAACCAATTTTATGTTTTGTACAAGAATTATCAAAAGAAAATCATAAAATACTATTACTAAAAACTTGCAAATAATATTACTACAAAACTAGCCAGTAACCCAACTAGTTTCTATAGCCTACTACTATAAAAATTGATAAAAACTTACTTTTATGAAGAAGACGTCACACATTTAACCGCATAATTCAGCCATCTTTGAAACAACGGCATGCGTAATGGTTCGAGGATGCACTTCGATGTTGTCAGATTTCATAAAAAATATTCCTAACAGCTGAATGAACTTACTTTTTTATATATAGAGGAAAATATAAAGGAAGTGCCAATCATTGGTGGTGCCAACGTTTGGGGGTTTTACCCTATTTGAGAGTCACTTTATCAGGCAATTGAGAAAAAGGAGCTAAGATACGAAAAAGAATTATTAAAGGCTGAGGATGTCTAGTTGCATAAGGTCATATAATCAGGTCAAAGAAGATCTCAAGAAGGGTAAAAATTAATATCTACAAAACAATTGAAAGACTTATAGTTACACACGAAAGTGAGATGTGGAAAATGAATAAAAAAAAAGGAAAAACATTGCAGGTCTGGGAAAGAAGGTTACTACAGAAAATTTTTGGGAGAAAAATATAAGGAGAACAATGGAGAAGAAGAACCAATGAAAAACTGGAGAAATTATAAGGTCAACCAAATAAAACTAATGTAGTAAAGATAGAACGAATAAGGTAACAGCTTTTTGGAGAAAGGAATATCGACAATAGCACTCGAGGGAGGAAGAACGACTAGGAGAAGATTCCGGACAAAATGTTTAGAGGCGGCCGAAAAAGACATGGAGAAACAAGAAGTTAAAGAATGGAAAAACCTGACAACGATTAAAAAATAATTGCTCTATATGCATACCTTTAATTGCTATGTTACTTGTTTTTTTTTTTTTGGTGCTTCCAATTTGTCTTCTAATTTTTTAATCCTACTTGCATGCCCTGTTTTTCCTCTTCTCATTTTTCTTCTTTCTCTAATATTTTTCAGTTCGTTTCTTTACACGCGAAACGGTAAACAATGGCTTTAGGATTAGGTCCTTATTTCTTTCTTGCATTCGGTTAATCCTTCTCTCAACTCCTTCCTCATGCCCTCTGACATAGCTTTTACCTCCTCCATATTAATGTCCGGAATAATAATAGTACATTACATAACAACAGTTGTAAGAAGCAAATTACGCACGAGTCGAATAGTCACGCAAGGAGCCGCGTAGCGGCGATTGCGTATTTCCGCGAGTGCATAATTGCTTTACAACTCGTGTTTTGTAGCTAACTTTTTCTACAATCACATAATTTCATTGAGCCGTATAATCCTAGGGATTATGGCTAACGCTGAGGCGTTGTTGTAGATCCATTTAATGAGATGGATCAGTCCTCTCCTCTAATTTTCAAGCTCATTAGTTCTGGCTGCCTCCGTTATTTTCTTCCATTCTTTCCTGTCTTTGCATTTAAATTTCCATTCCCTTATTCCCAGTGCCTTTGCATCTTCTTCCAGGGCGTCTCTCCATCTTTTCCTTGGTCTACTCTTGTTTCTGGGCCAAATAGGAATCCATTCTGTTACCCTCCTGAGCATTGCGGTTGGTTTCCTTCGCATGATGTGTCCTGCCCATCGTAGTCGCTGTACTTTGATGTGTCGAGTGATGTTTTCTCCTCCGAGTTCCTCCTCTATTTCTTTGTTCCTTCTCAGTCTTACTTCTCCATCTCTTGTTGCGTTAGGACCTAGTATTGCTCTCATTATTTTCCTCTCCACTATTTTTAATTCTTCCTCCTCTTTCTTATTTATTGCTACTGTTTCCATGGCATATGTTATGACGGGTCTTATCAGGGTTTTGTAAATTTTTATTTTTGTTGTTTTGCTTATTGTTTTGCTCTCTAACAATCACATAATACATACGATTTTAACAGCTTTTTGGCTAATATTCACATGTAATTACGTTGTCTTGTCAATTTTGACGTGAGACTAATTTTGAAATTTGTAGACGTGCGTTTTGCTTACCATGCGTTAAGGTCTCTACAGACCGACGCGATGGCGGTGGCGGTGGCGGTCAGATTTAACCTTAGTGAGTGAGTGAGATCGTGCGTCCCACTTGTTTCCTAAGGTTACATCTGACCGCCACCGCGTCGGTCTGTGGAGACCTTTAGGACTCACTTGGCAGGCGGTACGGTAAGAGTCATTTACGTTAGTGGTAGTAGAAAAAACTCTTTAAATTTGTTTTAAGGGAACCGTAACACGCATTTTTAAATGAAAAATATAAGCCGAATTATCTTTGCTCGTGTATAGAAATTTTCGTATTGTAACTAAACTAACATTTCCCTGAAAAAAATCGAAACGTCTATGTATTTACAGATAAACGACCAAGGACTGTAAATTCTTATTACCTCAACATTTCACCATTTAATTTTCAACAAGTTCTTCCGTGTTGCATTGGATAATAGCGCCCGGAGGGCAACGAATCCAATCGCGACCGATAATTTAGCCGACCGTCTGAAAAATATCGGCATTTTAAGCGATAATTTCAATAAAACTGGCCCCGTGTAAATGCTAAAACTGATAAGACGCTTAAACCTGTTATATTGCGGCTGTGCCTACATCCAAGTGTGCTTAGAACATATCCCACTTGTGTTGCAGGTGAGATGTCGCGTGGAAGGAGTCGATTGTGTGTACAATTCACTTCTCAGTTCCTCGACGATATTTGAAACGGCTCCGCGCGGCGTTAAAAATGTCCTCTGTATAACACGAAGTCGTGTTCGTGGTTTTTTACGTGTCCAGTTGAGTGACTGGAAAATGTTAAGTGACCAGGTTTGAGGTTTTGTACGGTGGGAATACGCGATTGTTAGGAAAAGTTTGTGTGTGGTGCTAGGATAACGGAAAATTCGGAAGCGAAAGTGTTCAAAAGTGTGGCAAATAATTTAGAGTGCCTATAATATTACTTTAAAACGTTGAAGGTAGAGGTATAATAGAGAAAAATAGTAGAAGAATAAGACAACGTGCATAGCTTGATTTTAATGGATGCGAATTAAATTCTTGATTAAAATAAAAGTTTTATAAAAAAGTAGCTAAGTGCGATACGAAAAATATAAAGGTTGCTTTAAGCAATTGTGCAGATTTTATGGAGTTTTATTGAACGTTATGTAAGATACAAATAAACGTTATATACAGGGCGTCGTAGATTACATTTCCAGCATGGGGATCTCGCTTATTTTTAGAGATACGGGTTTGATTAAATTAGATGCATTATTCCTTAGTATGAGAGAAGCAACAATCAATTTTTAAGAATACAAAATTCTTCGTGCTTCAGATGTTATAGCAAAAAATATGAAAATGTCGAATTACTTTTTTCTCTCTTAGCTTTTCTATCTCATGCGTTAGATAAATTTTATTAGTACATTCTGAAGGTACTTATTTGTGTAGAATGTTACTATTATATTTGATTTTTTAAATTTCTTTTCATTTTTGAAATATTACCCCCATAACAAAATTAAATTAGGGGTAATATCTCAAAAATGAAGAGTGATAAAAATCTAAGATAATAGTTACATCTATATACAGGGTGAGTCATTAGTGGCGGATCGGTCGATTGTGGCTAAACGGTTTGAGATATAAAGTTGATTCAAACGGTATTTCATACAGTTTTTACTTCCGAACACGATAAAAATATTTTCAAATATACAGGGTGAGTCACCTCTCTGGAACCAATAGCAACTTTTATATTTCAAATACAACACCCCATTTTTTATTTAATATTCTTGACCGCCTTCATTTTAGCTTTACATCGATATAAAACAATATAGGTTTTTATGCGGCTTTGTCACTAAAAAAAAATAATTTTCAAAATTTTTCAAGGTTTTAAGTCTTTATTTAAAAAATTCTCCTGAAGTCATTTTTCGAAGCACAGACTTGTAATTTGGTAAGGACATGCAGAAAACAATGCTCTATTAGCTCGATACGAAAAAGTTTGAATCACGCATACAGAGTGTTCATAAATAGGTGGCAACTTTCCTGATTTTCAAAAGCTCGTAATTCAATTTTTTCAAATGCAAACCCCTGTATTTTCTTATGTCATCGAATTCGTCTTTAAGAGAGCTTCATTTTTTATTAAGTATGTCCTATACCCAAAACTCATACTTTTCGAGATATTCGACTTTTGTTTTTTCTAATCGTTATTAAAGCAAATAGAGTGCCGTGGAAATCGAAAAAGCTGACTGTATATAAAAATGAATGTATGTATGTATGTTTGTCCTTTATGCATTCCTATACCACTCATCCGATCCTGACCAAATTTGGCACAGACAATCTATAGGACCATGGAAAGAACATAGGCTATATGAGAATTCCCAAAAGTTCCAAAAATTACCAAAAGAACCAAAATTCCCAAAAGATCCAAATATCACAAAAGTTTCAAAATTCTCAATAGATACAAAAATTCTCAATAGATACAAAAATTCCCAAAAGATCCAAAATTCTCAAAAGGTCAAAAACGTTCACCGGGCGCGAGCGCGAAGCGCGAGTAGTCTGTGATTGATAAAAAAATTCACCGAGCGAAGCCGGGTCACTACGCTAGTACTACATAAAATAGTACCTTCAGAAGGTACAAATGAAATTGATTTAATGATTAAGAAAAAAAAGTTGTGAGAGAAAATACAAATTCGGCATTTTCATATTTTTTGCTAATCATCTGAAGCATGAGGAATTTTGTAATTTTAAAATTGATTGTGGCTCTCCTCATACTAAAGAATAATTCATGTAATTTAAACAAACCTGTATCTCTTATAATAAGCGAGATCCTCATGCTGGAAACAGTAGATATATGGATTTTAAAATTTTTGTAAAATTGGTACAAAATCAGTTTATACATTTGTCATGTCTAGTTTTATAATTGACAAGTTATGTACGATATTCAAATGTTAAGATGAAAACCAAACCCTTTCTATAATCTTTAAGTAATATACAAAAGAAGTTTTCAAAAATAGCATAGTATAAGATTATATTTTACAAAAAATTCTGGAGTGAATGTGGATTTTGTCTAAAGTTCAAAATAAACCTAATATGTGTAATTTTTAATTTTAATGTTACTTAATCTGCATATGCATAATTCTGCAGGGTGGTTAATGAAAATATTACGCAAAGTGTTTCTTTTAACAAACTGTGGCGCAGGAACATTTAGGCGTACTTAACACTTTTTAGTAACATTTGGTAGTCGTATGCTTCGCTAGTAATCAGTTTTTGGTAAAAATGGCCTTTTTTCTAAAATCTTCTTACATGGGTAACTTTAAGCTTTCAAAATTATTTCAAATGTGCCAGAAGATATTAAGATATTATAAAGTAGTCAAATAATAATTCTTCTTACCCAATTTTTTGACACTGAAAATGTCTTCAATAAGAAACACAGCCTTCTTCTTATGTGGATATTTACCCAAACACACATATTATATTCTCATTCTTTTTATAATGTAATCAAAGTAAACATTTTATCCATCTTTGTGTTTCTAGCAAGACATCAGTGACAAGTTTTGTTGTCAAGATTTAAAAAAAAAAGCTGAATTTACGAAACAATTATTTTATTAGATACACAAAGTGCAATTTGTTCTCAAAAGCAGCTTTTTAACGGCAAGTACTATCAAACATTGGCTTTTAAATTTCGTCCATGCGATTATTATTGAGAGTTGCTGCGTTAAACACTTTAAAAACCCTGTCACGCACGTAAACCTAGTTTTATTTGCCTCTCATTTGTTTTTAACGCACCAAAAAAGACTTTTTTTGTCACAGGCAATAAATAACCACTTTTTTCAGCATTTAAAGTAGAATTTGTAGATTAAAACATCTGATGTAACAATAAACGGGCATGATTTACAACATTTTATAATTATTCCAAGATAAAGGAGCCAGATAAGTCTCGTTGATATGCCACTACCTATGGAAACTGTATACGATTATATTTCAATAAAGCGTGGGTGGAATCTTAAACGATTTTCCATTGTCTTTGCGGCTTATGTAACGCCGATTCATAGATTTATGCAGCCATGAATGTAGCCAGTAACATAGTTAATGCTTTATTTTTAATCACTGATTCATTTGAACTCGCTTTACCGATATTTAACTGAAAATACGTCATTTCCTGTATTGACTGTGTTGTATCTCTCATAGAAGCTTAATGCCCGGTTTCTCCGACATCTCAAGATCGAACTTATATAAGCCCGCCTTATATTTAAGATCATCTCAAGATACCAATGCGTTGCACAGAAAAGATATTCCGGAATCTGTTAGACATCTCAGCTAAGTTAGAACTCGGTTTGGCAACGTTGCAAGAAGTCGGCACATTTTAGCGGCAGATTGAAATGGCTAATTTTCATTGGCCATTCACATCACAGCTGTTAAAACGGCTCCCTGTAAGTGGCATCTTGTTGTTGCTATCAGCTGTTAGTCACATATAAAGTTACAGTTCGGTGTTTATTATTTTATTTTGTGTTGAAATGGCGGGAAAAAAAGAATAAATTATACCATGGAGGAAAAACAATTATTAGTTAGTTTGGTGGAGGAAAATAAAATAAATAGATTATGTATACAGGGTGTTTGAAATTCGAGTTTAAGCATGGGGTTCTCGCTTATTATAATAGCTAGAGTATAGGTTTAAATTTGGCAAAGTTGCTAAATTTGGTGCTCATTAATAATCCAAAGAGAAATTGAAAATATCTCAAACGGTGTCCGAGAAAATTAGGAAAAACTGGAAAATACGATTTTTTAAAATCGTCGATAACTCCTTTGGAGTATTAAATATTTCAAATGTGTAAAAACATTGCCAAAGCAACTTTTTAAGCCGAATCGGATGGTGGTCACAAATTTTTCTTCGATCGATTCGTTTTTGTTTTATGACAACCAACTTTGTTTTTGCTTATGGGCGCAAGTTTTGCTATTTACATTATCAAATAGCATTTATTTTTCTAAATCCATTGATGTATCACACATGGTATTTTACTTTTTCTTTTATTTTCAAATTTCAAAAAATACGTTTTAAACAATAACCATTATAAATCAGGTTGGCCGGTCATTGTAGTTTATGTTGTTTCCATGACAACCGATCAACAAACTAAAAGTTTTAAAGGCCTGTTGGTCGTAAAAATGAACTTTAATAACGAAGAAAAACGCGACATGCTGCCCATCAGAAAAAACAAAGTTAGTTGTCTAAAACAAAAACGAATCGACCTAGGAAAAATTTGTGACCACCATCCGATTCGGCTTAAAAAGTTGCTTGGACATGTTTTAACACATTTGAAATATTTCAAACTCCGAAGGAGTTATAGACGATTTTCAAAAATCGTATTTTCCAGTTTTTCCTAATTTTCTCGGATACTGTTTGAGATATTTTTAATTTCTCTTCGGATTATTAATGAGCACCAAATTTAGCAACTTTTCCAAATTTAAACCTACACTCTAGCTATTATAATAAGCGAGATCCCCATGCTTAAACTCGAATTTCAAACACCCTGTATACTCCAATTGAGGCTCAATTTGATCTAAGATCACAATAACTGTCTCTTTTGTGAGGCGAAAACGCATAAAAAAACGATCGTTTTCGAAACCCGTAAATGGATTTGCGCGAACAAATCGCCTTCGAGGAATTACAGGGTCGTACAAGTCATCATCTGCATCATCTATCATATTTATAAAGTCAATGTCTATATTTAAACTTAAACCACAATTTAAACAAACACTTAACTACAAACAAAGCAAATACAAGATACTTTTAGGTTATGTACTCCAGCTCAAGTTCTAGTAAACAGCGACTCAAGATGTGAGCTCAGCTCAAGTCGAATATGTTCTTAAAATTGCTTGGTGCAACACTTTATACCGTTAAGGCGAACTTAAGATTCAGCTAGATCTTAAGATGTGTCGGAGAAACCGGGCATAATTAGTATACATTGGAACCTCTATGTATATTCGTCCGCTCCTATATTCGTCAAATCCAATATTCGACAAAGAAGATATCAATCAACAAAATTAGAGTTAGGTACTTCTCATCAAAAGTTTACTCCTTTCTTATCCCTGCTGTTTCCCTCCGTTACACTACACACTTGTAGTCGTTCGGGTCATAATGACCCGATGCTGTAAAGTATGAAAAAAACAATGGCATTTAACGGGTTTAACGACATTGTGGCACGAAAAATATTACTACCGGTGTCTGCATCCCGCAAAATTTTTGTGGAGTGAGAATAAAATAATTTAATGATTAAAACAAAAAAGTTATGAGACATATGAGAATATTTGACATTTTAATGTTTTTTGCTATAACATCTGAAGCACGATGATTTTTGTACTTTTAAAAATTGATTGTGGCTCCTCTCATACTAAGGAATAATTCATCTCACCTAAACAAACCTGTATCTCCTACAATAAGCGAGATCCCCATCCTGGAAATCTAATTTGGGACACCCTGTAGGTATACAAAGTGTTTGAAACTGGAATTAAATATGGGGATCTCGCTTATTATAATCGTTAGAGCATGGGTTTGAATTAGGCCAAGTTGCTAAATTCGATGTTCATTGATAATCCAAAGAGAAATTGGAAATATCTCAAACGGTATCCGAGAAAATTAGGAAAACCGGTAAATCCAATTTTTTAAAATACTGACTCCATTCCAAAATACATTAGTTTGTAAGTATTTATTATTATTTAAACAATCAGTATTTTAGCGAAAATTCCTTCTTCAGAATCTGGAGACTACCAATAGGAGCATTATTACACGGTCATAATTTTACATTCGCCTGTCAGATTTTGATCCTCCTGTCAAATTTGCGTTCTCGACCAATAACAAACCCAGATTTCCTAGAAACGACCAATAAACGTAATCATACACTGATACAGGGTGCGCCATTAGTGCGATAAAGTCCATTATTGGAATATAGATATATATATAGAAAAAAAACTAAGTACGTAGTCTCGATTTCTTTTTTCGAGAGGAATTTATTGTCGTAAACAGATTTTTGATCTTTTTTAATTTTCGAAATATAGTTTTTTTTTAATCTCTGATAATTACCGAAATACCCCCCCTGTATGGGCATCGAAAATACGCCACTCTGAACATAGACCGTATCAATGAATTCTTTTTTAGGAAAATTCATATTGCATATGTTATACTCATTTATTTATGTTTTAACAATTGACAGCAATTAACTCTGACATTTGTTACTACAGAAATTATTGTTTCTATTGTCAAAGTCGGGGCCTACTCCGAGAAAACTAGGAAATTCCTACACAACGCTTATAAGAATAAGTAAAATGTAAATATCTCAGAAAATATTCATTTTAGGTATAGGTAAGTTTTAAGAAAAGTTGAAGAAAAACAAAAATGCAACAAAATGACGTAATAATATACAGGGTGTTCCATTTGAAAAAATAAAGTTATTGATGTTTGAAAATTGGGAAGTTGGCACATCTATAAGAAACCCCCTGTATAATATAAATTAATTTTGATGTATTTAGACTATGACTACACCTTTTGACTTTGTATGTGCAAAATATCATTTGCCAATTATTATTCATAACGTTGTGCTCTTGACAAGTATTGTACCCTGTTTTTCTGGAAATTCAAAGATTTTTTAAGATAAATTGGCAACGTCGCAAAAAAATGAAAAAAACAAAATACTGTCATATGGAGATTTTCTTGCTGAATTCGATTATGCAAAAATATACTGGGTGTTCAATTAAAAAAAAATACCTTTAGTGACGCCCCACTTTTATGAAACCCCCTGTATACTTGAAACTAATTTTAAAACATGCACGTGTAGAAATACTATAAGTTTCATTAAAAACTTTTTTTTATTAAGTTGTTATTAAGGGCAATAGTGGACTTTATCGCACTAAGGGCGCACCCTGTATATCCTTTTCGCAATTAACAGATTTTCATGCGTTTATTGGTCGTTTCTAAGAAATCTGAGTTTGTGATTGGTCGAAAAAATAAATTTGGATAGGGAATTAAATATTTTTTGTCGAATTTCGGCGACCAGTAGCGTTACTTCAATATAGATTAAACCACACCACTGACGCACCACTCTGACAGTACTTGTAAAATTTGACAACATACATTTAATTACACAGGTTGGTTAGGTGAAGGAAATTTTCTGACAAAATATAACTCGTGCATTGCAAATAATCTATAATTTTTGACAAATCTTCACTTATGCAAGTTGAATCTGAAAAAAATCACTCGTGCTTTTTTCAGCTCAACTTGCATACGGGCATATCTACCAAAAATTATCGATAATTTTCCAGGCACTTGTTATATTACTACTGATTAAAAACGTTTTTCTTGACATTAAATAATACTTTTATGCTTACCAATTTATAATCTTCACGAAGAGACTGCTCTTAGCCTAAAAAAGCTAGCATTTACATGAAAATATTAAGAAAGCAGGACCGTTACCATCCGCAATACCTGCTTGGTATGCACCATCGTGAATGTAAACTTACCAATTCAATATTCATCGTGAATTTTATATCGTAAATCACTCCGTAATTCATAATTAATTTTTGATAACCCCAAGTCGCCCGCCACAGTCGTAAAAGCGATGTTTTGATTTCGCGTTTTATAACCAGCAACGCCTGCTACGTCAAGCCGGTAATTTTAAATAAATTATTGATGAGTTTTACTCCACCGTATTCCCAAATTTCTCGTCCGCGATTTATTACATTTAAAACGGAATTTTAATTATTATTGCCTCGCATTATTAACATTTAGGGAGCCGTGTTTGATACGGGATATTTAAACAAATTCCTAGTTGTAATTTTGCTAATATTATCGATTTGTTGTAGCACGATTTCGTGCTGTAGAATTTTATATTCGAGCAAGAATCATTTTGATATTCCCGGAGTTATGCAATTGGTTGAGTTTGTACGGGTTGGAGGAGAATTTTTGGTAAAACCGCGGATGATATGTGTGAAGATATTCAACGTTCCTGATGAGATAATATTGGGTACGATTTAATAGGGAATTGTATCAATATTAATGTCTATTAAAGCGCATACTTTGTGCTTTTAAACGAATAATTTTTGCATTTAAATAATAATTATTACGAATTAAATGGATTTACATACGAGGTGAGCGCCAAAATTTCCCGGCCTGACTATGAAAGAAATGGCGTAGGCTCATAATTCGTGTTGGTAGAATTTTATTATCTACAAAATTTAATTTTTAAAAGTAATACATCGCTTTATTGCTCAAATATAATATTAAATTACTTAACGACGTAAATTACCCTAACAAGCTGACGTGAGCAACCACCTGAAAATTATAGCTATCTGTTGACAAACCAAAAGACGTACAGGAATTTTAATAACGCCTAGTCATTAATCAGTTAATTTTACGTGGGTGTGCGTAGAAAAACAATCCCAAACAAGCGCCCATAAAAAATATGAAAATAAATACAATAAAATCCTATCGCGGTTTCTCGTCTAACCGAACGTTGAAGTCTCTGTGCTTTTTATGATATATCCGGTCGTATCTCGTCTATCTCTGTACTTAAAAAAATCAAATACGGCTTAAATTAAAGACAAATGTTTGTTTTATTACTGTTTACACAGATTTGCGCACAGAAATAATTTTTATGGGCTCTCGCAAGGAATAGAACGAAATAATTTTAAATATGATTTTGCGCAGGTTACTCGCTTGATATGACATTGCAGTCTCTACAGCTTTGACGTTATTTCCGGTTATATCTCTGCTAATTGTGGACAAAAAAATGTAAATATGCGCTTAAATTAAAGGCAGATATGTGCTTTATAATTTCCGTTTCATATTATGACGTTTTTATCGTGATTCATTTGTTTACAAGTGCTAAAACATAAAATTACAGTCAACGTCAAAAGGGCGACTAATTCTTGTACCTATATTTTTCTTTGAAATCGCTTATAAAAATATTGTTTGCTTGGCTATGAGTTGGGAGTTTAATTTAAAAAACAGCAAGAGCTGGCCAAAACTTTTTTCTTCTCAGCTACCATAGGTATATGTGTTACCATATCTTAAAATGCAAAATGTATTCTCAGTTTGGCTTGGGATTTCACTCATAATTTTTATTCAGCACGTGTTTTGCATAACACTGAAGCTACTTACAAATAAATCAACCATTTCGTGGCAGCATGGCACACCGCGTTTTGTAAGCCAAGATTTGAACAACTGATAACGCGCCAGAGAAATATTATTCCTCGTCGGTTTGAATTTAGCTGCGTAAGGACCCTCCCTCTTGCATTGTTAAAAACTGCAGTTTGTCCTTCACAAGGACAAATGTCAACACCTACTTCGTGTATAAATTGATTGAATACCTTGTGCTTGGTGTTTTTTTAATTTATTTGTGTGTATATTTGTCTAGGTTTAGTAGCTTTCTTTTGTTGTATGTAAATATGGCCGCGCCTCTTGTGAAGAGTTGGAGATTATTTTTGTTTCGTTTGAAATTTGCGGGGCCGTCTGATTTGAGTTGTGGTGTCTGAAAACGGTTTGAATATGGAATTTGGTGCATACTTTCGGCTTGGAAAGTCGGACATATTAATTTGGTTGTAAATAAATAAAATACTGGAACTTGAAGACATGTTATTAGCTATTCATAAAGTGAAGTCAGGTTTTAGAAAAATCTAATATCTAACGTTGAGATTATGAACGACAAATACATTGTGTTTTCAAATGCTTTTTTTATTGCCCATGAATTATTGCAATCCATCGTAGTGGACAATAAGCAATATAATTATAAAGGGTGTTCTTAAATATTGCGAAAAAATTCTGAAGGTGATTCCCTATCGAAAATTAAGGGGTTCTTTCATATAAATTTTTTTCCTAGACTGCTCCATTCGGAGTTACACCCCCATAAAGGGGATCAGTATAATTGGGTTTTTATTTTATTTCTTTAATTTGGATAAATGTAGGAGAATGATATTTAGTAGATGCTTTAAGGTCTCTTCACACACATCAGTCACGGCGCATCTCAGTTCCGTCAACCGTCAGTCATGAAAAATATTCTTTCTTGTAATTTAAGTTGATTCATCTACACTCGTCCGGCGCAATTACGAATATCTCGTCAGTCTGTCAGTCACAGGTTTTTTATTTTATCTGATTTATTTTACTTCGGCATGTTTTTGCTGCTATGGCTAATCACCGAAGTGGAGGAGGAGGGAACTAGGATTAGGTGAGTAAGGGTAGGGGGTAGGTGGAAGTACTGCACAGCATTTGCCTATACCTAGTAGGTAGGGGAAACCACCTGAAACCCCTACGATGACAGACGGCCGCGGGATTCGAACCCACGCCTCCCGACTTTACTCGCTAGGTTGCTTACCAACCAGCCACCGAGCTCGGTCAGTCACAGGTTTAATAATGGCTTTGTACAACAAGAACTTATTTTCCATTGGTAGGTGAGAATGTCTGCTCATAAGCCAGTACATCTTTCGATAGGTTTGTCCAAGCTGATGTTGTTTTAGCCAGATATGTTTGGCCCAAGTGAGTCTTTTAACCAGGTGGATCCCCAGGTATTTCACTTCATCCTCTTGCGGAAGAGGATTTCCTTTCAGTGTTACCCCGGGACATATTTGTTTTTTGAGGGTAAAGGTGATGTGTATAGACAAGGGCGCCCACAAGGCAAACGGGGCACACGCCTTTCCCTGGAGTCGAGTTCTCCATTATTGACCAAATGAAAGAGGGTCAAGGTAAAAGTTCGTTAATATTTTTACGCATTCCTTTGTAAACTGCCTTCCCCTGAATAATTTTCTGCGGACGCCCATGTGTATAGACTTCGTATTATCGGCTTGGGTTTGCCATAACTTAAACCACTTTTCTATTTTGTTAAGATGGTTCTGGAGGAAGTAAGGTGTTAATTTTGGGTCACTGTGTGACGCCATTATTGCAGTCTCGTCTTCGCAGGTAGCAATTTCTGTATTGTCGGCTGCAGGTAAATCAGAAGTGTACGGTAAATTTAGAGCTGGGCCATGAACGCTTCCTTGTGGAACACCAGATAGAGTTGGAGCAAGACTTGTACAAATTTCACCATGTTTGAGTAAAAAATGAGGTGCTAAAGTAATAATCTAAGATTAGCTGGATAAAGTATTAAATAATGTACCTAGCAACCTAGCCGTAGAAAAAGGCGCAAGACTTAAAAAAATCATTTTTAAACTGGCTTTAAGAGCAGCATTCTATTGCTGCGTTCTTCAAACAGTTTTATCCCACAAAAAATTATCTTCGGCTTATGTTATTTGATCATTGGCAAAATTTAGTATCATGAATAGACCCCTATAGCCAAACCCATATTACGACTGTTCAAATTCAAACTCAATTGGGCAGATAAGTTAAAAAATGGGCAGCTACCTGACAGCACCAAATAGGAAGTGCCACTGTTGTTGAAAAACTGCATCGATTACTTAATAATGTGCTCTTGTAACGTTTAAAAAAAATTATTTCATATTCGTATTTGTTAGTGGAACACAAGTAGTGGTCTTAATGACATGTATTGTCGACATGTTTCTTTTCTCCGTTATGCAAAATCGTATTGAGAAATCATAAATGTTTACTAATATTATTGGTGTCGTACAAAGCGTATGGTAATTTCTTCTAACGAAACGGTTAACACCTTCGTACATCGTATTGTCCTTGCGGGATTGTGCAACAGTAATTAGGACAAGTGATTTAGAATATCTTAAAAGTAATTAGCATATATAATTAGAGTTTGGAGTTTTGTGACTCTTCGTGGCATTCCTTGTGATAATAAATTTGGTATTTGATTCATTCGAGGTTTAAAGCGTTTTATGGTGACAGTAATTCTACGGTTACATAAGTTGTTATTTATAGTTGTACTTGGGATTCCACAAAATTTCCAGCAATTGGCTAATTGTTGATAAATTGTAAGTAGTATCTATGACTAATAGTTCGCTACTTTGGGCGTTTCTGTTTCTTTAAATGTTATCATGTAAAATCATATCTGCAATCAGGGTCCCTGAGAGAAAGTTTTGGGCCATTGAGGTGTGCGTGGTTTATCCCTGTATTTTCTAGACTTAAGATAGTCCCATAAATAAAAGTCGGGTGATCTTGCAGGCCATTCAATGTCACCGAATCGTGAAATAACTCTTCCCAGAAAAAATTCTCGCTCAATGTTCATCGACTGAAGAGCTGTTTGGGCCGTAGCACCGTCCTGTTGGAACATTACATTGTTTAAACCGAGTCTTCTTACTTCAGGCATGAGGAAGTTTTGCAGCATATCCACGTACCGATCAGAGGTAACCGTTACAGTCTGATTATCCAGTTCAAAAAAATAAGGACCAATAATTCCTGATGTGGTGACTCCACACCAAACGGTAACTTTGGGACTGTGTAAAGGTTTTTCGTGCAAACGCAAAGGATTTTGCGAAGCCCAGTTGAAGTTTTGCTTATTTACGTGTCCATCTAAATGAAAATGGGCCTCCTCGGTCATCATAAGTTCATTCAGTAGATTTTCACTGGCATTGAAATTTTATAGAAAATGTTCATAAAATTGTACACGTGCTGGGCTTTTAGTTTCTGAACAAGTTGAATCTTATAAGGGTGAAAGTAAAGATCGTGTTTCAAGATTCGCCGGTGTATTCGAGATGTTCAAAGCTTGAGAATGACTTTAGCTTACGGATCGGACTCTGGTCGACAGCAATTCTTGCACGTTCAATGTTCTCAGGAGAACGAACTGAACGAGTAGTACCCGAAAATTTTGAAACAACACTTCCACGAGCACGAAAGTCACGTATCCATCTTGAAAGAGTTTTGTATGTGGGTATTCTTCCGCGTCTTGGAACTTGGAATTCACGCCAAAACATTCTTAGCGTTTCCGCAATGCTCGAGACGAAAAACGTCTGTACTGCGAAAATTCGTTGATTTAAAGGAAAATGCGCCACAGCTTCATAAATTGCAAATACTCTCAAAAAACTTAAGACGTGTACGAAGTTTCAGTGTTGCCTATGTTTTTTTTTCCTATAGCCTACCCTGTATATTGTCTGAATGTGAGTATGTGTCTATATACAGGGTGATTCATAAATATTGTAAAAAACTTCTGGAGGTAATTTCTTATCAAAAATTAAAGGGGGCTTTCATATTTTTTTCCTAAAACGTCTTTTTTCGGAGTGCAACCCCATAAAGGGGAACGATAAGAGTAACTTTAGGTACATTTTATTTCTTAAGATTGAAGAAATGTAGAAAAATTACTATTAGTAGATGCTTTTTACTTATTAAAAGGTTTTCCACAGTTATAATTTCAATCATCGTCCACCTTACAAGAGTCTGCAAAGTGTGACCCCTGTTGGGGTTTATGTGTGAACCTGAACTAGATAAATAAAACTATCATGGTAAACTGTAGCCAGACACCTTTACTTTCTTCAGACATAATAACGTATTTTACTTTTTACTTTAAAACGGCCTAAGAACTTAATACAATCTTGGTTTTCGGGTTTGGAACCGCGTCTTCTATATTTAGAAGTAGTTGACGTTTCGACCATTGTGTCTTGGTCTTTTTCAAAACGACAGTAACGATAGTTAAAATTTAAAATTGTACATCGGTGATGAAAAATCAGCAAAAAGTCCTTATAATAAAATTTTAAAAAACACGTGCTTGTACTTTGCAGTATTATTTAATTGATGAGTGGGATACGTAGCTTTATTTTGATTTATGTCATTAGTAATTTTAATTGAAACTGTTATAAATTTTTTTAGATGCCATAGACACATTTAGAATACATAAAATTGTTTTACATAGACGAAAATTATAGGACAAACATTGTTACAACAAAGCACTTTAAAATATTTCTTACAAATGCCCCCCCTATTATTGCAGAAATAATATTAGATGGTTTATTAAAAACAATAATGCCAAAAATATCTGATAACATCCCTTTTTTAAAGAAATATGTAGACGATTTAATTTTAGGCGTTCCAAAATCCAAAGTCAAGAATATTTTAAACTTATTCAACAGTTACCATCCAAAAATTTAATTTACCTGTGAGACAGAAACAGATTATTCAATAAATTTTTTAGCAGTCACCCTTTTCAGAGATAACAAATAACAATAATGGTTCAATGTATACAAAAGCAAATCTAATCATGTCTAGAGCCCCTCAGATTTTAAACCAAAATCGTAGCGTAACGAAACAGCACAATCAAAAATTTTAACAGCACACGCCAGCACAAGGCTAGCACAATACATCTGTCTAAAAAAAATGTTTAAATTACTTGGTGGGGGGGCTATCATGTCTACAGCCCCTTCAATTTAAAATCAAAATTGTCGTGTAATGGAACCAGCACAATCAAAAATTTTAACAAAGAACGCCAGCACAAGGCTAGCACAACATATCTGTCTAAAAAAAATGTTTAAATTACGTGGTGGGGGGGCTATCATGTCCACAGCCCCCCCAAATTAAAATTGAATTTGTAGCCTAACGAAACCAGCACAATCAAAAATTTTTACAAAGCACGCCAGCACAAGGCTAGCACAACCTTCTACATTTAAAAAAAAAATACATTTCAAATGTGGGGGGCCCCAGGACATGGACCTAGCCGCAGTTAATTTCGCATTTTCCTTAGTTATTGTTTATTTCGATGCATCTACAGCAAATTTGTTTACCACAAAAACGTCAATCATACGACAAACAATCGACAATGCCGCTGCATTAACCGCGTCCTTGGCGCGCGGTTCGTCCCACAGCACTTTTCGTATTTTTTATCATAATTTTCTAAAAACGCCCACACGTCACAGAACACAGTGCGCGCAAGATCACCTTGGGTTCACGTTATTTACATTAAAATTAATTTCCTACACCCTATTCCACATCTCCGGTTGCATGTAATTGCCCAACATATGCAAATAAAGCCCGTGCAGTTGTGTTACGATTTTGTCAGAACGCCCACACGGGCATACGTAATTCCGTCGCGCTTGTATCGATGAATAATAAACAAGTTTGTCGCAATTTCACTTTGGGGGAACCGAGCGACATTTAAAAAAACATGATTCTTAAGTATTGAATTGCGAATTAATGGTCGTTTAGGATTGTGTATGGTTTTCGCGTACCGCGAACGACCTTGTTATGCAACCTGGCGCCGTGTTGCCATTAACTAGGTTAAATTTAGTAGGCGCGCTTGCGGTCATACGAGCGAGATTCCAAAATCCGCAGGTGTTAGATCTCTTTCTGCAGGTGCACAGCTACGAATAACACGAGTCTTTAAATGCCATGATGATAGATCATTTCTCTCAACAGAAAAATGCTCCTAATAGGCCTATTATGACATTTTAAATGAAAGAGAAACGGTCTGAACTAAATTTATAGTTTATTGCGGTAATTAATTTGTGGCCTGACTTATGGGAGTTTGTTTTTGCATTAATTCGTGTCTTGTTGTTAATAAATTCAACGTGAAGTGTGATTTTTTTTATCTGATTACGTATCTGTTAATAAGCGAAGACTCTTAGGTGACTAGAGCGTTGATGTTTGGGTTATGTAAGCCTAATGTGCTACATTTTTAAGTTAAAATTAATCAACACATAAAGTTGTTTATCAACCTGTTTTTATCTTACTTAACACGATGTTAATCTCCATGTTAATGATCGAAAAGATCTTTATTGGTGACAATAATCAATGATTGAACATGATTCATTTTGTTAATTCAAGAGTGATTGGATTAAATTGGCACAGTTGGGCAAAATTACATAATCAATTGAATGGTGCTTAAAAAATTACCAGTGTTGGCAATTTTTTTTTAATTGTTAAAAGCTGTACAACTGCAACATTTTCAAGCCCAAATACCTTTTTAACTGTGATGGATCAATGGAAAAGTTGTAATAGTACATTGTGTATTAAGAGCGGAAAGTGACACTTTTGTGCTTGAACGCGTAAGCAGGCGAACGCTGCATACTCGTGAAAGCACAAACGTCACTTTCCGCTTGGAACACACATACTATTTTTTATACGCCCGGTATTGAAAGACTGATTTTTCACCAATTTATTTCGATATTTCGTACACTACTATTGACAATCTGTGGGCGCTTACTGTCAGTTGTTTGGTTGTAATAAGTCAGTTGCCAGTTGTAATACGATTGAAACTATTCACAATGAGTAAGCAATCGAAACTATTTTTAATCTTTAAAACTAAAAAAATCACAATGAAACTACGTTTTAATCACTGAAAGAGGTAGGAAGTATCAAATGTTGTGAAGCTTATTCATTTAACCTGTCCAATCGAGGAAACTTACTTTCCGCTTTAGAGCGGCAATGAAATTTTTCCGCATGCTCATTGGCAAACGTCAAGTTTCTGTCACGAGTTGACAGTTAGAAAATCATTCTTTCAATGGCGGGCGTATAAAAATGTGTTTTTTGTTGCGTACGGCCAAAAAAATCAATTGTTTCCAATAATTTTTAGGCTGGAAAATACATCTTTACTGGCCTAGACCAGAAAGTACCTGGTTGCCATGGTGATGAGTTGTCTTTACCGGCCTAGGCCGGAAAGTAGTTGGTTGCCATGGTTGATTTGTTGATTTGAGCTTTCAAACAAGCGATTGTCCACCTGTTCTTTGTTAAGTTATTATTTAAATATGGATAGTGACGATAGTGATTTTGTTGTCATAAGAAAAAAATTTGTACGTAATACGGAAAGTGTCTTTGCTGGACTAGTATGCTTTCAGGACTCGCCTATTAAATAATCTATTGTCAATCTAATTTTCATACGAAATTCTACTGCCTTTTTAAATAACGTTAATGTTAGAAAACATTGGAAGTACTGTATCGCTCAAAATTTTCACAAAAATGTAAATTTTACGAAAGCGGTCGACTTTAACCCACATAACGTTATACATTTATTAAAGTAAGTATTAAGAGGAATCTAAAAATGTAAAAATATACAGGGCGTTCTATTAAAAATTTCTAAGTTTGAGTCCGTTTCCGGTTGAACCGGAAGTCGTATTGCAACCTTAATATTTTCATCGAATCCGAAAAATATCATAACGTTTAGAAACAAAATTTCATTGTTATATCTGCAATAGTGTTCTAGATATTTGTCTGTTTCCATACTTTTGCGCATCCCTGTATGTTTAAAAATAGACTTTATGAAAAGCAAAAAGCAAAAAGTACAAAATCAATTATTAAAACATTTTAAAACAAAGATTTATAAAATTTATCTCAAAAAAAAATACAGCAAGATTTAATTTTTTTCTGGGCATAAATTGCATAAAACAATAGAAAGTTGAGTACAAAATATTTTGTGAAACCGTTGCATGTTGTCTCCGTCTTTTAATCCTTTTTGCAGGACAAAGCCAACGTCTTTTCTTTGATGAAAGTATTACCAAAACAGTTGACGGTTTAAATTGGTTTTTTATGTCATCTCCATATTTAATCAATTGCTTGCCTACTTTTTATGAATACACAATTACTTTAAAACTCCAATTTTGTACTATACTTTTTCTACGACCACATAAAATGCATATAAGGTTTATCGGCCATTTAGCTAATGGTAAACACAGTTGTTTCTGTGTATCTCCTTTGATAATTTCTAAAAAAAACTGTACTTTTTGCTTACCGTGTCTAAAGACTTTCTTACTATGCATGCAGTGATGGTTATTAAACTAAGTGATCGTAAAAAATTAAATAAATGCGTTAGTTTTTTTATAAAACCCAGATATAATTTAACCCTAAGTAAAACTCATGATTCTGCGTACGGTCTACATGGTAAAAGTTTAGGTGTAAATAAGTTTCTTTGCCTATAAACTAAACCAAAATTGACAAAAGGATAAAAAAATGCAAAAATTTTACGCCGTTCCTTACTCATGAATGAGTCATGACGTAATAACATCAAGCTATGCACGTATTTCTTTTACTTTAAAAATGTAAAATAGTTTCTCACACATTTTATGCATTTTTAAAGGAAATGCTTTCGAAATGAAAATCGAGCATACGTACCCAACTTAAAAACAAACTTCTTTTGTAAAACAAGTGCTGCCTCCAGTGAAAAATGTTCCGGCTGCAAAACTCTTTTGAGAGTTCCCTCCGCGACTCGTCACCCAAGAATGGAAAAAATCGGCACGCGGTCCATCACAAGCACTGCAGAGGCGAAGCCCACGCCCGCGGAGACTACCAAAAGATTGAACACTTCGGGCCGTGCCCGGTATGTGCACATAACGGGGTCCAAAAACCGGAATCAAATGCTAATGGCGACCAAAACGGATGTAGCCACAGACCTAAATCCGAACCGAACCACACCAACGGCGCTTGTTGCAAGAAGAACGTACCAAAGAAACCAAAGTCTTCGAGCATAAGCTCTGAGGGTTACAGCGAGTCGGATTCTGTGGATTCTCTCAACGATAAACAGCCGGAAATATCGGAGGAAACGGAGCCCACGCCAAAGAACGCTAGTTCCGTTTGTGACCGCCTTCACACAACGGCTACCAAAGCATCCGTGGCCAAAACGGCAAAGATGCGGGACGATGACGTCGTTTGGGCGGAAGATCTTCGTGGGAGCAACGCGAAAATCCCCCCGACGCCAAACGGAAACGCCAAGCCCGGCCTTAGCAGTTCGGCCAAGAAAAGGCAGAAGCGAAGGGAGAGGTTGAAACAAGCCCTTAGCGGAGAATTCACTCTAAACGGTTTTTCTCCTAGTGGAGTCACGAACGGTGCTCCCCTTTCAACACCCAACACGGATTCTACTCCAAAAACCAACGGCAGTGTCACGAATCCATCCAGCAATAATAAAACTTCAAACAAAGCGTTAAATAAACTTCCCGCTAGCAACAAAACCGTTAAACCAATCGTCAGGGACCGTTTCGGTCAGCTAACGAACGGAAACAGCCTGCGCGGGTCTTTCAGGAAAAAGTTTCGATCGAACTTGAAGAATATTGCCACTGTTACTTGGGAGGAATCGTCTACAGCAGCTAACCACAGGAAATACGGAAGTTCCTTCGGCGACAGCAATTACATGAAGGACTTGGAAAACCTGCTTAATCAGAGTGTTATCGAAGTTCCGGAAGAGGTAAGATTGCTCTTTACAGTGAAAACTCAAAGTAGGGTAAACCAGGGTGAGATGGTGAATCAAATTTAAATTGCTCATAGTTCTTCTAAAAAATGTATTATTACCAAAATAAATACATAATTCTTTGGTTCAAAACCAATAAAACGAAACAAATTTTTTTAAAAATTAACGAAAAGATTAACAAAATAAAATTTGCTTTTTTTATTTTCATCAAATCACCATCTTACCCATATCAGTAAGGGTTAGTTGATGAATGCTGTATGGGTGAGATGGCGATTTGTGAAATAGGTACTGAAATGTTTTTTTTTGGACTTGTATTTGCCGCAAAGATGGCATAAATTAGTGAACTTTTTAGAGTCTTCATGCATCCTACGTTTACAAATCAGGGATAGAAGCCAGTCAAGTGTCTTTTTCGTCTCCTTGTATTATTCGCCGCAGCCATCAGCACAACATTCTTCATGTTTAACACCATCTTCTTCGTCTTGTAGTTTAGGTTCTGAACACGATTCAGATGACGTATCGGATACAATAATTCTCTTCTTCGTTTTGAAATTTTTAGTTTTTGAAAGCTATTCCAAAAATTATTAACACTAAAAAATGCGGTGAGTTTAGACCTATAAATATGTTACCTAAAATAGAACAAATATTAGAAATTATAGTTAAACAACAACTCGTAGAATTTCTTAACAGTAACAAAACTATATCAGATTCTCAATCAGGATTTAGACATAAGCATTCATGCGAAACAGCATTGAATTTAGTTTTAACAAATTGGAGAGATGAAATTGAAAACGATAAAATAATTTTGGCAGTTTTTGTCGATCTGAAACGAGCATTTGAAACCATCTGTAGAAAAAGACTTTTGCAAAAATTACAAATGTACGGAATCCACAGGAATGAACTAAAATGGTTTGAAAGTTATTTATCAAAAAGATTTCAAAAAACCAGGGTGGGAAAAGTAGAATCAAAGGCAATTATTAACGAGTTAGGTGTACCACAAGGATCAGTTTTAGGTCCAGTTTTATTCAATATTTACATAAATGACATTACGCAGACAGTTAAATCGTGTGACATGCATTTATTTGCAGATGATACGTTAATTTCGGTATCAGGTGAAGATTTACAAACAACAGTTAATGTCATAAACGAAGATTTAATTGAAGTAACAGATTGGTTTAAAGCTAATAAACTGGAGTTGAATGTATCTAAAACAAAATGCATGGTAATAGGTAGTACACAATTCAGCAATATGTCAAATGTTAACGTATTTATAGATAATAATAAAGTAGAGATAGTTGAAGAGTTTAAATACCTAGGGGTAATTATAGATAATCATCTAAAATTTAAAAAGAACATAGATTATATTGTAAAAAAAGTTGGTTCAAAAATTAGTTATTTTGGGAGAATATCGAATAAATTAAACTTTGAGGCTAGAATATTGGTCTATCATACAATAATAGAACCATACTTTAATTATTGCAGTAGCATAATATTTCTAAGTAATGAGGGGGATCTGAAAAAATTACAAAAGCAGCAAAACAGAGCTTTGCGTATCATATTACAGTGTTCTAAATTACCTAAAATTGAATATATGCATAAGAAGTTGGGGTTCCTTAATATATGGCAAAATACAGTGTATAACGTTTTGGTTCTAATATATAAATGTATAAACAATATGATGCCAGGATATATGAGTAAATATCTGATATACAACAAAGAACAGCATGATTATAAAACAAGACAAAGAGAACATTTTAGACTGCCTAAATGTAAAAAAAGTAGTACACAGAACTCGCTCTATTACAAAGGGCTAAAATTATTTAATCAATTACCAAACGAATTAAAATATTCTGTTAATCTGCATGCGTTTAAAGAAGGTTGTAAGACCCATGTAAAACTGCAATTTTAATTTGAAGTACTAGTTGTAAAGATTGATGTATAAATAGTTTCTTTTATAACTAAATAAAGCCTATTATTATTATTATTATTATATGTGTTGCCTTATTGCAAGAGTTTTTTTGTTTTTCGAGTGACTTATTTCTCAAAACTTTAACATTATGTTCAGTATTCAGAATACTTGCAAAATTTCTTGCATTCTTGCGAACTTTTTCAATTTGAGATACGACTGGTACCGGAGAAATTTGTTCCAACATTTTTCCAGGAGTTTTATCATCGCTTGTCAAATTCGAAAAGCTTCCTTCTACAGTCTTGGAGCAACCTGGTGTTCTTTTGTTGCACATTTTCTGTGACTGTAGACAAGTACATACATACGTACAACTAGTCACCATTTCTACCATAGGCACATTCACCATCAATCCCATTTGCAAGGGAGAGATGGTGAACGGCATCACTCAACGTGCTAGGTTGTTTGGTATTTTTGGAGGTGATGTTATCTTTATACTCCAAGGATCATGCATTTTAACGAAATATTTGCAAGCGAGTGATTTCAACCATTCGTGCAAGCAGAAACGCATATCACTGTACAATGGTTTTAGGGGCTTGAAATAATATTTTTTGATTTACTTACCAATTTTCAAACAAATGTGGGACATTTCACTTGCACAACTAATGGCTGTTTATGTATAACAGATGTACGGCATAAAACTGGATATTTAGCGCTAGCTAGCAGAAATAACGCGGTTCACCGTTGCGCCCGATATCACCATCTAACCCTGGTTTACCCTATATGATAACTTGTTTAATATCTTACTACCAAGACGGAATTGATAATAGGGTTTTTATTCTTCTCTAAATGTTAAACGCAAGGGTGCATAAGCTACAACGGAAAGTCATAAGTTGAGTCTTAAGTTGTAGTATGGTACATATTTTTGACTAGGTTGTTTGAAAAGTAAACACATCTAATTTGCAATTATTATTTTTGTCCTAATTATGTCTTTCTATTGGTAAAATATTGAATATTTCTTTTAAAATTTAATTACGTATCTTTAGGTGTTGTTTAATTACAAATTTCTATTGATGGTCAATAAAAAATATTTATTTAATACAAATATTGTAATATTTACTCTTCATCTCCTCACAATCTGTAATGGTTCTTTTTTCATTCATTGCAAAAGTTACCCGGCACGCCTGCATTTCAAAATGTGAAAACTTTAAAAAATTGGTTCGCTGATATAAAAACGTTTGCCACCCCTGTTGTAGAACGTCAATTTTAAAAATTTAACGACCGTATACGTTCTGCAACTGTGTAGCGCTCCATAACAGATTCTGCTAAGATACAGGGTGTCCCAGATTACATTCCAGCATGAGAATCTCGCTCATTATAAGAGATACAGGTTTGTTTAAATTAGATGAATTATTCCCGAGTAAAGCTGGATCCACATCAATAAAAATTTGCGTTGTGCGTTGTATTTGACACAAATTTGCTCGTGTTTGTCGAAATTTTTGTTGGTGTGGACTGTGCGCTGCATAGAAATGCACGCAAATAATTTCGTGACGAACAACGCACGCTATCCATCGTGCTGTCGGTTTTTAGCCAACTTCAAAGAGATTTGCGCCGCACAGTCTTGTCAATGTGGACTTGATTTTGAGTCCATTGTTCTGCATAAACAAACGTGCACAAGTGGATTCGGCCGTTCAACGCACAAGATAACTATTTACGTGGTAAAATACTTAACCAGATTTAAATTTGCGCCGCAAATGTTTGTGTTGAATTTGAAATACAAAATACAACATAAATTTTTATTGATGTGGATCCAGCTTATGAGAGGAGCTACAATCAATTTTTAAAAGTAAAAAATTCCTCGTAGCAAAAAATATGAAAATGTCGAATTTCTTTTTTCTCTCATAACTTTTTTGTCTTAATCATTGAAACAATTTTATTTGTATTTTCTTAAGGTACTTTGTAATGGAGAATGTAACTGTTATTTTAGATTTTTTTAACATCTACCATTTTTGAGATATTACCCCTAACTACATTCGAAAATGTTAGATGTTTAAAAAAATCTAAAATAACAGTTACATTCTCTATTAAAAAGTACCTTAAGAAAGTACAACTAGAATTGTTCTAATGATTAGGACAAAATAGTTATGAAAGGAAAAAAAGAAATTCGACAATATCATATTTTTTGCTATAACAACTGAAGCACGAGCAATTTTTTACTTTTAAAAATTGTTTATGGCTCCTCCCACATTTGGGAATAATTCATTTAATTTAAACAAACCTGTATCTCTTATAATAAGCGAGATACCCATGCTGGAAATGTAATCTGGCTCATCCTGTATAGATGACAGATGTCAATTAATAACTTCAAAAAGTGTGACAAATGCAAAATATTTAAAACGTAACTGTTGCAATTTAAGTTGGCCTTGCATACACCCATGGAGACAACACCCAAAATTTTGCCTTATAGGTAATTGCTTATTATTTTTTAAAAATTCTTATATGTAGTTGGTTATGCGAATATGTAATTTGAAATTAGTAAATATAAGTGTAATTAAAAAATTTTCAAGCCTCACTGCTTTCCGACAAAACAACTGCTTTATAATTACACGTAGCCCAAATTTAAACGCTGTCTGGTACACTCGCACGTGAAAACGATATCCTGTAATTATTCGATTGCAATTGTTTGCCATGCATTAGTACGACATTGTTCATTCTTCGGTTATGTGCCTCAACATGGTGAAAAAACAAGTTTATTTGCTTGTGGTGCTGGTTTTTGAGAGCGTAAGACTTTTAATATACTCGCAAAGGAAACTTTAATGTGTTTTTTTTTTATACCGTAGGTTAATCTAACTGTTGGGCAATCAAACTTTATTTTTAAAAAGTTTACAGATTGTACAACTGACGAAACCAGTCCTGTTAAGTTATATATTAAACCCAAAATCGTTAATGGTTCACAGTTTATGGATTTGATCGCGTCTTTGGGCATTCCTTTGGGAGATAATGTCCGAGTAAGCTTTGTAAAATTTTGTTTTGTTTCAAAACAGTCGTATTATGTTTGCTTTTGTTGAATGGTGTATTCGGTTGATTGAAATCAACTTCTTTATTCCATCCCAAAAAATTGTTTTTGGTTCTACCTTCAGCCAGGATTGCATTGCTTTTTTGACCTCTTCGTCACTAACTTCTTAATCTTTGTCAACCTAAATCGTCCTTCGGAAAGAAAAAACCTAGGTGCATCACCTTGTCCGAAGGTAAGCGGCAGTCGTCAGAATGACGGTACACATCTTCACCTGTCAAGAAGTTCAAAAATCAACTCTCCACCGCAAAGGATTAGTTCACTCTCTTCTGGGATATGAGTTTTTTGAGCACCATCAGAAAAAAAGCGAAAGAGTAAGTAATGCCCGATAGAGTGCAATTTTGGAGGAGGAGCGAAGCCAGCAACATTTCTGTTCAAAGGCATTCTTCACCTTTATGATAACCCACGCCCTCTTACGGCCGCATTAACTCTTGACACGATTCGGAGATTGAGATTGTATATCTTACAGCATCCCTTACAAAGCCCACATTTTTCATTCTCCAATTATCATGCGTTTGGGCCCCTAAAGGACGAGTTGATGGGTGGTTTGTTCCAACACCGCTATGAACAATCCAATGTACTGTCACGATTCTGCGCAGTATCAATATCGCGTTCCATCAGTCTCTGACAGTTCACCGGACTAATCCATGGATTGGTTTTAAATCGTTTTTTGGAACAAACTTAGGATGAAGTTTTAAAAGTGATGATGTTGTCGAAGAAGCGATAAATTTCTGGCTATAGACACAACCAAAAACATATTTTTTTGATGGAATAAACGAGTTGATGCAAGGGTCTAAAACGTTTGTTAAAAATGAGTGTGACTAGATAGAAAAACGACAAATGATTTGTATCTATAATTATATCATGTGTCTCAAAACAATAAATTTGCTGTTACTTTTCGAAACACCCACATATATGGTGATCAGGGAGTGTCAGATCCGGTGAACATGGAGGGCGACACAAAGCTTCCAAGTCAAGCTTTTGTTTAGTTACCAATGATGTATGCGGTCTAACACTGTCATGGTGAAACAGCGCCTCTTATTTCTGTTAATGTTTGTCCATTTTCTCCGATATTTTTCAAGTTGTCCAAATTTATTTAATTTTCAACAACTTTTGGCCAATTTTGCGATGACAACACCACCAATAAACGTAAATTTCTTAAAGCAATTTGCATTTTAACTATTTATTTAAAATTCAGAGCAAACTAGATATTGAACTAAGTGCTGATGGGTCGAAATACACGCACATTTTCACCATAAACAACCCAGACATCTGTAAAGCTATCCATGCCGTCCTGGGGGAAGTTGCTTACGGTATGGAAGTGGCCGCTCGGTTAATCCCTGGAGCTTGTCCGCTTCCCCGTGTAAGTCCAGCGTGTCTGCACGTGGTTAACAGTAATATTTGGATTGTTTTAGGGCAATATTAGTTTTTTTGACCATCCGCTAAATTTTCGCAGGATGAAGCTGCAAACTTTTCCGACTGGGTTTTTGAGATTTACTAATCATGCGATCGAGAAAATTAGCAAGAGACGTGTTGGTTGTTGGCAATATTATATTGTAAATCAGAGCTCGTAGGCTTGATGTAAGGGGTTAAACCTAATATTCCTATTGATAAACTGAAACCACATATTAATAGGAAAGCAAATAAATTTGTAAGACAAAGTTTGTGTTAATTTTTTACCATACCGACAGCTAATCCCCGACCAACCTGATATTTTGGCAAATCGCTTTACGTATTGCACAGGATGTCCGTTTAACGGAGGTTTTTTTTGGTTACGTGTACTTTCATTATTGATTTTGGTAGAGAAAAAGTACATATAAATCAAACAATTATTTAACACTTTGCACTAACTACATTTTAAAAACTTTCACAAGTCTGAAGAAACTCGCTTAAAGATTAGATTGACAATAGATTATTTAACACTTTGCACTAACTAGATTTTGAAAACTTTGACAAGTCTGAAGAAACTCGCTTGAAGATTAGATTGACAATAAATTATTTAACACTTTGCACTACCTACATTTTAAAAACTTTGACAAGTCTGAAGAAATTTGCTTGAAGATTAGATTGACAATAGATTATTTAAAACTTTGCACTATCTACATTTTAAAAACTTTGATAAGTCTAAAGAAATTCGCTTGAAGATTAGATTGACAATAGATTATTTAACACTTTGCACTAACTACATTTTGAAAACTTTGACAAGTCTGAAGAAACTCGCTTGAAGATTAGATTGACAATAGATTATTTAACACTTTACACTACCTACATTTTAAAAACTTTGACAAGTCTGAAGAAATTTGCTTGAAGATTAGATTGACAATAGATTATTTAAAACTTTGCACTATCTACATTTTAGAAACGTTGAGAACTCTAAAGAAATTCGCTTGAAGATTAGATTGACAATAGATTATTTAACACTTTGCATTACCTACATTTTAAAAACTTTGACAAGTCTGAAGAAATTCGCTAGAAGATTAGATTGACAATAGATTATATAAAACTTTGCACTATCTACATTGTAGAAATGTTGAGGTCTAAAGAAATTCGCTTGAAGATTAGATTGACAAAAGATTATTTAACACTTTGCACTACCTACATTTTAAACTTTTTGACTAGTCTGAAGAAATTCGCTTGAAGATTAGATTGATAATAGATTATTTAACACTTTGCACTACCTACATTTTAAAAACTTTGATAAGTCTAAAGAAATTCGCTTGAACATTAGATTGACAATAGATTATTTAACACTTTGCACTACCTACATTTTAAACTTTTTGACAAGTCTGAAGAAATTCGCTTGAAGATTAAATTGATAATAGATTATTTAACACTTTGCACTACCTACATTTTAAAAACTTTGACAAGTCTGAAGAAATTCGCTTGAAGATTAGATTGACAATAGATTATTTAACACTTTACACTACCTACATTTTAAAAACTTTGACAAGTCTGAAGAAATTCGCTTGAAGATTAGATTGACAATAAATTATTTAACACTTTGCACTACCTACATTTTAAAAACTTTGACAAGTCTGAAGAAATTTGCTTGAAGATTAGATTGACAATAGATTATTTAAAACTTTGCACTATCTACATTTTAGAAACGTTGAGAACTCTAAAGAAATTCGCTTGAAGATTAGATTGACAATAGATTATTTAACACTTTGCATTACCTACATTTTAAAAACTTTGACAAGTCTGAAGAAATTCGCTAGAAGATTAGATTGACAATAGATTATATAAAACTTTGCACTATCTACATTGTAGAAATGTTGAGGTCTAAAGAAATTCGCTTGAAGATTAGATTGACAAAAGATTATTTAACACTTTGCACTACCTACATTTTAAACTTTTTGACTAGTCTGAAGAAATTCGCTTGAAGATTAGATTGATAATAGATTATTTAACACTTTGCACTACCTACATTTTAAAAACTTTGATAAGTCTAAAGAAATTCGCTTGAACATTAGATTGACAATAGATTATTTAACACTTTGCACTACCTACATTTTAAACTTTTTGACAAGTCTGAAGAAATTCGCTTGAAGATTAAATTGATAATAGATTATTTAACACTTTGCACTACCTACATTTTAAAAACTTTGACAAGTCTGAAGAAATTCGCTTGAAGATTAGATTGACAATAGATTATTCAACACTTTACACTACCTACATTTTAAAAACTTTGACAAGTCTGAAGAAATTCGCTTGAAGATTAGATTGACAAAAGATTATTTAACACTTTGCACTACCTACATTTTAAACTTTTTGACTAGTCTGAAGAAATTCGCTTGAAGATTAGATTGATAATAGATTATTTAACACTTTGCACTACCTACATTTTAAAAACTTTGATAAGTCTAAAGAAATTCGCTTGAACATTAGATTGACAATAGATTATTTAACACTTTGCACTACCTACATTTTAAACTTTTTGACAAGTCTGAAGAAATTCGCTTGAAGATTAAATTGATAATAGATTATTTAACACTTTGCACTACCTACATTTTAAAAACTTTGACAAGTCTGAAGAAATTCGCTTGAAGATTAGATTGACAATAGATTATTTAACACTTTGTTCTAACTACATTTTGAAAACTTTGACAAGTCTGAAGAAACTCGCTTGAAGATTAGATTGACAATAGATTATTTAACACTTTACACTACCTACATTTTAAAAACTTTGACAAGTCTAAAGAAATTCGCTTGAAGATTAGATTGACAAAAGATTATTTAACACTTTGCACTACCTACATTTTAAACTTTTTGACTAGTCTGAAGAAATTCGCTTGAAGATTAGATTGATAATAGATTATTTAACACTTTGCACTACCTACATTTTAAAAACTTTGATAAGTCTAAAGAAATTCGCTTGAACATTAGATTGACAATAGATTATTTAACACTTTGCACTACCTACATTTTAAAAACTTTGACAAGTCTGAAGAAATTCGCTTGAAGATTAGATTGACAATAGATTATTTAACACTTTACACTACCTACATTTTAAAAACTTTGACAAGTCTGAAGAAATTCGCTTGAAGATTAGATTGACAATAGATTATTTAACACTTTGTTCTAACTACATTTTGAAAACTTTGACAAGTCTGAAGAAACTCGCTTGAAGATTAGATTGACAATAAATCATTTAACACTTTGCACTACCTACATTTTAAAAACTTTGACAAGTCTGAAGAAATTCGCTTGAAGATTAGATTGACAATAGATTATTTAAAACTTTGCACTATCTACATTTTAGAAACGTTGAGAACTCTAAAGAAATTCGCTTGAAGATTAGATTGACAATAGATTATTTAACACTTTACACTACCTACATTTTAAAAACTTTGACAAGTCTGAAGAAATTCGCTTGAAGATTAGATTGACAATAGATTATTTAACACTTTGTTCTAACTACATTTTGAAAACTTTGACAAGTCTGAAGAAACTCGCTTGAAGATTAGATTGACAATAAATCATTTAACACTTTGCACTACCTACATTTTAAAAACTTTGACAAGTCTGAAGAAATTCGCTTGAAGATTAGATTGACAATAGATTATTTAAAACTTTGCACTATCTACATTTTAGAAACGTTGAGAACTCTAAAGAAATTCTTTTGAAGATTAGATTGACAATAGATTATTTAACGCTTTGTTCTAACTACATTTTGAAAACTTTGACAAGTCTGAAGAAACTCGCTTGAAGATTAGATTGACAATAAATCATTTAACACTTTGCACTACCTACATTTTAAAAACTTTGACAAGTCTGAAGAAATTCGCTTGAAGATTAGATTGACAATAGATTATTTAAAACTTTGCACTATCTACATTTTAGAAACGTTGAGAACTCTAAAGAAATTCGCTTGAAGATTAGATTGACAATAGATTATTTAACACTTTACACTACCTACATTTTAAAAACTTTGACAAGTCTGAAGAAATTCGCTTGAAGATTAGATTGACAATAGATTATTTAAAACTTTGCACTATCTACATTTTAGAAACGTTGAGAACTCTAAAGAAATTCGCTTGAAGATTAGATTGACAATAGATTATTTAACACTTTACACTACCTACATTTTAAAAACTTTGACAAGTCTGAAGAAATTCGCTTGAAGATTAGATTGACAATAGATTATTTAAAACTTTGCACTATCTACATTTTAGAAACGTTGAGAACTCTAAAGAAATTCGCTTGAAGATTAGATTGACAATAGATTATTTAACACTTTACACTACCTACATTTTAAAAACTTTGACAAGTCTGAAGAAATTCGCTTGAAGATTAGATTGACAATAGATTATTTAAAACTTTGCACTATCTACATTTTAGAAACGTTGAGAACTCTAAAGAAATTCGCTTGAAGATTAGATTGACAATAGATTATTTAACACTTTACACTACCTACATTTTAAAAACTTTGACAAGTCTGAAGAAATTCGCTTGAAGATTAGATTGACAATAGATTATTTAAAACTTTGCACTATCTACATTTTAGAAACGTTGAGAACTCTAAAGAAATTCGCTTGAAGATTAGATTGACAATAGATTATTTAACGCTTTGCACTACCTACATTTTAAAAACTTTGACAAGTCTGAAGAAATTCGCTTGAAGATTAGATTGACAATAAATCATTTAACACTTTGCACTACCTACATTTTAAAAACTTTGACAAGTCTGAAGAAATTCGCTTGAAGATTAGATTGACAATAGATTATTTAAAACTTTGCACTATCTACATTTTAGAAACGTTGAGAACTCTAAAGAAATTCGCTTGAAGATTAGATTGACAATAGATTATTTAACACTTTACACTACCTACATTTTAAAAACTTTGACAAGTCTGAAGAAATTCGCTTGAAGATTAGATTGACAATAGATTATTTAAAACTTTGCACTATCTACATTTTAGAAACGTTGAGAACTCTAAAGAAATTCGCTTGAAGATTAGATTGACAATAGATTATTTAACACTTTACACTACCTACATTTTAAAAACTTTGACAAGTCTGAAGAAATTCGCTTGAAGATTAGATTGACAATAGATTATTTAAAACTTTGCACTATCTACATTTTAGAAACGTTGAGAACTCTAAAGAAATTCGCTTGAAGATTAGATTGACAATAGATTATTTAACACTTTACACTACCTACATTTTAAAAACTTTGACAAGTCTGAAGAAATTCGCTTGAAGATTAGATTGACAATAGATTATTTAAAACTTTGCACTATCTACATTTTAGAAACGTTGAGAACTCTAAAGAAATTCGCTTGAAGATTAGATTGACAATAGATTATTTAACGCTTTGCACTACCCACATTTTAAAAATTTCGATAAGTCTAAAGAAATTTGCTTGAACATTAGATTGACAATAGATTATTTAGCACTTTGCACTACCCACATTTTAAAAATTTCGATATTTTACGTTGAACGCGCTTCAAACTTATTTGACAGAGTCATTAAATCCCTAGAAGAATAACTTCTTACACAGCAGTTCGGCCAATCGATGTGTATAATTAAAAAAAAAAATGGCTGATATAGCTGGCCACCAACACAAAGGTATTCTGTCTTGTTCATATTTACCACCAGCCCCTATTTATTATAATGGTCAATTCGTTTTTTACTCATGTATTTTAGGTCTTCTCTGTCTTAAACTGACCACCTAATCGTTGGTTAAGTAAAGGGTATAGAGTTGTATGTTGTATTAATCCTAGAGAGGTTTAATCTTACGGTTTGATTGACTTAGGCTGGCGACATACTTGCGGGTGACCCGCAGCGGGTCACCCGCAAAAATCTGACCTTGTACTTTTTCGTTGGCGACATACTTGCGGTTGCGGTTCGGTAGAATTAACTATATTTAAGACGCTCTCATTAAAGTAAAATTCAAATAAATATTGTAGAATCAAATATTACAGGTGTGTGTACCTTTTGCATTTATCTGACGACGTATTAAATGCATTAATTAGTATTTCGCAGAATTAATTGTTTTTCTGGATAAAAAAAATTATTATTTGACGGCCAAACCATTGTTTGTCATTTAGTATTATTTTAAATATAATAAGTTAAGCATCAAACAAGTGCTTTGTCACTAAAATCTAAAAATAATTGAAAAAAGTGGAGTTAATCGATTTGGCAACTGAATTTACATTGCGGTTGACCCGCAAGTATGAACACACCGATATGTATCAATGAGTCACATTACGTCCGGGCAAACCGCAACTTGCGATTTGAACGCTGCAAGTGCGATAGATGTCCGGGCAGCTGCGGGCCCAACCGCAAGTATGTCGCCGGCCATAACAACGTGTGAGTTACAAAACTTGCGGCAACCGGCCCGGACGGGTCACCCGCAAGTATGTCGCCGGCCTTAAGCGTTTAACGAAGGCGCTTGCTTACGCCAGTTAAAGGAAATATGGTAAATTCCACTTATAAATCAGAGTTATGATGTAGAAGAGACGAGAAGAAGTAACTTTTGTACTTCTTTTTAAGCATTTAGTTGTGTACACGTAAAATGTTGTTTTGCATTAGATGATTAAGTTATTACGTGTTAAAATTTAGTGCCTCAGTTATAAACAACGATCTGAAGTGTGATTAGCAATAAATATTGGTTGTTCTAATTAGGTGTCTAAAATCTTGGCGCAATAAATTAATTGATATCTTTACATCTTGTCCTGTTACATTATAATCTTAATCCAACTCATAAAACATGGTGTTTTAATGATTAAGTTAACTTATATTAAGATCTGTATTTTTTTGTGTCATGGTTATCGTTTTGAAAGGGTATTTGACGTGTACTATTTGTTTCAGGCTAAATCCGAAGAGCAAATAGCGAAGGAAAAGCAGTGGCTGGACGCGGAGAAGTTATGGCTGGTCCATCGGGCAGGATTCGCCGCTGCGAAGAGGCTGGCGGGATCAGGAGTGGAAGCTGGAAAGCTGAGGATACAACTGGAGCAGACCGGAGAAGGTCTGGAAGTCGACGAAGATGACATCGAAAAGGTAAAGTTTGGTTTTGTTTAGGCATACAGTAAACGGAAAAAGTTTGGTTATGGTCAACTGTTTTTGGTTTTGAAAGGATCGAATTTTGAAGCGTTTGAGACACCTTTATTAAAGCTGTCTTTAAAGGTTTTAAAACCTAAAGGTTCGGCAAAAAAAAGGCACCAACATTGGATGAATCACGATGTACTGGTGGTAATTTTTTTAATAGTCCAAGCGCTCATGAGTGCAAGGAAGATATACAAGCACTATTCTTGGATACAATTCATCGCTGCTATAAATCATTTGAACGAAAAGGGAACTCCGTTCATTAAAAAAACGGGACAGAATAGCTGGTCAAAAAAAAACTGCTGTTAAAAAAGATAACAATTAAGAAACCTATGAAATATAAGCAACCCATCCAGAATTGGATACTCAGTTGGTGAAACCGTCTTCCACGGTCACCTTTTTTTTTATGTTAATTGTTTTGTATACCATTAAATCTCCTACAAAACCCAGAGTTGCTCAAACAATTTCCAAAAACACATAGCTTCAGTAATTATTGCCGAAGAGGTGTTTCCCTTTCGGGTTCCGCACTGCGACGTATTGGTCTATTGCACCCTCTCGTGAACGATCCTTATAGGAAGGAGTCCTGTGTTTTCAAAGAACTACAGGATTTTCGTAACTCTTCGTGTTGGTTTTCTCCATCCCTAGAAGTCTACGCTGATAGGTTGTTAATCCTTCACACTGGCATAGTACGTGGAGTTTATTTTCCCTCACCACATCCTCTGCTTATATCGGTCTCTGAAAGCCCCATTATGTAGAAGTGTTTATTTAACGGACAGTGTCCTGTGATGAGTCCTGTGGTTGCTCTGGTGTCTTCTCTGCTCATCCTGAGCAATTTTTCAGTCTTTTCCTTAGAGACATTTGACAGGATAGCCTTAGAATGGGCTTGTCGTGCTAATTTTATCCAATGAGCAGTATGCCCCTGTGTTCATGTCATTTAGACATCGCTTGGCTCTTAATTTCCTTAAAGTCCTTCTTTATCTTCGTTCTTTATCATTATTAGACCGAAGGTATTTGACCGTGTTTAACCTTTTAAACTTTATATTAATAAAAAACTGAATGTCATTAACTTCTGATACAATGAAGCTTAATTTTGAGTGAAAATAAAAGTGTCCGAGTTAATTATCATATGTTTTTGTCGCTGATACTTTGTATTTATTCTTTAAACACATAAAATTTAAATTTTATGTACCTAAATCTGCATAGTCAGCAGGTGTCTAGACTTCTACGTCAATTTTCTTTGCGATACGAGTAAAACTTTTAAGGAAACTGACCTTGTTCTGAATTTAACATCTCAGTGTTGATGGCAATTATCAAAATTATGTAAATTGCTCAATTTTGATCAATCAAGTTTAACATTGAAAATTGTTTACTTTAATTCGGAATTCATTATCCGTAATAAAAAGTTTTACTTAGTCGCTCATATAAATTAATTTGCATGGTAGGCGATACGTGACGTCAGTAGTTAATGAGCATGTGTAATAAGGATTGCCAACCAATTGTGGAATAAAAATTTTCTTCTTCTTAATCGGTTTCTCTTGTATCTTTCGGGGTCGAGGTATGCTTTTCTATTTCTGTGTTATGTTTCTTCACTCCTGCCTATCGTTAGCCAATTCTGGCACATCTCTCCAGCTGGCTCCTTTTTCTTCTAGTCTCTGCCTCACTCCTTTTTCCCATTTTATTCTTGGTTTTGTGTTAGAGTTATTGTTCAAGTTTCTGAACTGTATGTGAGTATAAGTACGTGCACTGCATTAAAAACTCGCGTCTTCGTTTCTTTTGATATCTCCTTGTTGCTTCTCAAACACTTATTAGTGGCGTAGTAAAATGTCTTCGGCGCCGCTATTCTGTTATTCAGATCTTCCTCCAATTTACCATTCTCTGCGATTATTGTTCCCAAGTATTTAAAATTCGCTACCTGCTTCATCTTTTTTTGGTCTAGCATTATTGTAACTGGTTCATGATTTTTCGCTATGACCATAGCCTTCGTCTTTGTTATGATAACATTCATATTATATCTAGTAAACGTATCTGCCCACACATCTAGATTTAGTTTCAATCCCTTTTCGCTTTTAGTTTTAGCTAATAGCACCACATCATCTGCAAAGGCTAATTCTGTTAAAGTTATTGGTATTAGTTTATTTCAACCTCAGTAGCCTTCCTTTGTGTTTTGTTTGCATTCTTTAATTCTTTTATCCATAAGAAATTTAAAGAGCATTGGACTTCTGTTGTTAGAAATTCCTGGAAACTGCTTTTTTGGGGATAAAAATCAGAGATTTAAATTTTCTCTTAACACATGACAATCAGAACAGTATATTTATTAATTTTTTTACAATTTTTATAATTCTTTGTAATATACAATTTGTTCATAAAATGAACAAAATGTAAATGTTTTTAAAAAGGTAAAATGATGACGAAAAATGACATGTAGAGTATTCTCCATCGAGTATTCTCTTTTTACGTTAAACTAAAATTTTAAAAGAAGATAGAACATTAAACTATACAGTTAGTTCGTGTTATGTAAATCACTAGTAAATTTCTTGTTAGGTTTTTTGGGTGCACTTCAATTCTATTTTGATATGCAGGGTGTCCCCGTTATCACCGCGAATATTTTAAGTGGTGATATATAAAGCAGTTTATAACTCTCAAACCATTGCCTGTAGACAAAAAATAAAAAGAACTAATTTTGTAGAGAATTTCATGCTCTATTAAAAAGCTTCAAGGTATTTTACGATAAAATTGATATTTTCGGCTATAGAGCCTTATAAATGCAGAAGTGTAAAAAAATCAAGTAAGTGTTGATATCAGCTTACATTTGATTTTAGGAAAAAATTTTACTTAAAATTTTTTCTTAGAAAAAGGTCCTCTATCACCACTTAAAATATTCGCTGTGATAACGGGGACACCCTGTATATTGTAAAGGTTTTTAGTTTCCTCATCCACTGAATTGAAGGTCGTATTGTATTACGAAATTTGGTACATACCTGGTGGCATCAGAAATGATCCGTAAAACTTAATGTTTTAATCTCTGGATGATTTCAATATTTGACGAACTAGAATTTCCCCATATCTGGATGCCATAGGTCCAAATAAGTTTCAATATGACCTTGTATAAGAGGAGCCTGCTTTCTATAGACAATTGAGATTTTTGTCCTATCATCCAGTTGAGTTGATAAAATTTGGTGCCAAGCTGCTTCCTCTTGGCCCAAATGTGTTTGCGCCAGGTCAGTCTCCTTCCTGTCAATATGCATACCCAGGTATTTGGCTTCGTTTGCCTGTGGATGTTGACGGTCGTTTAGTATAACTGTCAAGCAGGTCTCTCTCCTAAGAGTAAATGTAACATGTGCTGATTAAGTTTCGTTTGCCTTAACTCGCCATTTGTTCAATCAGGGTTGTATTTTGTTTAAGTGATGTTGTAGGTTTTTAGAGGCAGTGATAGGATCCACATGGGATGCCAAGATGGCGGTGTCATCCGCAAAGGTGGCAACTGTAGTTAGACGAGTGGTTGATAGGGTACAAATCTGTATATTCGTCGTGGTGTTTAACAAAGAAGTGCCTATTTTTGAGAAAGAAATTTAAGATTTGATAAAAATGGCATGGGATGTTCTTTTTTAGTTTGTAGCGCAATCCGTCATGCCATAGCCTGTCAAAAGCCTGACTAATTTCTAGGAAGGCAGCAGAGCAATATCTTTGCCTTCTAGTCTAGATCATTGCTTATCTTTTTGAACACTCTGTGTACTTGTTCAAACGTAGCGTGCTGATTCCGAAACCGAATTGGTGATAGATATTAATTCAAAAACTTTTTTTAAAACCAAAAACTAAACTTTTTCAGTTGATTTTGTGCTTTTATTTTTAACTACATTTTTCATTGCTTTACAGGCCAACCCACCGCAGTTCGATAGGGCCGAAGATTTGGCCAACCTGCGGCACCTGAACGAGTCGAGCGTCCTCCACACCTTGCGCCAACGATACGCAACGAATCTGATTCACACCTATGCGGGGAACACGACCCTTATCGTTGTTAACCCCATGGCGCCCCTCGCAATTTATTCTGAAAAGGTAAGTAAGCGGTTGTGGCGTGCATAAATGTACATTAGCGAGTCGGAAGTCTGTCTAGTCGTTTCGATTCGCTCTTTAAATGAAAATTGATGATTCACAACTAACACATTAAAATAATTTTTGTCGGGGTAATTTAGTAATTATTGTTTGAGTCCAATATTTTTACAGTTCGTCAACGCATATTTTAGAGATAAGTTATTCTTCCTATGATGTAAGAGTTGTTTTTGAAAAAAATTAACTATCGTTGTACATGGTATCTCGGTTATTATCAGAGATAGAAAAAACTAAGTACGTAGTCTAAATTTCTTCTTTTTTAGAGAGAAATTCATTGCCGTAAACAGATTTTTGATATCTTTTTTAATTTTCGCAATATCGCCAAAAACCGATTTTTGGCACTTTTCAAAAATGTTAAATATCTCGCTTAAACGAAAAGATAGAGAAAAACTTTCAAGACATTTTTGGCATGTTTTTTTCCTTAATAAGATAGCGATGTTCAATATTTTTTTACTAATGAAAATATTGATATGTATTACAAAAAACTTTCTTATTTTAATTGGCAACCATAAGCCAATTTTTTTTTTTTGAAAAGCGCAAAAAGTAAGCTTTCGATTTATGTCAAAGCCAACCATGGTTGCTATTTAAAATAACAAAATTGGGTGTATTTATCAATATTTATAGTAGTAAAACAATTGAATATCGCTAACCGTTTCTCTATATTGACTATTAAGCGAGATACCCATGTAATCCCATCGAATTTGGACCACCCTGTACATATAATTTGACCAATGATATATTTTTTTCTTAAAAGTCGTAACATAGTTAAAAAATAAAAAATAAAAACCAGCAGTATTTAAATTCAAAGTTTTGATTTCCTTTCTGGAATATTCGGCGAGGTATTCAAAACCCCTTTCACAAATCAAGTCGGAAGCGCAAGTGTTTTCGGAAGTTTATTATATTATGTTAATGAATTTCGTTTTTTATTTGTTCAGTTTTGGTTTGTTTTGGACCTCAAGTCTTACACAATGCCCAACAAAGATTCTTAAAATGATATATAGAAAGCCAAAACAACGATAACTGTAATATGAAGAGAGTCAAAGCTTTATTTGTTTGATGTTGTGCGGCACCGTCTTGCTGGAACTAATATTCTTTATCACAGAACTCTGTAAAATTTTAAAATTATTGGGGTTCCACAATGCTTAAATATTGCCGTACGTCGATAAACTATTATTTAGTCATGAATCCTTTTACTTTTAGGTGTAGGACTGTTGAGTTGTGTTGTTCTGACTTTTTTTCCATGATTTTCTGTCTTCTGCTAGCTTTTTTATGTCTTTTTATTTGATGTATCTATCCGTTGCTACTTTTTTAACTTCGTCTTGCCAGGTTTTTCTTGGTCTACCTCGTTTGTTTTGGCTCTGTTATCTTGCTTCATAGGCTTTTCTGGTTAACCTTTCTTCTTTCGCTTTCTACCTGTTCTAACCTAAGCCCATCTTAAGTGATGTTATGCTCTTTGTTCTCTAATACAATCTTGGTTTCCGGGTTTGGAACCGCTTCTTCTATATTTAGAAGTAGTTGACGTTTCGACCATTGTGTCTTGGTCTTTTTCAAAACGACTGACTTTGTTCTCTGTTGTAACGATCATAGTTTTTTCGATAAGTAATATCCAGAATTCTTAGTGGACACATATTTTTAATTTTATTTGATTCTAAGAGCTTTTACTGTTAGATGTAGGACTGTTGAGTTGTCCTTACTTTTTCCACATTGTTCTGTCTTGTGCTAAGTGTTTTAGCGCTTCCCTTTTGATGTTTTTATCAGTTTCTGCTTTATTAACTTCGTCTAGCCAGGTTGTTTTTGGACTACCTCATTTGCTTTTTCCTTTATCACCTTTCTTCTTTCATTGTAAACCCCAGCTGTCTTTCTTGTATTTTTGTTTCAACTAATTTCATCTTTAATTGTTCTCTATATTTTTCATTTCTGATTCTCTTTTTTGGTTCTTCGTTCGATTTTTCTTAGAGTTCCCATTTCTGCTGCATTCACACGGCTACCGTTTCCTTTTGAGGTTATCCACGTTTCACTTCCGTACAAAAGCGTTGGAGATACTACCTTTTGACTACTTTAACTTTTGATTTTTTTGAGATTTCTGTTTTCCCAAAATGGTTGCTCTTTAGCTGTTAAATATTCTTCAAATTTTTCCTGTTCTTTCGCTTATTTCCTTATCCACCCCTCCATCAATCTTGATGATCTCCTAAATATCTGGAGCCATCTACGTGTTCCAATCTGCCCTTACATTTTAAAGCTTAAAAATTCCATTTTATTTAAAGTTGGTTTAACATACTGAACATTTTGACAAAGCTTTTTAACCATTTTGTTGATCGACGTTCTTAGTTTAAAAGCCTGACACAGTTATTTTTGAGCAAGATTCCACATACTACTTTAATAAATTGTTTTATTTTCTCTTTATTTAAGGTAATCGCTTTGTTCAAAGGCTGCAAAAGCGAAGACATGCCTCCACACATCTACTCCATGTCGCAGTCTGCATACCACAACATGCTCTCCTCACGTCGTGATCAGTCCATAGTCTTCTTGGGCCGTTCCGGCTCAGGAAAAACGACCAATTTCCGACACTCGATTCAGTATCTCGTGACTGCAGCGGGCGTAACCAACAAAATATTGACGGTGGAAAAGCTTAGCGCGATCTGGAACGTCCTTGAAAGCTTCGGCAACTGCAAAACCGTCATGAACTCAAACGCCACGCGATTCACCCAAATATTCAGTCTCGATTTCGACCAAAGCGGCGTAATCGCTTCGGCTAGTATACAAATTCTGATGCTGGAGAAGTCCAGGATAACCAAGAAACTCGAAGCGGAGAGCACATATCACGTCATGTACAGGCTGTTGAGCGGCGTCGAGGGTACGTTGAGGAAGATTCTTTACCTGGATAACTTAACAGGGAACGAGCAGAATCCTTTCATTAGCGTGCAGTTGAAAGAGGAGGACAAGCTGAGGGCGCATGCCGAGTTTTTGAAGATATGCAACGCGCTGGTCGTGCTGGGAGTGTCGGAAAACGAACAAAAACTGATTTGGTCCGTTCTGGCGGCGATTTTCCATCTTGGCTGCGCTGGTGCAACCAAAGGTAAGCATTTTTTGCTAGTAACTTTAAAATATCCTGGTATGGACGTCTTAGTCCAATTCTGGGCCCTAGGCAAAAATGAATGTACGACCCCCTTACAGATGATCTGTAAGAGAATTGTAAAATATGTACGTAAATAATATCGTGGAATAAGGGTGAAGTCATTGGAAGAAGTCGGAACAACAGATTCAAGGGTTTACTTAAGAATCTTTTTTTTTGCAGCTGGTAGCCGCTATCAATTCTCCAATCCCCAGTCTGCTCAAAGAGCTGCCCATTTACTGGGAACAACAGTTGAAGAACTATCGCGCGTTATCTTTGGCTTGGCCTCTGGAGGACTGGCAACGCCTAACGCTCCTAGGGCGCCGTTCAGAACTCCATCTCCCATAGATAAAGGATTGGATCGAGATGTGGTTGGACTGGAAGCCCTGGAAGGAATCATTATTGGCCTCTACGCTGAAGTGTTCAACTGTATAGCTTCCCTAATAAACAAGTAAGTGAAACCATATTTTTTGGCAAGGATAGTGTCCTAATGATCGCAGAGTGACCGTTACAAGAACTGACGAACTAATCGCGATCTGATTCGTACTTAGTTCATTTTGAATCTTTGGCTATCAAGTCGGCTTTTTTGCAACCAGTAATTCTTATTTAAATGTATGAGTGTTTTTAGCTTAATTTAAAAGGTCTTCCACTGTTAAAGTCTTAATTTTTTCAGATCAATTTCTGCGCCAACCCACACTGTCACATCGCTCCTCTTGATAGACACTCCCGGGTTCCAGAACCCGGCGTCTTGCGGCAAGCAAACCGGAGCAACGTTCGAAGACCTCTGCCACAACTACCTCCAGGAAAGGCTGCAACTCCTCTTCCATCACACAAATTTGGTGGCGCCGAAGGATCGC
Source organism: Elmis aenea (assembly GCA_947652605.1). Classification (NCBI taxonomy): domain Eukaryota; kingdom Metazoa; phylum Arthropoda; class Insecta; order Coleoptera; family Elmidae; genus Elmis; species Elmis aenea. Next base: position 28,479,383 of record OX393583.1, on the reverse strand, counting down.
TACACCCAGGAAAACGTCGACCTACTTTGCGACGAAAATGAAACGGACAATCTCATCAATCCTCAACCCTTGGTTAGTTTACTGGATAAACCTTCACAGAACAGCGTTGTACGCGCGTCGCAGACCGATCTGAGGGACTGCGACCGGAGAGGACTGCTCTGGTTGCTGGATGAGGAGGCTATTTACCCAGGATCGAGCGATGATTCGTTCCTCGAGCGCGTTTTTACGCATTACGGCGATCGCGATCACCAGCTTCTGTTGAGGAAAGCACCGGGTAACAACCAATTCGTGCTGCAACACCTACAAGGCACCAATCCGGTGTTGTACACAGTTAACGGCTGGCTTAGGAGTAGCAGGGAGAACCCCATTTCACGCGCAGCCGTTACTGTTCTACAAGAAAGCAGCAAGTAAGCATTTTTTTTGCGTAAATCTCTGACTAAAAAAACGTGGTCATGTATTCTATGCAACTTCTTTCTTGCAGGGAAGATTTGAGCAAGCTTTTTGTCAACATCAGGGGTCTAGGCGCTTCGAGTTTTAGTGGTTCCGTTGTTGGAATTGAAGGAACTCAGTCTCTTCGTCGCGCTTCTAGTATACGAAGAACTTTTACTGCAGGAACCGCGGCTATTAAAAGAAAATCTGTCTGTTTGCAGGTATGTAGTGCTAAAAATTCATTGTATTTTTCATAGCGTTCATGTACGTCCTAAACGCATCCGGTTTTGACACTCAACACGTACAAAAAATTAGAATGTTTTGTGGAAAGACGTTTGGGATCAACAATTCTTCCGTATTACATCGCTAAATTATTTTGCACGGCTTTTTTAACAGATGGCAAAAAATAAAACCATGTTTGGAAAAAGTGGACTTCATTGATCTATTTTAGGTGCAAATTTTTTAATAAATTCAGTTTAATAAAAAGAGCTGGGTGAAAAATGTTTTTGATTTTGAGGAATTGGATAATTTCAGACCGGTACTAACTTTGCTCGATACCGTTTAGATTTTTCTCCGTACGTTTGTGTTAAAGAACTCTAAAAAAATAATTAGGGAACAAATTACTACCATAGCAATAAAAGAACTTATTAGATTTGCACTTTTCAGGTGTTTGACCAAATTTGTTCTGAATTTTTTCCTTACAAGATGTTACATTTAATTTTTGATGAACTGTTTTTTTCTTGTTTAGACCAAGTTTACTGTGGATGGTTTGATCGAGACCTTGCGAAGAACGAAACTACGTTTTGTTCACTGTATTCTACCTCAACACAATGCTGGCCATTGTGATACCAACGTGGCACTTCTAGCCGCCAAGTCTGCTTCAAACCAATCAGAAGATTCTGTGGTCAACATCCCGCTATTGCGATCACAAGTAAGTAAATGCTGTAAATTAATATTTTAAGTGCCCGAGCATACTCACACGAAATTTATCCGTTTTTTCCCCCCAATGAATCAGTAAAATGTAAACATTTTCTAAAACTCGGTTCTTCGAACTTATTGAGCAAGTTTTCATCATGGTTTCTTTTGTGGTCTGTACAATTTCGTTCAAGTTGGACAAGCTTTTTCAGACCACCATAACAGTAATTCGCTTCCCGAAAATGCAGCTACATCTATCTTCTATTTTGACATTGCATCCGATTATAAGTAATGCTATTAAAGAATTAACCTCCGTTTCTGACACAGATCAAATTGCCTGTTTCGTCTTCTTAATTTTACGCTTGTGCTGAAGAAAATGGCTTTTGTCTCTCACAATTAGTCTCTACGTATCTTCCTATCTTTTACCAATTTTCCAACTCTTCTCTACTCAATCCTTCAGTTCATAGCAGCTTCTTTTGCTTCAACATTCCAGGTTTGGTCTTTTTTATCCATTTTTTCCTTCAATTTCTTCTTCATAGGCTTTCTGGTCACGCTGTCTTATCCCAATCGATGTTCATGTTTTAACTTCTTAACCGGAAAGAAGTTAAGTCTCTTTACTGTCCCTCTTTTTGGTGTAGAAAGCTAATTTAACATTTAAAGGAGAGCATTATTCATATTTATGCGAAATTTTCAAAGTCTATGCATTCTTTTGATTGAGAAAAAGCTTTGCTTTGCAATAAATGTTTATGAGGAACATCATTTAGCAGTTATTGTCTACATCACGGTATACAGTTTCATCTGCGCGATATACTCTCGTTGCCATACGTCATTTTTACGCCTAGTATAAGACTCTACAATAGTAGACATTTCAAATTTGGCACAGAAATGCATAGAACTGCCGAGATTTGATTAGTTTCATTTGTTTTTTCCCTTAATTTAAAATTTGCAATGCAGCTAAATCTATAAATTAATAAACATTTTAACTTTAACCTAATTTGCTACGTTTATGTTTGAGTCTGGATGTCGCCAATGGTCAGTCCTAGTCACGATTACAATCTAATCACTACACCACTGTGACTACATAGCACTGTACTCTGCTTTTGCACACTTTCAGTCTACACAAGTTCAAAGGGTTTAATCCTTTTGAGCCTACGCACTAGTTTTTGATTATCGAGAACTTGAAGCACTTCAATGTTGGAATGTCTGTGGAGCCTCTCCTCATGTCTTTTGGCAGCTTTTTTAATTTCTTCCTGGACAGATTCGACCCGGAGTTCCCGGTGTAAATCGTTGTTCCGAACATACCAAGGAGCATTTACTATGCTCCTTAATACACGGTTTTGGAATTTTTGAAGACAGCTGTAGTTGCTTTTTTGGCACAGCCCCATAATTGTAGTCTATATGTCCAAACAGGCTTGAGCAACTGTTTGTACAGGAGCAGTTTATTTTGGATAGAAAGCTGGGAATTTCTTCGTATTAGCCAATACCTATCTCTATACTTTATCTTCAGCTATTCCGTTTTCTTTTTGACGTGTTCCTTCCGTTTTAACTTGACGTCTAAGTTTAGGCCAAGATATTTAGCAGTCTTTTTGCAAGGGATTATATTATTACTTAGATACACTGGTAGGTAGTTTATTTTGTTGTTGTTGAAATAACCGTGAACAGATTTTTCTTCGTTAATTTTAATATCTCACTGTTTTGTTCATGCAACTATTTGATTAGTTGCGCTTTGGAGATTTTCTGTTGTTTCTTCTATGGTTGCTCGTGTAGTTAGAACTGCGGTGTCGTCAGCAAATGTGGCGAGTTGTACGTTTTGTGTTTCTGGAATGTCATGTGTATACAGCAGGTACAATACCGGTCCAAGGACACTTCCCTAAGGTACAACTGCTTTTATAAACTCAAGTTCTGAATATTCGTTTTCCATTTTGCCTTAAACTTTCGTTGAGATAGATATGACTCCAGGAGCTGACTATGTTGAACAGGAAGCATTTTCCTTAATTTCGTTAGTAATCCTTTATGCCAGACTTTGTCAAATGCTTTGGATTAAAAACCATAAATAGGAAAATCATTTTAGCATAACCACGTTTTACTGTTCTTTGGTTATCAAGACGTATAACATTCAAATTCTTGCGCACACCATCCGATTTACCTGCATGTCTTCTGTTGTAGATTCGAGGAGGGCAGATTCTAGAAGCCGTTCGACTTTACAAACAGGGTTTTCCTCATTTCATACCTCTTGGAGAGTTCCGAAGACGTTTCCAGTTACTGGCCACGGATTTAAAATCGAGCAGTCCTGTCCTGGACGAAAGGAAAGCCGTAGAGGACATGCTGCTGTCCCTCGATTTGGAGCTGTCGAATTACCGCGTTGGATTAAGTCAGGTAGGATTTTTATTTTTACCATTACAACCGGTCTTTACAGAAAAATAATTACTTCATGTGTGGTTGCACATTTAAGGTATTGCAAAATAAATCCAAAACAATTTTAATGTTGTTTTTCTACTACCGCTAATGTAAATGACTCCTACCGTACAGCCTGCATGCATAGTAAGTGAGTCCTAACGCACGGTAAGCAAAACGCACACTTGCCTAGAAATGTCAAAGTAGGCTTACGTCAAAATTGACAAGACAACGTAATAACAAGTGTATATTAGCCAAAAAGTCGTTAAAAACATGGGTATTAGGTGATCGTAGAAAAAGTAAGCTACATAACACGAGTTGTAAAGCAATTATTACGCACTCGTGGAAGTACGCACTCGTGCGCAACTTTTTCACTCGTGCGTAATATGCTTCTTACAACTCTTGTTATGTAATAATACTTACTATTATAATAACCCAAATTGTTTGCTAAATTTTAAACCAAAAATTGCGAAAATCCGACGGTAAGTCATAAAAAAGTTGCAAGGAAAATAAATAACACGGGCAGTTTGGGCCACGCTATAAATATGTTCTGTATTAAAACAGAACCAGTTTCCTGTATTAGTTCTAGAGTTACCTCCACAGATGTCTCCAGTTACTCTTCCAGCGTTCGTCGAACGTATAATCTCTCTTTATCACGTTTTTGTAACATTTTAGTCACTTTATAGTATTTTAATTACTTCGAGCTAACGTAACCTTGACCAGGAAGTGAAATTTTATTTGTATCACAAAATATTTTACGGTAAAATTCCATTAATTGTTAGAAAGGTTCCTCTATTCTATGCTTATTTAATAATTTTTATGTAGATATGTATGTGGGTTAATAAGCAAATGCTTTTTATAGCAGATCAAATTGTTATTTAAATGTTATTTTTATTGCGAACAAGCCTTGTCGGTTTGTTAATAAGAAGCAGAAAATTTCGCGCCAGGTTTCAATGAATAAGCATTTTGAATTAACTGTTGAAAATATCTTATAATTTTTTTAAAATGATTATTTAATAGTAATAGTAATAATTATTTTATTTTTTTATTCCCAGTTGTCATCGTATTAGAAATTTTCCTATTTATCCTCGAAAAAGTGCACACTATAGTCTTTGCAATTTTCAAGAAAATTTTGAAAAACTTGATTAAAACGTACTGAGGTTGAATTATTGTTATTTTTCTACGACCACTATTATAAATTATTATTATTGTACAACCTTTAACCTTTAAGGGGGTTTTAAAAATAATGGTATGTAACAGAAATTTGTACGAATTACTTTTCAATATCTAGCGGTTTTTCAGTTTGGTTATAATTTCCAGATCTAATACATTTTAACAATAATTTCTAAAAGCGAGAATACTCTACAATAAACCACACAAATTTCCCGTCGCTATTAAAAATACAAAATCAAAACAATATAACATCTGACGTACGTCCAATTACAAATTTAAATTCGTTCGGTGTCCATCACAAAATCAGTTGACATTCGACGGGACATAGTATGAAAATAGAGTTCCTTGGCATGCAGTTATAACGAACAAGTTGATGCCAAACTGCAATGAACCGAACGAAACACTTGCCATTATATTTGGCAATAAACAAAAACCAGTTTCTACACCTACTGATTACGTTCAACCGGAAAGAGATGTATTTATACAATCTATAGAAGCAAATAAAAGTCTTCGAGTTGAACGACCACTTTCAATGAGGCCCAACAGTCAGTAAAATAAACAAAAATATTTTGAAAATTGTACTAGTAAACAACTTTGCGGCTAGCACAACAGGAATTCCCTAAATAAAACAAATTAAACAAATTATCTTGTATCCTGTTGTGTCTATAATGACATAACAATATTGAAAAAGAAATTATGGATAAGATTTTGTACATAAAAATAAACAGATTCGCACGTATTTGTCCAAAACTCTCTCATATTTCAATAAACGAAATGAGAAATAAGGAGTTACAGCTAAAAGACTGAAACGTGATATTGGTATTGCGCATAAAGCTGATGGTCCTTCGGGTCGGACCGGAACAAACCTAATATAATCTTTAAGTATTGCATATTTTGCTCTCGGTATGCCATTTTTAAAATTAAAGCACTTATAAGTTTAGTTTCTTAAATGAAAATGGAAATCAGTTGCTTAAAGCTTTAATAAATTTCTTGAAATCATATAGTGTACGTTGTACGACATATATTGAATATATTTTTTACTTGTGTTGTTAGCATAACAAAACATTATGTACGTTTTTATGTACACCTGTAATAAAAGCAACCTTTCTAAGCAACGTGTTAAAGGGAGATCACAATACATTCGTTGAGAAGCTGAAATTTACCAAATAATCACCAACCTTACAGAACGTTTGGTAATAAAGCTGTGCCATTCTAACTTATCAGCTATGTAGCCTATATTTTATATGCGTAAGGGTGTAAGTTACACCAAATCAAAACAGCTGGTCTCATATTATTTAAAAAAAATAATTGCCGGCCTTAAATCGTAACATTTAGGGCAAAATCTATAATACTTGCCTAATAAATCGGGTAACTGTTAACATTACGAAATTCGCGGTAATTTCAAAAAGTACATTACGCACGAGTGGAAAAGTTGCGCACAGAGCCGCGTAGCCACGACTGCGTATTTCCACGAGTGCGTGATTGCTTTACAACTCGTGTTATGTAGCTTACTTTTTCTACGATCACATAATACATACGATTTTATCGTTTTTTTTTTGTTGTTGCTAATATACACATGTAATTACGTTCTTGTCAATTTTGACGAAAGCCTACTTTAACATTTCTAGACAAGTGTGTTTTTTGCTTTAAAATTAAATGAAATAACACTGAAGTAGAAAAAGAATAAATGATACCAGGCCGGCTGTTCAATACACAGATTTGTTCACTTTAAAATTGAAATGAAAGTTATCGAGTTATTATTTGAAAACTAAAAAAAAAACATTTTAGAAAAGAACCAATTCGGTTTACTGCAAACCCAAGTTGATGCAAATCGATAGTTCGTTTACAATTTTATTTTACTTTCACCGAAATTTGAAGCGCGGAACCACACAGGCAGCGATTATTTCGGGGCTTGGCTCAATTTGCAATTTTTAATATCGCCGCATTGTGTAGGACGCGTACATCACACAGTTATTCATTTTTTTTCTCGAAAGGGTGACGTCCGTGGGAGCGGCCTGACATCTCGAAACAACTCGACATATCTTCAATAAAAAATGAGCATCGGCATGACTTTCTCGTTGAACCCGATAAATTAGCCACCTTGAATTCAAGTGAAATTATTTTTTGTACCTTGGGCGCTAATTTCACTTCGGGATTAAGTGCGACAGTCGCGCGCACTTTCCCTTTTTCAACGAATTTTCTGTACTCAGACCTTGCTCGTCGCCAAACCGCAGCATTACGCGCAAAAACTCCATCGATTGTTTTGCCGGTGCATTTCTAACTGTAATTATCGATCCGATATTTGCATATACCGTGATTTAATAACTCGTCCGATGTTTAACAAAACAAATGCATTAGCGACCGTTACTGTGATATGCAAGAGCGTTGTTCCGCGTAAATCTACAACCGTCAGTCTTGCAGAGTTATTTAATTTTTTATTTCGAAGAGTTCACACCTAGCCGCGTTCCCGTTTGCTTCGAGCGGGATTTTTCGCATCTAGAGTGCCCGAGGAACGCTTAAAAACAAAAAATTGTGATGGATTTGTAGCAGGAGGAAATTATTTCTGTGCTTTTTGCAGGGTTATTAACCTGCAGAAGAAATTTGCGAGACAAATTAGGAAATGATAATTTGAATTTGGGATTGATGTACAGTAAGACGTAGATTTAATGGGCTGTTAAATCTAAATGGTAGTTAAATTTAAATGTTTGTATAATAGCAAACTGTATTTTTTAGATGGTGCATTAATTACTATATGCAGGAAAAAACATTAAATGGCGTTTCCTGTTCAAAGAGTTAGTACAAACTAGCAATTGCGGAGCCCCTTCAGGGCTTCTCTACCGCTAGACCCCGCCTTGCGTGTAGTAGTCCCTTTGCACGTAAAATTCTTTTTGCGCAAAATATTACCTTATGTTTGGTGCAAGTCCTATGTCCATCCGTTCCCAAGATATATCGATTATAATTAAGAGGGTCGTCTTCTTTGGAGGAACAATCGATTGGCTCAAATTTTTATTCACAACACCCGTTATTGCTCTTTAAAATCGAATAAATCAATATTCGCACTACTCGCGCTGCGCGCTCGTACCCAACAGGAAAAATCATTAAAATGCGTTTCCTGTAAGATTTAGAATAAACAAGTTGACCTAAAACTCAGTTTTTATTTGACAGCTGCCATCAATATTCTTGTAGAATTTATCATGTAGCGATACAAAATCGCAGAACGCATACAAATCATTGAATTTTATGACGAAAATTTAACGTTCTCGCACGAATACACTTCGCAAAATTAGCCCCTTTTTAACGCCAAATTGGACTCTTTTAGCGTTCAAATTGTTCATACCAGCAGTAAATTAAAGCTTCACTAAAAGCTAAATCTACACTTTCCATAAACTCATAAGCGTTTATACCTTTTCAAAACTTCATTGATTTTCAATAGTTGAAGTAATACTTTAATCGTTTGTAAAAACCTTACGTGGTCTTTTTTGCCTGTGCGGCATTTAAATATTAATGCTGATAAAAACCAAAAAAGTTTTTTAAACAGGATGTAGTATATTCACAAGTTTATTCATTCAAGCAATATATTAGACTTTAATTAATATATAAGCAATTTGCAAAATGTAAGATCTTTTTTTGTATCTGTTTTAATTTTACGAAAACGTTTGATTATTTGCAATTAAAACAAAACTCATAAAAAGCCCAAAGCTCATCGTATCATCTAGTGTATCAAATACTACTTTAACTTTTTATTTTTGATGACGACGTCTTTGACAACATTATTTCAACTTTCTTAAAAATTATCAGATACATCTTAAAACTTATAATGAGCATTTGCAGACTTTCAAGTAACAGTTCTTTGTTTTTTTTAAACGACAGGTGGTTAATGGCATTTTAGAATGGAGCACTTGCCAAATTTTCGAGAAAAAAAACTATGAATGATAAGTGCCGATAACACATAAAAACAAACCAATTGAATTGCAGATTTAAAATAATCTCTAGTGATCACACTGGCAAACAGGGATATCAAAAAATGTATGAAAAATTGTTGGACAATTTAAGTAATTCATTTATTATTGCTAATAAGCTAAATTAAAATCACTTCGAAGATTCCCTGGTCTTAATTGAAAACCAATTTTAAAACTCTTGTCTAATATCAGCTGTAGCTTAAAACTTTCATGACCCTATTAAAAAGTATATGAAGCGAATGTTCATCGTATACAAGAAAAACTCTTGGAATTTACTTTCAATTATGAACGCACGCATTTCCTTTGATCATCTTCAAAGTTTTTTTATTCACAGGTATAATTACAGACCCATGTGCGAAGCAGAGAACATTATGGTAGAAAGTTGACTACCAGCTGCAGAAGAGCATGAGGTTATTTAATTAAATTATCGACTGACAAATGAATTATTTGTACATAATTACAACAGCCATACAAGTCCTCTCGCGACTGACTCCTCTCGTTATAACATACCGGATGTGTAAAGTGAAACTGGGAGATAAATCATAATTGGTACTTCCGGATAATAGAAATAATTGCTTAGATAAAGATTAAACGCGCATTATATAAGTGTCAAACACAACAAGGATGGCACAAAAGGCAAAAAACGCTAAAGCATTAGGTGTAGTCTTTAAGTGTTTAAGCGTTTTTCTTGCAATAGCCATTAAGATTTTCAGTATAAAAAAAAGGTTTCATAATTGTATTTTGCCTGTTAAAATTATTTGTATGAGTAAATGAGACACTCGCTTGGCATTAATTATATTTATTAACAAGAAACACTGATTTTATTCTTGAGGCTCTCGCGGCCGTTATCCATAATACAATCTTGGTTTCCGGGTTTGGAACCGCTTCTTCTATATTTAGAAGTAGTTGACGTTTCGACTATTGTGTCTTGGTCTTTTTCAAAACGACTAATTTGTGAGGCATGTTGCTGGGTTTATATATCCAGCTTGTGGAGGCGTGGCGTTCCGCTTGATGGATTTGTTCTGCCTCAGTGATTTTGTGATGACTGGTTTCCATATGTTTGGGAGTTGTATGCCTGTGTCTCTGTTGTAGTTGTTTGGGTTCTTGATGATTTCCAATGATTCTCGATATAATCTTGGCCAGAAATGGTTTGCGCGGGCCAGTAGTTTTGTTTCTCTGAAGAGGATGTTGTGTCCTGTACCCTGGGCGTGTTCTGCTACCGCTGATTTATCGACTTGTTTTCTTGTTGTTTGTCCTTCGACACAGGACTACACCACGCGGGAATATATAGCATACCTTGCTCCTGTGGAAAAGTATACATAGGACAAACTGGCAGGAGTATACAAACGCGTCTCAAAGAACACGAAGGACAAACAACAAGAAAACAAGTCGATAAATCAGCGGTAGCAGAACACGCCCAGGGTACAGGACACAACATCCTCTTCAGAGAAACAAAACTACTGGCCCGCGCAAACCATTTCTGGCCAAGATTATATCGAGAATCATTGGAAATCATCAAGAACCCAAACAACTACAACAGAGACACAGGCATACAACTCCCAAACATCTGGAAACCAGTCATCACAAAATCACTGAGGCAGAACAAATCCATCAAGCGGAACGCCACGCCTCCACAAGCTGGATATATAAACCCAGCAACATCCCTCACAAATTAGTCGTTTTGAAAAAGACCAAGACACAATGGTCGAAACGTCAACTACTTCTAAATATAGAAGACGCGGTTCCAAACCCGGAAACCAAGATTGTATTAAGAAACACTGATGATACACTTATATTTACAATAAGGCTCAGAGAACACGGGCGCAACTCAAATAGTTGCCAAACGCAATTCAAACAATATCTGTTTCATGCAATAAGCACACTGTGTGCGCGCGTGAAAATATTTGTGGAATTGTTATTCATCAAGCTGAAAGAGGTCCTAGTTAAGTCAAACTTGCGTTACCCACATTCGGTGGGTCGGTACAGAACCCATCGATACGTTCCACTAACGAAATCGTATGAGCTACGGGGGTTATTGACTTTTCAATTCGATTTCTTTTTGCGGGCTCGATAAATCTTTGAGTCATTTGTTGTGGTGCGGCACGATTTACCAGAGGCGATTTTGCGGGAACGGGAATTTCGGCAAAGATGTAGATCACTTTTGCTTATAGCAAATAGCAATTTAAAAGCCCGGTTGAGAATTATTGAGAGACGTTTTTTGGCCTTTAAAATTATTGTAACATCTATGCAGGGTGATTGTTTGAGATCGGTACTTAAAAATATATGTAGAATGAAAAAGAGTCTGGATCCGAAATGTTGTTTATAACCATAATGGCATAAGATATGTTTAATGAAAATACTTTCAATATGGCGACATTTCCGGAAATACCGGAAGTTGACGTCTACTTTCTGATTTCAAAGACAATGGTCTATTATTATAGCATTTCGAATTCAAAACGTTATTCTAGAGGGACTTTTATTAGCATTCCCTATACCCAAGTGCAGTCATTTTTTAGATTTTTGGACTTTGTTGAAAATTTTTTGATTTTCATCGTGATGCTTAATATTATCTAACACCGTAATTTTTGAAGAAAAAACGCTTAAATTTAGACCATGCCTAAAAGACACCTTGGAGTACATCCTGGAATTTTTGCAATCGATGTACAGGGTGTCCAATTTTTTTTTTTTTTTAAATACATTTTCAGACCACTAAAACTCGTTTTTCTCAAATACAATGCCCAAACTTTTCTTTCATTTTCTAATGCAAAATTACATTCTGCATCAATCTGTGATAGCATTTTCTATACCTATTTCCAACAATTTTCGAGTTATTAAGAATTTTTGATAAACTTAAGAGAAATTGCAACATTTTTAAATAGTAAGCCTTGGAAATGACAATAAATGCCAATATTAATTTGTTAAACACTTTTATTGTGTTTGTCTGATGTGTCCATAAAAATGAGAAATCAAGAGTATTCAAACACGAATATTTTGAACTTATTTTATATTCAGGAAGAATGTCACAAGATTATTGAAAGAACTTGCCGTGTGTTCAGTGAAAGGTATCCTCATTTGACTGTAATGACCAGACAGAAATTTCAATAAATAGAATCAATTTTTTTGCAATTTAGAAGAGTGAAATCTGCTAGTATTCGACCTAAGCGTGTCACAAATAATGAAACTAACGAAGTTAACATCTTAGGATATTTTAATGACTATCCTCAGCGGTCAATTCGATTGGCAGCGCAAGACTCGGGTTTAACATACTATGCTGTACAAGCTACATTAAAAATGCACAACTATTCGTTCGCACTTTCAATAATCTTGTGATATTGTCTAGGAATGTAAAATAAATTCAATATATCCGTGTTTGAAACTAAACATTTCATTTTTATGGATACTTCAGACAAACGCGATAAATGTGGTTGACAGTTATTAATATTGGTATTTGTTGTCATTTCGTAGGCCCACTAATTAAAAATGTTTCAATTTCTTTCAACTTTATCAAAAATTTTTAATAACTAGAAAATTGTTGCAGATAGGTATAGGAAACGCTAATACAGATTGATGCAGAATGTAATTTTGCATTAGAAAATGAAAACAAAGTTTGGGCATTGTATTTGAAAAAAACGAGTTTTAGTGGTCTGAAGTTGTATTGAAAGTAAATTAAATTTTGGACACCCTGTAAGTAATGCATTGATTGCAAAAATTTTAGGATGTACTCCAAGGTTTCTTCTAGGCATGGTCCAAATTCAAGCGTTTTTTTCTTCAAAAATGGCGGCGTTAGATAATATTAAGCATCACGATGAAAATCAAAAAATTTTCAAAAAAGTCCAGAAATCTAAAAAACGACAGCACTTAGATATAGGGAATGCTAATAAAAGTCCCTCTAAAATAACGTTTTAAATGCAAATACGCAATAAAAAATAGACCATTGTATTTGAAATAAGAAAGTAGACGTCAACTTCCGGTATTTCCGGAAATGTCGCCATATTGAAAATATTTTCAGTTAACAGTTCAGATGCCATTATAGTCATAACTAAAATTTCAGATCCATACCTATTTTCATTCTTCATATATTTTTAATTACCGGTCTCAATCAATCACCATGTATAATAAAATTGCACCAAGGAATGTAAATTTGAAAGTTACTTTTTACTTTTACCTGGAATGGAAGGATTTGTTGGAAGTTGGAATAATAATGATTGCCCAAATTGCTTGATGGTTTTGGAGATTCATTTATAAAAATGACCAAGCTCAACTAAAAATTACTTTTTTTCTTCAAATTATGCTTGTCCAAGTGTAAAAAAGCAATTTTAAAACTCCAGTCTCTCCACAGTTGCAATTGATTATCTAATAATTGTCTTTTAGCTCCAATTTGGATAACTTAGCTTTTGCGATGGATGAAAATATCGCGGATTTCGGTTAATTGGGGCACAAAGGTACTTGAACATTTTGTCCCAATTAAGCGGCTAAAGCATTTAAAGGTATATGAATAAATCAAAATATACTTTGGATATCACTCTCCTTAATTGGTCTTAAAACTTGGGTAATAAACTCTACTAGGGTTTAAATTAAACAAAAACAAAGTTAGGCAGATATATCCTTACCACAACAAAACTAACTTAAATGAAAATTTGGCTGTGGAAATCGCATTTGAACATTTCAAACCAAATTGCTTTTTTTCTGTTTTTTTTTTATTAATAACGGTTACCTATTCGAATAATTTCTTAATCACTACAAACAAGAGACAAAAATGATAGCTATTATTACAGTAAATTAAACAGTTTACAACCCAAACCTATTACAATGCTACAATACGAAAACATATTTTGGTTTAAGGTTGTGAAATTAACCTCGAATCGTATTTGGAGAAAAGTAGGCTAAATAGTAAATTGACTCAAATCAATCCTTCGTTGATGATTTCCTAACGTGACTCACTTCAATCTTCAACTGTTTATGATAATTTTAATGCACCTGTGCTCGGGAAACAAAAACGGTTTAGTCTGAAAGCGTTATTTAGATTACGCACGACAAATGTTTGTAATTGATGTCCAAGTAACACTTCGTACACAAATGTGTTATGCACAGTTATGTCATAAAACATCACCTATGTTGTCTCGTTATTACCGTCCGTATACGTGACAAAAACTCCTAATGTACCGTTGTGTACATAAATAAACTCACTTGTTCTACAAACTTAATTGTTTGTGATTTTTGACAGCCAGAATGTGTTCTATTTTGTGTGCAAAGCATCTCACACCCAAGAGGAGTTGTTTGATAGCTTCGTGATTAGTGCAGTGTATTGTATTGTCACGTGTTATTTCCGCTCGCGCGGAGACTGCTATAGGGGGGTTGACCCCCTCTTCAGTCGTTAGAGGTACAAGGATAATGGGTAGGGATGTGGATAGTCAAGGATGTGTAAGGATAGGTGGAAGTACTGCCACAGCATTTGCCTTAACCGTAGAGGAAACCACCTGAAACCTCTACAATGACAGTCGGCCCTGGGAATCGAACCCAGGACCTCCCGATTACAAGTTAGGTTGTTTTACCAACCAGCCACCAAGCTCGGTGATTAGTGCAGTGGCGTAGCTAGGGTTATAGCCGCCCGGGGCGGTCCCTGATTTTTCCGCCCCTATCAATAAGGGTTGCCAACTTTTGATTTGTTCAAAAGCAAACAGAGATCGGCACAAAAAAGTGGGGAGAACGACAAGATGCGCCGTAGGCGATTTTGTTGTGGAATTATAGATGTTTAAACGTGTTTTAATGCAAATTTAGATAATGTAGACTGTAGAGTACTTTACCATCATCCAAAATTACAGTTTTATGGCAGAGCATATTCTGTTTTTTAAAAAATTAAATAACTACCCCCACAAAATTATTTTTAATAAGGGTAAAAACTTTCACTAATAGTTTCTATTTAGGCAAAGGAACACAGACATAAGTTACTTAGCAAAATTACAAAAAAGAACAATATTAATATAAACATAAAATTCACATAAATTCCAAAAAAGTAACACAATATTACAGTTTAAAATTAATTTAAAAAAAAAGGAAAAACGTTGTTGAAGCTTGAAATTTATATTTTTTTTACTTGTTTTCATGGACAAAAATCGTACATTATTGTAAATTTCCTCACTCAGGCACCTTGCCAGTGTATAACACAAATATATTTGTGTTAATCAAGCCCTTTTTTGTACACATATCAACAATTCTGGAATGAAAGAGGTTGTTTTAAATGGTCTGTCTGGTTAGGTTAGGCATATCAAATGTACATCGAAGGAAAGAAATATCTATTGACACTATTCACAAACCTGCTAAATGCCTGCATGGCAAACGCCTGGTATTGTACAAAATTATTGTGGTGGAAAGTGATGAAAATCAAAAACTAGACCTACTGTTCTTTATAAGTTAAGAAAACATACCAAAAAGGGAGTACAAAATTGTTTTTGCTAAGAGGTGTAGACACACCATCTTGAGCATTTTCTGCAGAAAGCAGTGGTTTCCAAATTGTGGGGCGCGCCCTCTAGGGGGGCGCGAGACTATTGCAAGGGGCGCGCGCAGCTGTTACCAAAATATAATTTTTGAATACCAACAAACTAAAAGAACTTTATTCATACAGAGTATGGTATATTGTTTTGTTGCCCATTAAATTATTATTATATCAGGGCAGAATTTATGAAATTAGATTTTTACGAAAAGTGAGGGAGGGGGCGCATTTATTTTTTTAAAGGGGGGCGGAGGTACAAAAAGGTTGGAAACCACTGGGTTAAGGTGTGCAGGCCTTGCAGAAGGTAGATAGAGCTGCAATAAAATTAAGTGATCTGTGCATTGAAAGGTAGTGTTTCGAAATAATTGGTACACAAGTTGAAGTATGCACTATTGGCCATTGTACTCAAATGAGTACACGACTACAAAAAAAAATTAATAGAAAATAGTATGAACGAAATTGTATTTTAATAAAGAGTTGTAGCATAACTAATACAAAAAAAAAACTACGCTCATTGTGATTTGGGCGTTAATGGGTTAGTACTTAACAACTTGAGAATGAGATAGCGAATTTCTTTGGAATTTTAATTGACAATACTCTCATAGTGGTTGCTGGCTAGTTAAACTTTTCAAATAGTACACAAAGTATTTGTTATGATCCGATCCATACTGCCAAATATTAAACACGAATGCCAAATTTTCCTATAACAAATGTTCTGATCTACAAACATTCTGTGTGTACAAATAATATCTCTCGACTGTTTGCGGTTTTATTATCAATCATAAACACTTGCAATAGTTGATGGAATTAAATTAAATAATTTGTGTAATTGTCCTAAATACCTCCACTTTTTATTTCGGACTGTATATTGTCACTGTTTACTAAATTAGCATTGAAAGAAATATGTTTGAAGTAAATTGTAACCTTTGAAAAAGCTTACGGAATTCTAATAAAATTGATAGATATTAGCGAAATTTTAGAAATATTGTTTTGCTTTAATTGGTTTAATGTGGCCGAGATATTGACTAGCTAATTAAAAAATTAAACCTCGCCTACTGATTTTAATATTTTACAGGATATAAAAGCTATTATCTTTGTCCAAACAAGCTGACTGTTGTTTTACTAGTTTCAGTACCTGGCTATAAAAAAAAATCTTTGCTTTTATTAGGATGTGGGCTGTTTCAAAGTTCACCTGGGCATATTCCAAAAAAAAACTTCACTTTTGGATATAGCCAATAAACGCCTTCTGTTTTAACTAATCGTCAAACAGGTTTAAAAATTGTATGGGTTGGAAACTTTCGCAAAATTATATCCTACGATGAATTTCGAACAAGCGGTTGCAAAAATTGCTCATATCCTAGTTTTTCTAAGCAGAAAGATAACGTAAGTGTTTGAGGCTCGACGCATATTTGTCGTTTCCATGGAAACTTGTAACAATTTCTTCACACAAAACAACATCTGATAATTGCACGATAAGAGGTTGAGTGGAATTTGCTGTGGCGTTTTGTAAAGTAAAATTGGACAAAGGTTCCATGGAAAAGACTAGCGATTCTCTAAAACAATTTTCGTGTGAGGTGGTATTTACGAAGAATATTTTGCGATATACGTACTCAATAAAAAGTGGGGGATGGAATTAATAAGCCCATATTAGGTATATTTGACTAAATTACAGTAAAGTAATTATTTTATTTCTTAAAACTTATGTTGGAACAATCAAGCTTGTATTTCTATTTTGTCTATTTTTTCCCTGTAATCCGTACGATATTATTTCTTTACATTGGATGCTCAATCAATTAATATTTTATTTAACCTTTAAGTGTCTGTACAGGGTAGCCTATTTTCGATGCCAATACAGGGTATCTAGGTTATCATCAGAGATAGAAAAAAAAACTAAATACGCAGTCTCGATTTATTTTGTCGAAAGGAATTCATTGCCGTAAACAGATTTTTGATATCTTTTTTAATTTTCGAAATATAGACAAAAACCGATTTTTGGCGTTTTTCAAAAATGTTAAATATCTCGCTTAAACGAAAAGATAAAGAAAAACTTTAAAGACATTTTGGACATGGTTTTCTATCCTTAATAAGATAGCGATGTTTTTTTTCGTGTTTGTTAAAAAGGTGTAACCCAACATTCTGGGATTCACAATCATCCAACCACAAATTGCAAAGACTTTAAATTGCTATTCCGAAAACTAAACTTTAAAATCTTTGTTTTATAATCGATCGACAGCTCATAACGATTTCTAAGCGTGATTATATTAATGAAACTTATATTGTAAGGTTTAGGCATAAGCCAGTTGTTTTGTGAAGTAAGGTTTGTTATAAGTTAACATGTTTATGTTATCATTATCATTATTATTATTAATAATTTAAAAGTTACTCTTTACCTCTTGCACGTCCCAGTTTTCGACAATATATTTTAAAAGCTCAATCAGTAATGTCTAAAGTCTGTTTTATACTATACTATTTTTTCGTTTAAGAAAATCATATACGATTTTCTAGTACGCTGTCAATCAGAAATTAAAAATCTCGAACGAAAAATTCGTACGAAATTACTACCTGCCCTAAATCCGTCCAATTTTAGCATGTGCGCATGCGTATTCTACTGTAACTGTATCTGACCGCATGTCATTTGTGGCTTAGGTTAACTGAAACAATCAAACGATGTTAAATACTACTTATTACCGTTATAATCCCTCACAATTTATTTTTGAGGAATAAATATGTAGAATGGAACAAGCGTTAAATATACGTTAAATTTGAAAATGATACGCTTTCTGTTCTATGATCAAATTGAACATTTGACATGGTTACTCAAGGTGCCAACAAAATATGATAAAAGTTACTAAAAAGTAACCAAAATACATTGGAGTTTTCGTACCAAAAAATAGTACAATGTAAATGGTTCATGTTTTCCATGCTAAATTCTTGAACGCAATTTTTGTATCAAAAATCGTATACGATTTTCTTAAACGAAAAAATAGTATAAAATAGACTTAAGCCAACATTTCAATTTGTTAATAAATTTAATAGACTCTGCAAAGAATTTTAATATTCACTACAATATTTTTTGATCATTTACTTTAAATAGCCATGGAAGTGAATACGGCGGCTGATAGAGCAAATTATTATAAATGAGTAATGGATTACTATCGCCACTCGATAAGCAGTGAAAATACTCGGACATAAACAACAAATTCCTGCAACGACATTCAATTAATTTCGTTCAATTTCACTATCCGAGCGTTAAAATATGTGGCGATCACAATCCATTACACAAACGCGTCATCAAGAAATGTGTTTAGCCGGTAAACTTTTCCTAATCGACGGAATATATGCAAAGTAAAAATTAACGAAGTCGGAAGAAGACCATTTTCTATAATTAATGGCGGGGCACGTGGTACGGACCGATCAATTAGGAACGGCCAGAACGAGAGCGGGTTTGACATTCTATCCATCATACATAAAATAAAATGGGCCATTTAGAACTGTTCTAGCGAAAAGCTAATTAGCATAGGGAAAGTAAATTAAAAATTATGATTTGAGGTAGCTGAACGTAGCGCGAAAATATACATTTTCAAAGCATTTATGTTTAGTTGCAAAATATTTATGAACGTTAAACATGTGGCGAGATACTTTTAAAAGACATATTTGAGGAAGTTTTTAGAAGTAAACTTTACTTATGTTTATGTAAATGCATACCCCATTTAATAACTAAGCAAAGCAACATGTGAAATGAGATATTTCATATCAATATTGGCAGGGCCGTTTCTGGCGGGGGGCCGATTTAGAGGGCGGCCAAATACCGCCCTTGCGGTCTTTAATGTTTCACAAGAATTGAAAATTAAATATTAGTTTGAAAAAAAGTATGTAAAAATGATCAAGGATTAAAGATTTCAATCCCATACTATTAAAAAAAAATTGTAAAAACGCGTAAATCACTCTCCAGTTTGCTTATTCGGTAATTTCGACTTGAGAGTGAAGATTGCGATTAAATGTATGTACTCAATCGGCGGTTGTATACCGTACCGTAGCAATGTAGATAGCAATGCAATTGGCAATGGGACAAGTGCCAAGGGCGCAAGAGATGGCGCTGAAAATCCCTCTTACACATAATGACAAATTTAGAGTCATTCAAATAGTTTGCAACTAATGAGAAAAATTTTTATAATTGATTTCTCAGAAAATATTATTCTTGATAAAAGTTGGTGCATGGTCTAAAACTAATATTAAAAGATGAAAAAAATTTCAATAAAAAGTCATGGAACACTAGATTATAACGATTTTTGAAATATTCGTAGGAGTAAAGTGCCCCTATTTTAGGAGATATAAAAAAAAGTTATAAGAAAAACTTATTTAGAATCTCAAAATAAGGGTAGATTTAAATTTTGAAGGTTAAATTCAAATTTTTATTTTTTAAGAAATTTTAACATTCAAAAAGTCTGCAACAAATGGAAAAGTTTTTTATTATCGATTTCTCAAAAAATTATAATCTTGATAAACGGTAGTGCATGGTCCAAAACTAATTTTAAATGAAACAAAGTTTAATAAAGTCATAGGACACTAGATTTTAGCGATTTTTGAAATATTCGCAAAAGTAAAGTGCTTAAAATTTTGTATTAATTGTAATTTTGGAATTTGACCGTCAAAATTTACATCTAGCCTTATTTTGAAAAAAAGTTTTAGGACACAATTTGGTTGTTCACCACTTAAAATCAAGCAAAGATTGAGCAAAAATACATTATTTTATTGACAAAACTACTCCACAGCTAAAAGCAATAAAAATGAAACCCGGGTCATTCAAAAATACACAGTTAATAAAACCAATAATAAAATTAACTGTATACTGTTAACGAATTACCGTGAAAGTGTACACTCGAGCTACCGATCAAAGTTTATTTATAATTTTCACACATACTGAACGTAAATACGACAAAAACCTGTTCAAACCCAAAGTTAAATGACACTTCACGAAATCAACCTCGAGATATTTATTTACAAACAAGACTTACATAACCTTAAACCATGAGGTACCGTAATATTGTCTTATTCCGCACCTGTTGGGACCTTTCTAATCGCAAACCAGTCGACAGTCCGATAAAGTACAGTTAACTCTGATTGCACTGCCCCGAGCGCGTGGGTCAGGGCGGCCAGCATGAGGCGCTGAGGTACCTGTGTTCGACGAATGCAACAGATCAAACGCTTCCGACAAGATCCAGATAAGGAATTTCCGAGATAATTGCTTCATATAAAGTTCAAAAATAGCGAACTGCACGATAAAAATTCATATTAGTTATGCAGGGCGTGCCATGATCGAGCAACAAGAAGTGAACCGCTATGCGATTTAAGTGAAAAAAATGTATCCTTTCAAGATATGCTCCGTGTCTTGGGGAAGAAAAATGGAGACACAGAAAACACATGGGATACGTTAAAAGCTACTGACGAACGCTTAATCATGGCCCGTGACAGATATGGGACGGAAATGGGTTTAAAAAAACGAAAACGCATCAACGGTACAATTATAGAAAGAACGTAATTATGCGCAGTCGAAATCAGAAAACAAAGACATGCTTCATTTGGCGGAGAAAAAAAAGAGAAGCAAGAGCAGAAAATACGCCATATAAAGCTGGATCCACATCAATAAAAATTTGCGTTGTATTTGACACAAATTTACGAAGGCTTAGAAGGGCCACCGAAAATAATATTAAAAAGGTGAAATTTCACCTTTTATCTTGAAATTTCAACTTTGTAAAATGGTGAAATTTCACCTTTTATCTTGAAATTTCAACTTTGTGAAAAGGTGAAATTTCACCTTTTATCTTGAAATTTCAACTTTGTAAAAAGGTGAAATTTCACCTTTTTTCTTGAAATTTCAACTTTGTAAAAAGGTGAAATTTCACCTTTTTTCTTAATTGTTTTTAAAAAATCTCACCTTTTTAAAAAGTTGAAATTTAACTTTTCTAGGTAACGTAATTAAAGCACCTATCTCTTTTAGAAGACAAAAATTAATAAGAGTTTGATACAGTATTTTCCAAAATATATTGTCGTGTCAAATTTTTGTTTTCTTTTGTTTTTTAAGAGTTACGCCACCATATATTTATTTTTTAAATGGCACCATCCATATTTTTTTATACGGTTTGAAAGACTTTTTTTCTCTTTTCAACGCACTAAAACTTTTAAACCCTTAGGTACATAACAAAATGTTTAAGAAGATCGCAAGAGAACAATTTGGTTTTAAAAGCGTACAGTATTAATTAATTTACATTAGTAGGCTTTGAAAATAATACAAAACGGTAAAAAATGTATTACAGTAGTTTTGTGTTTACAGTTGTAACCTAATTAACTTTTTTTTAAATATTTTACCATTTTGTATTATTTTTAAGCCTACTAATGTAAATTAATTAAAACAGTTTTAGTGCGTTGAAAAAAAAGTCTTTCAAAGCGTATAAAAAAATATGTATAGTGCCATTAAAAAGAAAAAACAATATGGTGCCGTAACTCCTAAAAAATAATAGAAAACAAAAATTTGACATTAAAACATTTTGGGAAATACTGTATCAAATAACTTTTATTTGAAACTTTTTTTGATAATTCTTTCCAATAACAAAATAAGTGGGGGTGTCATAATAACAAAATAAGTAGGGGTGTCACGAGTGATGCCTCACCCTGTATATCAATTTTTATCTCCTAAAAGAGATAGGTGCTTTAATTACGTTACTTAGAAAAGTTGAAATTTTAAGAAAAAAGGTGAAATTTCACTTTTTTGAAAAGTTGAAATTTCAAGAAAAAAGGTGAAATTTCACCTTTTTACAAAGTTGAAATTTCAAGATAAAAGGTGAAATTTCACCTTTTCACAAAGTTGAAATTTCAAGATAAAAGGTGAAATTTCACCTTTTTACAAAGTTGAAATTTCAAGATAAAAGGTGAAATTTCACCTTTTCACAAAGTTGAAATTTCAAGATAAAAGGTGAAATTTCACCTTTTTACAAAGTTGAAATTTCAAGATAAAAGGTGAAATTTCACCTTTTTATTATTATTTTCGGTGGCCCTTCTAAGCCTTCGTACAAATTTGCTCGTGTGCGTCGAAATTTTTGTTGGTGTGGACTGTGAGCCGCATAGAAATGCACGCAAATAATTTCGTGACGAACAACGCACGCTATCCATCGTGCTGTCGGTTTTTAGCCAACTTCAAAGAGATTTGCGTCGCACAGTCGTGTCAATGTGGACTTGATTTTGAGTGCATTCTCTGCATAAACAAACTTGCACAAGCGGATTCGGCCGTTCAACGCGCAAGATTACTATTTACGTGGTAAAATACTTAACCAGATTTAAATTTGGCCGCAAATGTTTGTGTTGAATTTGAAATACAAAAAAAAACATACATTTTTATTGATGTGGATCCAGCTTAATACGTTAAAATATATCACAAACGTTTTATTAGTTTACTGACAGATGTGGGTCGAAACTGTAAGTAAAAATCAGAAACGCATTGATGGTGGAATATTGGCGGCACATAACTACGTGCAGTACCAACCTGGAAGTATTAGATCAGAAAATGTTACCCGAAGAGAAAGACAATATCAATTATTATTTTATTATTTAGTCATGAGTCCTTCTTCTGTGAGTTGTAGGACTGTTGAGTTGTGTTGTGCTGACTTTTTTCCATGTTTTTCTGTCTTGTGCTAGCCTTTTTATATCTTTCCATTTGATGTTTCTATCCGCTGCTGCTTTTTTAATTTCGTCTTGTCAGGTATTTCTCGCTCTTACTCTTTTGTTTTTTCCCTGTGATCTTGTTTTATAGGCTTTTCTGGTTAACCTTTCTTCTTTAATTCTATAAATGTGAACCAACCATCATCCATCACAAAGACTAAGATAGTATCTACAGATACAAAGAAAAAATGAAGAAAGATGGCCAGAAAAAATATGGATTGGGTGCCGCCATATAGGTACAAGAATAAAGCATTTATTTTATTCATGATAGTATTTTGTTGCATTCAAAATTATTTTTACTACACTTCCTACTTAATTCGTACCTTCCACTTTCTACATATACAATACCCAATAGGTTAATATTTTATTTAACGTATTAATGTCTAAATTAGTTGAGTGGGTATTTTTATTTTAGGCAAAATGTCATAAACTGCTTCCAGACGTATTTTTGGACTCAACATTATTATTAGGAGTGGTTTTCTTTTCTCAATAATCAATTTATGATAATGTTTTGCAACCCAAACGCGACTTGCAACCTATTTTTTATATTATCTTCACAGGTCTTTTAGGCCATAAGGCCATTCCAGATCGTTTCTCTGCCCCATTTTAATTGTCAAAACCAGTATTTTACTTAAATATATGTTGGATAGTCTTCCTCATATACTGCATTCGCCCTTTCGTGTAGAAATGTAGGTCCATTGTTCCCCTTTTTTGATAGTTTTATAACACTTCTATATTCGAGATTGAATTCATTTTAGCAACCCATAAACATCATTCAAAATTTTGGGAATCCTTTAATCGCTTACTCCAAACGTAAGGCAAGATGTTTACACACCACTACCTTAGCTTAGAGTACAAAATATGAACTACCTTTTTTGTTTGTTATTGCTAGGTAGATTACTTGTTCATTTGCCTTCGTACCTACAACGCGAATTGCCTAAATCCACCAAAATTCTGCAATCAATTTTATTTTAGTTAGAAGTCGTTGCGTAGAACCTCTGTTTTTCTAAATTTCGTTTGCAAACATACTTATTACGGACCTGCGCGCTTTCTTACTCCATTATTACCATAATCTATGATAACAAGCTGCTGGTGATTTGGAAATCGTACAGATCGTGGTCCCTGTACCATTTCACCACACGAATTTAATTAAAAATCACTATCACCGGGTCATAACACCATAAATCTGCATGCAGGTACACCAAACCTCCAATCTACGTACTCAAACAACATTCCCTCGTTCACTTTCAGTTCATAATTACCAATTCATTGACATTATTTTACTAATCGATAATTCATAGTAATAAACACATCCCCGACAAGATTCCTAGGTAATATGAGCAAGTTTTTAGTAAATAATTGTTAGCTTAAACGTTAGAAGCAAGCAAAACAGCATTAATTATACATAATTTCATCGCAGACGTCAAATTCTTTCTGATTAAGC
Source organism: Elmis aenea (assembly GCA_947652605.1). Taxonomy (NCBI): domain Eukaryota; kingdom Metazoa; phylum Arthropoda; class Insecta; order Coleoptera; family Elmidae; genus Elmis; species Elmis aenea. The sequence continues at coordinate 28,454,866 of OX393583.1, read as the reverse complement.
AATCAGGAATGTTAAACGCGCAATTTGTAAATTAAATTAGAGTTACGGCTTCATTTTGCGCATTCTGGTTGAGAAAGAGAAGCTATGACGATTAAAAAAGTGTGGTAGACTTGTAGTTGAGAGCAAAAATACCGTGCGATTAGAAATTGTTTAATGTGAACCAATGTTGGAGTTGGCCTAAGCAGTCAACGAGTTCTTGTTCAGAATTTTTGGAATCCGAGTCACTAATAATAGCAGATGTGTCATCGGCAAATTGTATAAGGGAAGTTTTGGCAAAATCTGGAAGATCATTAGTGTACAGGGTGGTCCAAATTCGATGGGATTGCATAGGTATCTCGGTTAATATTTAAGATAGAGAAACGCTTAAATTACCAAAAATGTGCAGCTTTTTGAGACAAACTCAGGACCGTTTTCAAAAATATTCTATCACTTCCGGTTTTCGAGTTATCAAATAAAAAGTGTTTTTTTGTCATATTAATAATGTGTCATATCTCCGTTATTGTTGTAAATATCAAAAATATTTATTAAGATTATTTTTGGATATTTTTATGTTTAATTTGATTGTACTAAAAAAAAAAATTTTACGCTCGCCGTTAAAAAGTTATGACACAAACTTACCTTTTTTTAAATGGGAACGATAGTTGGCTATAACCTATTTAAATTCCTCATTTTTTTCTCATTTCAGATATATAAGGGTTGATGTATTTATTTTCAACAATACGTAAGTTATGAAGGTTTTTTAGTTTTTTTTTTTAAAGAAAATCATAGTAGGCTGTGAAAACAAAAAATAAATAAGGTGTAAAACCTTATAAAACCCATGTGGTACAAGTTACCAAGGTTTTTTAATTTGTTATTGAGATAAATACGAAATTTTTTGAACATAAGATAAACAACAATATCCTACATTACTGCTGATACCGACTATATCGTTGTTTTCTTATTTTCAAATATTTACAATGTTTATGTCCACAACAAATTAAAAAACCTTGGTAACTTGTACCACATGAGTTTTGTAAGGTTTTACACCTTGTTTGGTTTTGGTTTTCACAGCCTACTATGATTTTCTTTAAAAAAAAAACCTAAAAAACCTTCATAACTTGCGTATTATTAAAAATAAATACATCGACTGTTATATATTTGGAATGAGAAAAAAATAAGGAATTTAAATATGTCATAGCCAACTATTGCTCCCATTTAAAAAAAGGTAATTTTGTGTCATAACTTTTTCACCGCGAGCGTAAATTTTTTTTTTAGTATAATCAAATTAAACATAAAAATATCCAAAAATAATCTTAATAATTATTTTTGATATTTACAACAATAACGGAGATATGACACATAATTAATATGACAAAAAAACACTTTTTATTCGATAACTCGAAAACCGGAAATGATAGAATATTTTTGAAAACGGTTCTGAGTTTGTCTCAAAAAACTGCACATTTTTGTTATTTAACCGTTTCTCTATCTTAAATATTAACCGAGATACCCATGCAATCCCATAGAATTTGGACCACCCTGTATAAGAGGGAGCCTAAGGTTGATCCTTGCGGGACGCCTTTTTTGTTCTTTTTAAGATAACTCTCTGGACAATTCTACCCCATATTCCACCATATTCCTCGACTTGGCAATAGCATTTGACACCGTGAACCATATTATACTACTAAAAAATATAAACTAAATGGGAATAAGGGATTGTGCCCTTAAGCAAATCATGGTGGATTGAGCTAATTGTTGAAAATACAGACAGACAGAATGACACAAAATGCAACAGTATTTTTCTCATGTAAAGATGCGTTAGATAAACGTGTTAGCCAAACACATCTTATGGTTTGTGGTGTTGCCTTCAATATAATTTTAAAAAAAGTCCTGTGGTCACGCGGTCAAAGTAAGACGGACTTTGAGTCCATGTCTTTAAAACGCTCAATTTTCCCAAAAACTCCCCAATTTATCACAGAACGCCATTTATGATTTACGCTGAACTCCTGACGGAATCTACCAATTAAAATGTTTTTTTGAGAGCATCCAATTCAGATACGCGTTCCCTGATCCCAAAATAGAAGGTATTGAATGAAGTTCAACTTCCCTAGTGTCTTGCTGGCATAGGTTTCCTTATAATAACTTGTCTAGTGCATAAGACTGCATTTAGTTGGTTTGTTTTGAAGCCCGCGAAGATAAATCTTGAACAATCTCGGCCGAGCCGTGAAATATGGTAGCGTCTGGCCGCAAATCTGTAAGTTACTTGTTGTGTGCGAAATTTTGCATGAAAGTTAATAATAGACATGTTGAGAGCTTAGATTTAGTACGCGGTAGATTACCAGAATAGAATAGACTGCACAGTTAAAAGTATGGTGTCAATTTTAAGACTAAAATGACACAGAATTAAGACCCACTAAAGAATGGTGTTATGTTTTCTGGAGAAAAATTGCATATTTGCCTCAATGTGTGTTAAAATGTTGTACAACGTTATTCTGATACAAAAATGCTTGGAAGTGTCCAGAAAAGACAGCAACAACCTCCAATCAATTTAAATATCATTTTATATGCAGTAACTTAGTAAGATTAAAGCTTTCTGCTGTGGAAGGAATGCGCTTTTTAGAATTCACTGATCATAACTTAAATATACCCAAGGATCAAATCGTCTTAGAAAACCGATATTCAAACAAGACAACAGTAGATGCGTTGACCTTTGCGCTTGACAAAAATAACTTGACCCGCAAACCGACTTTATTCATTCATTTATTCTTGTTTGTGTTTCCAACATGTTCATTTCGTGCAAGCTATTTCTTCGTCATAATGAGCGGGTTTGTAATCGTCCCAATATTAACATATTTCATTGTTGTTTTGACGTAATTGAGTTGTTTAAACGCGGTATGCTCTGCGCAATAACACGACAAATGCATAATAATTAGCAATTAGCTGTTGAATGCTTTGTTGAACTGAAGATAATTGGCTAGGAACGATCGTCTTGCAAACCTGACTGGATACGGGGGTGGATCAAAAAAACTCGCTCCGATATTTTGTAAGCTTACCCAGTGAAGCGGAAATGCGAACCAAATTGAAAATGCAAGTGAAAATTTCGTAATATCGGATTCCGAAAAACTTTTATTACCTTTTTGTCGTAAAATAATCAGGAGAGCCAATATTTGCAAATTTAATTTTGCTCGGTAAAGTCGTATGGAGTTTTTCTTTTCTTGCTTTTTCAGTATTCGTCTAAGAGTTCAAACTGATTCCTGTTTTTTTTTACGACAACTTTAGAAACTAAAATAACCTTAATCATGTGATCAAAAAATAGGGAAAAAGTTACTTTTTCCATATTTTTTTTTAAAGTATGACAGTAGCAACAATAAGTTAATGGGAGGACAAAATAAAGATAATGCAGAATAAGAGCAGATTAAAAGGTAAAAACGTTTAGACAATGACTTAACAGTAAAAGAAAGAGAAATACATAGAAAAATCATAATTGACTACTTTCTTTTTTTTTTTTTTTTTAATTAAAACACTAGGTGTTTGAACACTAAAACTGGTCTAGAAGTAAGACAAACCATTAGTTTGTATCTGTTAAATCTTAAATCTAAGTTACTTAGCTCAGTGATTCTCAACCTGTGGGCCGCGACCCCCTGGGGGGTCGCAAAACATCTGAAGGGGAGTCGCGAAGAAAATGGAAATTGAAGAAAAAAAAAATTGAACAAAAAACAATAACATAAAATACACTTAAAATAAAATAATAAACTTAAAATAAATTATTTACTTCAATTGTTAGTAAAATATGTACATTGCACTGAACAACAAAAAAAAACAATACCTTCTATAAAATACACTCTTAAAATAAATAAAAATAGTGTTTTTACACCGTGTACTAGTAGTGTTGTAAATATGACACTGAATTTCGAGTGGTATTACTGCAAACGCGTTTTATTTCTGGTTCAGGTTGGCAACATTGCAAAGTATAAAGAATCTCGAAAATTGGAGGGGGGTCGCAATAAAAATTTATATGAAAAAGGGGGCCACAAGTACAAAAAGCTTGAGAAGCACTGACTTGGCTAAAATCAGTCCAGCGACGTATTTTAGTTGTCTTTGTTATTCTTAGGGAAATATATACACTAACACTTGCACAATGCTCTGCTTTTACACAGATCACTGGGAAAGTTCGAACGGTTTGGTTCTCTTCAGTCTTCGACATAGGTTTTGGTTGTCTAGCAACTGGAGAACTTCTGGATTTTTGTGTAGGTGAAGCCTGACTTCATGCTTCTTTGCAAATCTTTTGATCTTCTCTTGCTTTTACAGTATTCGTCCTGTTTTTTTTTACGACACAATTTTAGAAACTAAAAAAACCTTAACTATGTGACTTGCTATAGTATACTTTTCAACAAGATTTATGGCAACTTTTTGCAATAGAATTTTTACTGTGCCTGACCCAATTCCATTTATTCGATAACCGCCATAAATTTGTAAAACTTCAAGTTTTTTCTTGGGTCTTCGCGTTTTTTACTTGTAAAGCAAACATATACAGGCTGTTAAACCCAATTAAGATTACTTAATTCAACCAATAAAAATTAATTTGAATTCAACTAATATTTTAATAAGTTAATCCGTTAGTTTCGAGCAGGCGTTGTCGCTTGTTAAAAAATTGAAGATCGTGTTTTATTTAGCGATATTGGTGTCCACTCCAAGGTTCCGGCTGTTAATGTCTCAATGATATTTGGTTTTTATAAATCTGGCCGCTGGCAAGCCTGGGCGTTTTGACGGTTTTCAGAAATTTATTAAGCCCTACTTCTGGCGATTAGTAATTTTTAATTACGGCTTTAATTTGTATGGTTTTACCGTTCGCTTGCGTAAATATATTTTTTATGTTCGATTTATGCTTATTAGGATGTAGGTTAGAGCGTTTTCTTTACTTTAAATTACTACAAGACTTTGGTTTTAATATGAAAAACTTTTTAATGAAATAGCTAGGCCATGTCAAATAATTGAAACAGTTTTCTCGTTTATTGATCTCTATTTATATACGTTTCTAAATATTTACACTATGTTAAAAGTATGAGTAATTTCAAGCAATGATAGTTTTTATGATTTTATACATTTTAATTTTATGGGGTAGACATATTACAATAAATACTAAAACAAGGTTATTTAATACCGTGGTACGGAGTATAATGACATGTGGAGCTAAAGACTAGGTGACAAATAAAAATAACAGAAGTAACATATTAGCAACAGAGATTGAATATTGGAAAAGAAGCTGTGGAGCTACAAGGATGGACAGACTTACAGCGGTATGCACAGTCGCTCGCCGAATGACGCGCCGAAGAATTCTCCAGCGAGCGATTCGCTGACCGCCCGCCAGACAGTTTGCTTGCATAGACAAATTTCAGCGACTCGCTGGCTGGAGAAATCCCCGGCGAAGCGTTGGACTAGCGTACATGAAAACATATCACTCTAGCATGCGCAGAATAGCAATTAGCGAATTTGATAACGTAATAAAACCTTGCTTTAGTATCTAGCATGCGGTAAATGACCGCAGTTTTTATAACTTTAAAGCAAAATTAATGTCAAACGCAATATTTGATAACAGCGCTGTTAAAGGAAATAATAAGTACCTAATAAGCTTTTCCATATTAATTACCTCTCTAACTACTTAACAAAGGGATAAGATCTTTGTTGGTCTCTAGAAATGTGTCAATACCCAAAATCTTAATTTTCTTTATTAATAAAAGTTGTTTATATGTCCTTATAATTTCCAGTAAAACATTCATAGCAAGTTCTTTGTCAATTGTAGTTTATTACCGTTGTGTAGGCACATACAATGATGTGCATAATAATAGCTAATTATAAAAAATACATTAAAACCAAAATAAATATTGAATTTAATTGTTTTAAAATTCATTTAAATGTTTATGAACAATTTTAATAATAATAAGAAAATAACATAAGAAATAATTGAGACTTTATAATATTTGAATACATTAACGCCAAGTAATGTATTTCCTCGTAATTCTATAATTCACTAACGTTCGATACAATATGATCGCAATTAAAGTAATATTTGTTAAAAAAATATAGACATCCATAATTTTACACAGTACTTTGTACACTTGCTATTAACCCAGCAGAAAAATAAGAATATAAGATATGTAATATGTACATTTATTAAACATGAGCACAGAGAAACACCTGGACAAACAATTAAGGTGAATACTTCATGAACAGTACAATTTGAAGTTTAGTCAGGTTAGTTTGAAACACTTAAATAATATATTATATCGAATAAATCGTACAGTGGCGAGGAAAAAAAATGATAATCATATGATACAAAACTATTCTATCATCGAGGATAAAAACTGATGTAAAAAATAAATATAAATTTGTATTTTGCAACAATATTCAGTACCCTGGAGATGCTAGATACTTGCGCCGGCGAAGCGCCGAGTTTTCAAGTAATGCGCATGTGCCACTTAGGTGAAGACTCGCTGGAGAACGACTGTGCAACGCTCGGCGCTTCGCCGGAGGAGCCGCCGGCGTTGCGCTGGAGGAGCCGCCGGCGAACGACTGTGCAACGCAGACTGACGGCGCACCGCCGAAGGCTTCTCCGGCGATCGACTGTGCATACCGCTGTTAGCAACGAAGAGATCAAAAGAAAAATGGAAGTACAAAAAGACGTACTCAGTAACATGAAAGAGAAGAGACTAACCTGGAATGGACATGTTAGAAGAACGGATAGAAAAGGATGGATAGCTGGTGTTACTAAATGGAGTTCAATAGGCAAAAAGAAAAGCGGTAAAAAAAAGCAAGTGAAACAAAAAGAGGGTTAACTATGCGTTCAAATCTGGGTGTGTTTTTGTTGACACAACACCACTTTCCATGGTCTCCTGAACTTTTTAAATATTTCCAACCTCAATTTCCCATACTTTTATTCACAGAATAATCTTCTGCTAGAGTCTGCATTGAAAAAATGGGAACTCGTTAGCTGCATCGAATCAATTTCGACACAAAATGGCACGCCAATTTCCTTTCTTCGAAGTCGGCACAAAGAAATTATTCTTATTAAAATTTATGGTAAATTATACCACTGAGTCTCGGCCAGAATCCTCGAAAAGCGTGCATTTACTTTCATTCGGATTCCGCGCACCTGCTACTTTGTAGTATTACTGCGGCACGGACCTACTTTCTTCGATAATATTTTTATGTGGATAAACATGTCTGGCCCATTTTCGAAAAAATGTGTATTTCGCGTTAATGCTCTTAGGTCAGGTTTGTAGTAATTCGCAATGAAATATTTGAGATTGTGGGTGTTGCCGTAAATCTGTTTTTTGTGTATTTATTGACACACCCACGCACCAACATTTTAGATATTTGTCTTCCGTGTTACGTTATTTTGTTTTTTTGAAACGATTTTTTTTTAATTCTCCCAGAGAATAATTTATAACAGTTGCTTAACTAGCAGTAATTATTTGGTTTCATTAAGTTACATCTTTTACATTGTATACAGTTCAAAATTTACCTTTGTTAATCGGCTTGATCTACTTGAACTAACTTTTGGTGTCAGTTTTCTCTTACATTTCGTACACTTTGTCCCTTTTTGCTACTTGGGCAAATTTGTGGCCCGTTAATTTCCAAAAAAACAACAGTGAACATCAGACATATTGCAAATGGCAAAGAATGCAGACAATTTCAGTTGATATTAGTTGTACAACGTCATTGAAATAAAGACATTCGTCTGTGTTGCGTATGAACAAAAACCAGTCAAAACTCGAAGGACCATAAGTTGAATTCAAGTTAACAAACGAAAGGTTGAGTTCACTTGCCACTAAGATGCACACACAACGACACATGGGCAAATGCTACACTGAATCTTCTTCTAGCACAAAGAAAACCTTTATAGCGGGCATACGCGACTGCCATGAAACCAACCAAAAAGGCGCGACAGAAAGCAGAATTTAAAAATGAAACAAAGCGCACATTTAGCCCAACGAACGGTACCTAACATATCCGGCTCGAGGGACCAAATGTTGCGTATGAATAGAAACCAGTCAAAACTCGAAGGACCATAAGTTAAATTCAAGTTAACAAACGAAAGGCTGGGTTGACTTGCCACTAAGGTGCACACGACACGTAGACAAATGCTACTTTGAATCTTCTTCTAGCACTAAGAAGGCCTTTATGGCGGGCCATGAAACCAACCAAAAAGGCGCGACAGAAAGCAGAATTTAAAAATAAAACAAAGCGCACATTTTGCCCAACGAACGGTACCTAACATATCCGGCTCGAGGGACCAAATTTTGCGTATGAGCAGAAACCAGTCAAAACTCGAAGGACCATAATTAAATCAAGTTAACATACGAAAGGCTGGGTTCACTTGCCACTAAGGTGCACACACAACGACAAAACTACAACGGGCAAATGCATTAAATCGTCATCTAGCCTGAAGAAGACCTTTATTGCGGGCATGCGCGACGAACACGAAACCAACCAAAAAGTCGGCAAATTCAACAAAGTATTGTCACAATTATACTAAATCCATAGGTAATTTGTCTTTAATACTTACTGAAAAGGGCCAAGTATTAATCAAAATTTTTATTCCAAAAATGTTAAAATTGTGTATTACTCTAAAGCAAATATTATCCAATTAATTTTTAGACAACATAACACTATTTTTAAGTGGGCCTATGCTGTCTAAACACCCTGTCAGTTTGTTGTTAAAATTGACAACGTACGTTTAACTGTAACATTGAAATACTTTAATAAGGTAATGCTTAAACAAATGATGGAATGAAAATTGGTATCCAAAATACAATAGTGAAGGTTAAGATTTAAAATATCCACTCAGTATATTTATACAGTGTCCAAAAGGTATGGAATATGTTATGTATCTCAGTAAATATCCACTTTAGGGAAAAATGTTTTGAATAAAAGTTGTTTTGTACTTAATTTTCCACCATAAGACAAAAATTTTTTTTTTTGAACAACAAAAGCGCAATGAAAAATAATAGAATTTTTTTAAATTATATGATACCCCTATATTATTCTACTTGTTTGATAAAGATTTTTTTTTTCAATGATGCAAAATTTAAGTACCCTTACTTAAGCAACTTTTTGAGAAAAGCGCAAAAAGTACTCTCAAATTATTTTAATTGTTTAGCATTTATTTCTAACGAAATCATCATAATAATTAATTTTTTTTTTGACAAAATCTACACTAAGTGTCCAAACTGAACCATTTACAGCTTGGCAATGATTAAACTCGGTTTTTAAACCCGTTTATAACATTCCCAACAATTTCAGGTGTATAGACCTAATCTCTTCTCTAATACGATCTTTTAAATTTTCGTTATTCGCATAAATCCATCATTTAAAAAAAATCTTTCAAATGAGTATAATATAGGGGTATCTTGTTATTTTAAAAAATTCAATTGTATTCATTGCGCTTTTGTTAATTAAAAAAAATTGTCTTATGGTGGAAAACTAAGTACCAAACAACTTTTACTCAAAACATTTTTCCCAAAAGTGGATATTTACTGAGATATATAGCATATTCCATACCTTTTTGACACACTGTATGACACATTATTATTAAGACAAAAAAACTGTTTTTTTTTCTCTAATAACTCAAAAACCGAAAATGATGGAATATTTTTAAAAAGTTTGTCCCAAAAAAGTGCACATTTTTGGTAATTTAACTGTTTTTTTATTGTGAATATTAAGCGAGATACCTGTACAGTCTCATCGAATTTAGACCACCACCATCATCGAAAAACTTGGGTTAGAATCTTTATAGAAGTGACAATTTCATTGTTTACATTAGTATTGCCTCATTTTAAATGATCAAAAAATTAAGTGGCGCTATTTTTGTAATTGACAATAGTTGCGCCTCATTTATAATGTAATTATTCTATAAAAAAATGCATGAGCTTTCGTTTTCCATAAAACAATCAGTTTATCTTTTATTCGAAAAATCTTTGTCGATAATTTTCTTACAATTTTTGGGCTTTCTAGAACCAAAGAACAAATTTTCAGTAATTATTTGCCTTATGCCACACAAATTTCTTCTCATATTTCCTTTTCTTCAATCAGAGCAATATTACCATTCAACAACTTCATGACTTCAGCAGATGCTGGGCTACCTGTTCAGCAACGTTTATTACTCGTACACAAACCAAACCCGTTTATTACCAAGCGCAACGCTCTTTCAATCAGTTTATTTCTTTTTCTACCTCCTCTATTTACTTCTGCTTGAAATGGAACCCTGCAGGTTCAGTTCTTCACCTGACGTTCAGCGCATCGCGTCACACTAGCGTTCATCTAGAGAGCGGTGCAGCGCACGACCCGACACACAGTTTCGGCAAGCATTTCGGGACGTTTAAAAACAAAACAAAAGAAATCCGCCTATCAAAAAAAAAAAAACAAAAGACTATCACTCGAGAAACAAAACACAGTGTCGTTTAAAAAACAAAAGACGATTAAGTGCTGTTTGAAAAACAAAACAGTGGCATTTGGAAAACAAAAGACGACTGAGTGATTCGAAAATTTAACACAAACGGCTTTATTAGTGCCAAGTTTGTAAATAATATAGAGTGCTGTGTTTTTAAAAACAAATAGTGTTTTGATGCGGCGCTGTTGCGATTATTGTGGGGGGTGAAATAATGTGCCGGATTTCCGATTTCTGGCACTGGTGTTGCGCTTGTCTGTACATAATTTTCGTGATTTTCGGGCGAAAACGCTCGCTCTGAACCCAAAACAATAGCACGTGTGATAATTTCACGTAAAACAAACGAAAACAATCTGTGTCATTGTGTTTTAAAATACAGTTCGCCGAATTAATTTAGAAGTTCCAACTTAACCCATTTAATAAACTGTAATTAATTGTTTAAAACAGCAACAATACGCGATCGGAACCGCTATAATAAGCAATTAATATTCCTTTCAGTTCCTTCGTATCGATTTGAATTTTAAAGTTGGCTTAGTCATACATAAAACAAAAGAGAAGACGCCTAATGTAACGGTAGATTATTGTTGTAACACAAACCTTGAAATGCATCTAATCAATAATCGATGGAGTGAATTAATTTAACATAAAAATCTGCAAAGAAGCGGATGCTTACGGCTTTTTTAAAGTTAATGACATTTAATTTGGTGTTATTTAAATTCGATTGCTAATTATTTTTTTAAAAGCTGCCGGAATCAGCGGTGCGTGAAAAAGCTATCAAACCTTGCTTACCCATTTACCTTATTACAATAATAAGTTGTTCTGTAAATAGAGCAAGACGGTGCTGAGTAATCGCTGACTTTGAACTAGAAGAAGAAAGTGCAGCAAAAACCGTAAACTATAATATATTACATTGAAAGAAACGAGTGAGGACTTGCCTATATCCATCTTGAGGAGTTAAAAATCTCGAGAAAGTGCCATTTTATAGAAAAACAAACGCACTCGACAAACTGTCGCAAAGATTACAAACAACTACCGCTCCCAACAGGCTTTTGAACTGATATCAGCATTCAAGAGCGGTTTTTAACCTCCAAACCTCTGCAACAATCATGCCTCCGTCCAAATCGAAGCTTACCGCGCTCAAAACATCAGCAGTCAAACCCGTGCTCCAAAAAATATGCAACACCCAAAGGAAATGGCTAGGGTACGGCTCGAAAAAGTCGGAAAAACTACCGACAGTCGCGCCCCCACCGGCCGTTACCAAAACGCACACTTACGAAAACTTGGAGTTTAAATCGCAGATCAAAGTCCATGCCGACACGCAGAGTACGATTTTCATGGACACTTCCATGGAAAGCAACATAACCATCATAGAAGTCCCCGGGACTGATGAAACGGTCGACAAGAAATTGCAGAGCGCGATCGAAAATTTTGACCGGATCCTCAACGAGTACGGAACGACGAAGAGGCCGATGCCGAAGCTGCAGAAGTCCAGGACCTGCAGCATAATCGAATCGAAGTGTATCCTGAAGAAATCCGTTTCGAAGTACTTAGAGAAAGTCGGAACGAAAAGTATGCAGAACTTGCGCGATGACGCTCTGTATGACGAGAAGAGCGCGGTGGCTGTGGTGACCCCGACCACGCGCCAGCCCTCGATTTTAAAAATCAATCGTAGCCTTGAAGACATCACTCTGCGTTCGGCGAGGAAGGAAGAATTTAAGAGCAAAAGTGATGAGTTGGATAAATCTTTGAAGAACCTTGAAGCCAGGAATGAAATCGTCAATTTGGGCAACCAATCCAAAGTCAGGGACTTGGTCAACAAACTCAACAACATATCCGATGGTGCTTCTCCGAAACCTGTTCCGGCTAAAGTTGCGCCCGCTTTGAAAACGCGCCAAAAATCGGCCCAAGACATTTCCACCATTGCTGCGAAATCAACAAAAACCACCCACGAAAACAACATCAAAACAACTATGTCCAAAGCTGTCAGTTCTTTCGATATCAGTTCCCCAACTTCCAAAAGAGCTCACCCAAGCAAGATACCCGTTAAATCGGCTTTGAACAAAACTTTCCCCAGCACTCCAACCGGTCTAAACTACTTAGACCGTAAGTTAGGAAGTACGCAAAAGTTGAATTCCAACCTGGAAGTGGTTAACATCGACGTGGATGGAGATCTTGGCGGAAAACGCCTCAACAGAAATTTTGCCATAAGCATGCAGGATTTGAAGTCGAAAGGACTTGCTCTCGCAACAACACCAGAACGAAGTTTGGGCAAACCTGGGCTAGGCAAACCGGTCTTGAATAAAACTGGAGGTGTACTAAGAACTTCAAACAACTCCCTAAATATTAGCAAAACAAATGAACCAAGGGGGTCGTCGTTTACCGCTTTAAACGAAATGGGAAAAATCCCTGGAAAAGTAGGCAACGCCACTGAAAAGTTTGGGAAAGAGACTAAACCCGGAAAAACGGTTCAAAGTGCCAGTCCAAGCACGCGCCAGATAAAGGAAAAATGGGAGCAGAAGGAGACCTTCGTGAGAAGCGTCTCCTCCAAAATCGTTTCTGAAACAAAAATCGACTCGCAGAAGTACAAAGTGGAAGCCAAACCAAGAACGAGCGTTAACTCACCCAAGACCAAGTTAGACGTCCCTCTTACACCGAAGACTGTTAAGCGCCAACAAGGCCAAAGCATTTCCTTGCATTTAAACAAAAACAACGAAAAATCCGCGTTGCCTCCACAAGCGGACAACACTTTCGGGCAAAGAAAATCGCAGTTCGAGCCGAAATTTATCGAAAACTCGACGAACACGCGCACGAGAGACGCGAAAAACGACTCCACTAGCGAGGGCAGAAAATTCTCGCTGCACAAATCGGAAACCTTTAGGGTGACCAAAAAGACGATGGACACGAAATCTTCGAGTTACGTGAAGCAGAAACTAAGCCACATCGAAAGTTTGAAACTCAACCTGAAAACCGCGCGGGAAATTGTGGAAACCGTCAAGTACACAACGTGCGAGAATATGAAAAACGCTTCGATGACTCTGAGAGACCAAGCAGACCTTAAAGTGGAGAACACGTTGAGTAACCTAGGGAAGAATGAGATCAGACACGCGGACATACAAGGCGATGGAGTAGCTTGCTTGAACTTACAGAAGGAGGAAGACGACTTCCTAAGAGCGGAAGAACATTTCCGAAAAGAGGAAGACCAATTCACTAGGGAGGAAGACCTGAAGTACAAGAATTGCAACAGTGAAAATCCGCGAAATTTTCCAAAACTAATCGGTAGTGAGGTAAAAGGGTACAGTTCAGATGAAAACTCAGACGATTCCGGCAACATATCGAACGAGCAGGCGCTGGACTCGGGTAGCTTGATTTCTACTAGCAACAGCAACTCGAGTATCGAATCTCTAATTAGTGTCGGCAAAAGCAATTTCGATAAGTACTCTCCAGGCGCGGAAGCCGGCGTCACACAGAAGATTTCGCATCGCGAAGGAAAGGTAAAGTGTTCAATATTTTTTTAAGTGGCACAATCTTTCACCTATGGTTATTAACAGAGACAGCTCATTTTTCCTTTAAGCACTGTCAATTATGTACAATTTATAGCGAAACTTTCGTCCCACGCGTGTTTTATTGGTAATGAAGACGTGCTGTATTTGTTATAGCGACCAACAATGGTGTGAATGTCTGGTGGGAAAGCACGATTCTTGAAAAAAGGTGGTTATGTAATAAGATAACGATTGAGTTTCCCTTCCGGCAGTTGATACGATCTGTTTAGTTAGCTTTTAAAAAACAAATTACCTGTAGGCTTTATGGATGCAGTATTATGCGAAAATAAGACTGCTTGATCAATTCTGAATGTGGCGGCTTGTAAATATTGTAATTTTACATAAATCTTATTGAATATTATCCTAATAAACATAAATTGAACGGAATTGTATGAGTCTATGTCTGGGTAACAATCGTAATTGAATACCATGTTCCATGGAACTTGGAAAGTTGACTAGTATGAAAAACATTTGAAGATGTACCGAAAAACAAGTGCTATTGTTCGACTATCTTTTGCCGATAACGCAAATTTCTATTTTCGTTAAAATATCCAAAAAAATTGCGAATATTTCGTGTTTTCTGTTGATTTTAGAAATTCAATTTTTACATCCCTCACTTCGCCAGAGATTTCAAAAACAATTGCCGCTATAAAATGAATTAAATATTTCCCAGAATACTTGTAGACTTAATTGCTGCATTATTGTGTAAAATTTTTCATATTTCTCAAGTGTTGGTGGATTTTTCTGCATCGATTTCTTGCTATTGTGTTGTGAAAATCTGTAAATTTTTGACGATTTTAGAGATTAAACGTTGTGATGTAATTTTTGGGCGTACTTAGAATTTTCCTTGCTATTCGTTTATACAGGGATGCGCAAAAGTATGGAAACAAACAAATATCTAGAACACTATTAAAAATATTTTAATTAAATTTGGTATTTGACCGTTATCGTATATTCCGGATTCGATAAAAATGTTGAGGTTGTGATACGACTTCCGGTTCAACCGGAAACGGACTCAAACTTTGAAATTTTAAATGGAACACCCTGTATATTTTTATATTTTTGGATTCCTCTTTAAATTTACTTCAAAAAATGTTTGAGGTTGTATGGGGCTTAAGTCGACCGTTTTCGTTAAAATCACATTTTTATGAAAATTTTGAGCTATACAGCATTGTTAAAAATTTTCAACATTTAAGAACTTTAAAATTGCAAGTAATTTTTTTTTTAAGTTTATGTTGACAATAAGCTTACTAACACTTTGCACAACGTACATTTAAAAAATATTATACAGGGCGTTTTTTACGCTTGTTTAAACTTGTACAACTTTAAACATCGATAACTCATTTTTCTTAAATACAACACCCTGTATATTTTTACACATTCTTATAGAAAATTTAATTCTCCTTCGAAAACATAAAGGCTGTTTTTCACCTAAAATTGATATTATCCGAGATATCGCGATTTTATTGTTAATTATTAGGGCAACGTAATATTTTCAAGTAGGCTATGAAGGAAGACAGTGTTAATTTAAACAATTGAAAGAAAAAAAAAGAAGAAACTTATAAATTTATCTTTTCCGTACAAATTTTTGACATTTTTGTTAACGAATTTAACTCCATTAGTTTTTTTTTTTGGGGACATTTAAAATCTAATGTTTATGCACATTTAGGCGAACTGAGAAACCGAATAACAAAAGAACTTGGAAGAATCTCGCCAGATGTGGTTTTAAACATTCTTACGGAATTTCGGCATAGGTTAGCCTACTGCCAAGAAATAAATGGTGGTCATTTCGAGCATCGTATCCATTAAATTTTTGTATTTCCTATTTTGTTAATTTTTATAAATTCGCAATATTTTCTGTTTTGCGTCCTCTTGCCCAAGAAGACCGAGAAGAAACCTTGAGCGCTTCGTATCACACGACTTGGCAAAAATTAATCGGTCCTTATCAGGGCTAAAATATTGTTCATACAATTGAGTTTGATCGTTTACAAAGTCATAATAAAACCAATAGATAAAGTATTAGGTACGCGAAAAAAAAACGCTGATTAAAAAAAAAAATAACTGACCTGCCTTATGTTTAAATTTAAAAAAAGGTTAGGGTTGGGTCGGTTAAACCAAAAGTCGTATTGCAAACACGCAAAAAATAGTTTATAGGATTTAGTATTTGTCATCACACTGGTCCAACAAAAAAATGCATAAATAATTTTAAAAAATCTTAATTTAAAAGTAATAATGGTAAAATTCGTTAACAAAAATGTCAAAAATTTGTACGGAAAAGATAAATTTATAACTTTCTTGTTTTTTTTTGTTTCAATTGTTTAAATTAACACTGTCTTTCTTCATAGCCTACTTGAAAATATTACGTTGCCCTAATTAACAATAAAATCGCGATATCTCGGAAAATATCAATTTTAGGTGAAAAACAGCCTTTATGTTTTCGAAAGAGAAATCAATTTTCTATAAGAATGTGTAAAAATATACAGGGTGTTGTATTTAGGAAAAATGAGTTATCGATGTTTAAAGTTGTACAAGTTTGAACAAGCGTAAAAAACGCCCTGTATAATATTTTTTAAATGTACGTTGTGCAAAGTGTTAGTAAGCTTATTGTCAACATAAACTTAAAAAAAAAATTACTTGCAATTTCAAAGTTCTTAAATGTTGAAAATTTTTAACAATGCTGTATAGCTCAAAATTTTCATAAAAATGTGATTTTAACGAAAACGGTCGACTTAAGCCCCGCCCATACAACCTTAAACATTTTTTGAAGTAAATTTAAAGAGGAATCCAAAAATATAAAAATATACAGAATGTTCCATTTAAAATTTCAAAGTTTGAGTCCGTTTCCGGTTGAACCGGAAGTCGTATCGCAACCTCAATATTTTTATCGAATCCGGAATATACGATAAGGGTCAGATACCAAATTTCATTGAAATATTTTTAATAGTGTTCTAGATATTTGTTTGTTTCCATACTTTTGCGCATCCCTGTAGATACTAACATGATCCAAAATTAAACGGCAGAACCTTTTCTAATTTTTATTGTTTCTAATCAGGCGAAATTATTTTTAATAAGGGTAAAAACTTTCACTGATAGTTTCCATTTAGGTAAAGGAACACATACATAATATATTTAGCAAAATTACAAAGAAGCTATAATATAAATATGAAATAAAAAATTCACATGGATTCTAAAAAAGATACACCATATATCAGCCAGAATTTATTTAAAAAAAAAAACGGAAAAACGTCTATGCTATAAATTAATATTCTTGTTGCCCCTAGGCTACTCTTTGCGCAAAAATTACCTTTCGCTGGGTGCACGTCCCATGTCTCCAAGTGCCTCCGTTCCCGAGATATATCGATTATAACTAAGCGGGTCATCTTCTTTGGAGGTGAATAATCGATTGGCTCAAATTTTCCTTTACAACACTCGTTATTGCTTTTCAACATCGAATAAATCTGTTTTCTCACTACTCGCGCTGCGCGCTCTTACCCAACGGTCCATTATGCGTACTTTTCGTTTGGTACAAGTCCCATGTTTCTAAGTGGTCTCTAAATATTACAGCCAGGCTGGTAATTATTTTTTGATTATTCGATCGGATCAAAATTTTATTTACAACACTCGTTGCTTTTCAAATTCTATTAAATTGGATATTAAGAAAATAAAGATTCGCATTGTTTGAAAGGAAATTTGTAACTTTATCAACACCTGTGAGCGAAATTATTCAATCATAATTTACAAAAAGAAAGTAATGATGCAGCCAAAATTCGCCAGTCTCCAAAAATTAACGAAATTACCCATAAATCACCTCCTACGCTCGCGCTTGTTTTCGACGGTGAACTAATAATTCTCCCAATTCATTTTCTCACGGTGATGGAACGAGAACAGATAAATTATGTGCGATCACGCGGCAGTTAAGACCCATTCATCGTGTGAGAGAACCATAGAATTGTATTTTTTTCTTCTGCGGCAAGGTTAAGAGATATCTTCATACTCCACTAATTGCGAATGTACTTCTCGATGAAAATTGACATGAAAATAAATTACCTCTGACACTTAGCGGCCTTTGAAATGCGTGACTTTCGGACATAAACAGTCCTTTCATAGAAAGCACAACCTACTATTCCAAATTGGAACTGTGTATGTCGAAGGTGGCTGTGACGAATGCTAAAGTAAAAATGTTGTCGGGGTTCGGATGCGCGTGAATTTTAAATTTGGCAAGCAATCAGTGGAAATAATTGAGAAATAATATTGTCGAGTGCAAAAACGAAAAGAATGTTATAAAAAAAGCTGAATTATAAAAATTTTCAATGCAATAAACTTGTAATTCAATTTTAAAGATTTTAATGTCTACTATTTTGTTGTTCATAGAACTGCATCAACCAAAGATTATTTTACTATGGATCATAGGTACTATTATAAATGAGTATTAATCAATGAATGTGAAAAATAATTTATACCAAAACTATAATAATTAGTTCAATATCTCCAAATCGGTTAAAAATGGCATTCCTTGTTTCTCCCCAACACCCTTCATATGGCCTTGCATTTAAATTTTATTGTCCCATTATTAGTAATACGCTTTTATTGACAACTAGCGTAGTGACCCGGTTTCGCTCGGTGAATTTTTTTATCAATCACAGACTACTCGCGCTTCGCGCTCGCGCCCCGTGGACGTTTTTGACCTTTTGAGAATTTTGGATCTTTTGGAAATTTTTGTATCTATTGAGAATTTTTGTATCTATTGAGAATTTTGAAACTTTTGTGATATTTGGATCTTTTGGGAATTTTGGTTCTTTTGGGAATTTTTGGAATTTTTGGGAATTCTCATATAGCCCATGTTCTTTCCATGGTCCTATAGATTGTCTGTGCCAAATTTGGTCAGGATCGGATGAGTGGGATGAGTGGTATAGGAATGCATAAAGGACAAACATACATACATACATTCATTTTTATATATACAGGGTGATTGATTGAGACCGGGCATTAAAAATATATGAAGAATGAAAAAGGGTATGGATCTGAAATTTTGGTTTGACCATAATGGCATCTGATCTGTTTATTGAAAATATTTTCAAGATGGCGACACTTCCGCAAATACCGGAAGTTGGCGTCTACTTTTTTATTTTCAATACAATGGTCTATTTTTTAGTGCATTTTTGGATTCAAAACGTTATTTTAGAGGGACTTTTATTAGCATTCCCTATACCTAAGTGCAGTCATTTTTTAGATTTTTGGACTTTTTTGAAAATTTTTTGATTTTCACCGTGATGCTTAATATTATCTAACATGGCCATTTTTAAAGAAAAAACGCTTAAATTTAGACCATGCCTAGAAGAAACCTTGGACTACATCCTGGATATTTTGCAATCGATGAATTACTTACAGGGTGTCCAAAATTTAATTTTCTTTTAATACAACTTCAGACCACTAAAACTCGTTTTTTTCAAATACAAAGCCCAAACTTTTTTTTCATTTTCTAATGTAAAATTACATTCTGCATCAATCTGTATTAGCGTTTCCTATACCTATCTGCAACAGTTTTCGAGTTATTAAGAATTTTTGATAAAGTTAAGAGAAATTGCAACATTTTTAAATAGTAAGCCTTGGAAATGACAGCAAATGCCAATATTATTAACTGTAAACCACTTTTATTGCGTTTGTCTGAAGCATCCATGAAAATGTATAATCAAGAGTATTCAAACACGAATATTTTGAACTTATTTTATATTCATGAAGAATGTAACAAGATTATTGAAAGAACTTGCCGCATGTTCAGTGAGAGTTATCCTTATTTGACTGTAATGACCAGACAGAAATTTTAATGAATAGAATCAATTTTTTTTCAATTTAGAAGAGTGAAATCTGCTTGTATTCGACCTAAGCGTGTGACAAATGATGAAACTAACAAAGTTAACATCCTGAGATATTTTAATGACCATCCTCAGCGATCAATTCGATTGGTAGCGCAAGACTCGGGTTTAACATACTATGCTGTACAAGCTACATTAAAAATACACAACTATTCGTTCACACTTTCAATAATCTTCTGAATTTGTCCAAGAATGTAAAATAAATTCAAAATATCCGTGTTTGAATACTCTTGGTAATCCATTTTCATGGATACTTCAGACAAACGCGATAAAAGTGGTTGACGGTTATTAAGTATTGGCAATTGTTGTCATTTCCAAGGCCTACTATTTAAAAATGTTGCAATTTCTCTTAACTTTATCAAAAATTCTTAATAACTCGAAAATTGTTGCAGATAGGTATAGGAAACGCTAATACAGATTGATGCAGAATGTAATTTTGCATTAAAAAATGAAAAAAAAGTTTGTGCATTGTATTTGAAAAAAACGAGTTTTGGTGGTCTGAAGTTGTATTAAAAGAAAATTAAATTTTGGACACCCTGTAAGTAATGCATCGATTGCAAAATATCCAGGATGTAGTCCAAGGTTTCTTCTAGGCATGGTCTAAATTTAAGCGTTTTTTCTTCAAAAATGGCGGTGGTAGATAATATTAAGCATCACGATGAAAATCGAAAAATTTTCAAAAAAGTCCAAAAATCTCAAAAATGGCTGCACTTAGGTATAGAGAATGCTAATAAAAGTCCCTCTAAAATAACGTTTTGAATCCAAATACGCAATAAAAAATAGACCATTGTATTTGAAATAAGAAAGTAGACGTCAACTTCCGGTATTTTCGGAAGTGTCGCCATATTGAAAATATTTTCAATAAACAGATCAGATGCCATTATGGTCATAACCAAAATTTCAGATCCATACCCTTTTTCATTCTTCATATATTTTTAATGCCCGGTCTCAATCAATCACCCTGTATAGATAATTAATTAGTTTAAGGATGTGAGTATTTCTTTCATAGCAGCTTTATTATTCAAAATTAAAAAAAAGCTTTGAGACACAATTTGTTGGAGATCATAAAATACATCATCTGAAATTATTTTTAGCTATACAGAGTGTTTGGTTTCCGCGCACCGACGTGTAGCTTTTTTACTTAAAATACAACACCCTGTACATTTCTAATTTTTTAGATTCCAAATTGAATTCTCTTTAAAAAATGTTAAAAATTTTGTGTACAAAAAATCAATAGTTTTTGAATTATTTACGTTTTTTTTTGAAAATTGTACCGATCTTTGACAAAATATTCATATTTAGCGATTTAACAACGTCAGCGTAAAATCATTCGGTAGTTTTGTTAAAAATACTCTTATAGTGCCTTCAAAACAATTGAATTTTTTAAATATTACACAGGGTTTTGTTTTTGTCGGCCCATGTAGCTAAATTATAAATACAAATAAACCGTTTTTTTTTAACGGAACACCATGTATTGTTTTTACATTTTCGTGTAGATAATTTCATTGTCTTTAAAAAATAATCGAGGTGTATTACGCCTAAAACTGATATTTTTCGAGTTATTGTCGTTTTAATGATAAATTATCGCTAAAAATACAAAATTTACAAGATACCAAAAAGTAAGCTTAAATGAAATTGTAAAAAATTTTACAATGACTTTTAATTTTTATCTTAGGCTGCAAATTTCTATCGTTTATTTATTGAAATACGTTTTTCTTATGACTTTTTAATCAACATTAATTAAAAACCTGTTAAACATTTATTTACTGCTTTAATATGAGAAAAAAAATAAAACTTTAATGTAAGTTTTAAGAATGTGGTATTATTTAATGCTCTTAAGATTAAAAAAAAAAAAACATAGGGACTGTTAACATAAATATAAATGATATCGAGAGCTTACAAATCTTAGAAAGTCTACTTTTAAATATTTTAACAAAAATAGTTATTTATGTATCTAGGCCAAAAAGTACGTTTTGGCCGAGGTGCATATTAAATTTTTTGTGCGATCGAATTAAAAACAATTTCAATTTTTAGTAATTTTCAAAATTATAGGTTAGAATCTACGTGACATTCTGTCACTGACAGATGACGGCGTATGTACTGCATTACCGGCCCTCTCCTTAGCAACGGCCGTAGAAGTTACTTTTTCGGCCGTTGCTAAGGGTAACGGCCTGAAAAGTAATTTTTACGGCCGTTGCTAAGGATAGGGCCGGTAATGCAGTACTTTATGGTTGCTAACGCGTCCGTCAAACAGCTGTTTCTAGTACGATCGCACAAAAACATATGTATTTAAGATTTTCTGCACCAGTTTCAATAATTTTGTGTTAAGAAATAAACTCTTTTGGTCCACGAACCGACACATTATAATTTTTTGTTTGTTTTGATTAGCATGTTAAATAATAAACATGGACAGCCTACAATTAAAATTGTAATTGAACGTACTACTCAAAATATTTTTTTACAATTTATTCTCAGCCTAATATTTAAATTCTTTTAAATTTTCTTGGTCAACCCATAAATGATCATTAAAACAGCAATAACTCGAGAAATATTAGTTTCACACGTAATATATACCATGATTATTTTTTAAAGACAATCAAATAATGTACACGAAAAAGTAAAAATATACAGGGTGTTCCATTTAAAAAAATCGACTTATCCGTGTTTAAAATTCAGCTACATGTACCGACAAAAACAAACACCCTGTGTATTATTTAATAAGTTTCATTGTTCAGAAGGCACCAATTTGCGCATCCTTTGCAAGTAAAATGGTGCAAAGTTTTTAAAAAAATCTTTAACGGTCCCGGAGAAAAAACGCGAAAAACGAGGCCCTTGTAAAAACGGTTTACGCTATGTGAAACGCCCATGCAAGTCGCATGGATTTAGTTATAACAGAAAACAGATACACCACAACTTAACAAATCATAGCGCTTATGCAGGGGTTTCGTTTTTGACGTTTTTTTCCGGAACTGCTCAAGATTTTTTCAAAAACTTTGCACCATTTTACTTGCAAAGGATGCGCGAATTGGTAAATAAAAAAATTTCGATTCATCTCTGACGGTTTCATAGCCAACGTGATCGCAAAAATTACCTTTATTATTCAAATTTTCAGTTTTTCCCCTATTTTTCCAGAGGAAATGGCCAGTGGCACGTACAACTCTTACTTACTGAAGATGTCTTTATCGTAGAAAAATTTAACAACTTTCTTATCGATTACCTACTTAAATGGACAAGATTTTGTAAATGCAGACTTTAGTTAGCAGTTATAATAACTCTGATTAGATATAAGTGAAATAGGCCAAAGAAATTTTTCTCTGGTTATTAATTTTATCTTCTTACTGCATATCCCATAAAACACACGAGAAATTACTACATTAGAAATTTCCAATTTGCTCATCCATTGTTCTAAGAACACGGTGACAATTGCGAACTCTTGGGTCGAATCTGTAATTAAATTTTTAACCTATTCCACTTTTGTTGCAGATATTTTTGAGGAGCGGCGTTCTAACGCAGTTGGAGACGCAGCGAGATGAGCGCCTCGCAGGAATGGTCGTCAATCTACAGGCGAATTGCAGAGGTTACCTGGCCAGGAAGAAACTAACCCAGAGGAAGTTGCAGGACCTGGCGGTGAGATGTATACAAAGAAATGTCAGGAAGTTTATGGTCGTGAGGGATTGGCCGTGGTGGAGGTTGCTGGTGAAGGTAACCCCGCTCCTGAACGTCCATCGAACGGAAGAAGAATTGAAGACTAAAACCGTAAGTATTTTTTTTTTAAACAAAAATAGGATGAAATATTGCTTAAAATTTCGCATTGTATTTATGCGCACAAAACTCTTATGACCTGAATTGCGACGTTTTGCCACATCCCCCATATTCACCGGACCTTGTCCCTTCAGACTACCATTTATTTCGTTCCTTGCAAAATGACATTGTTAAAAACACTTGTCGAAACCAGAAAGAACTATATTTTGTCGCTGCAGTTTCTTTTTAACTCAAAATTCAGAATATTTGACAAAAGTTGGATTCAGAATTGGCCGAACGATGGGCAAGTGTCTTACAAAACGATACATTTTACAGGGTGTTACTTAAATTTTGCGAAAAACTGGTTATTTCTTATCGAAAATTAAGGGGGAGGCTTTTATATAATTTTTTCCCTGAGACGTATCCTTTCGGAGTTACAACCCCCTGGAGGGGAGCGGTAAAATTGTTTTTTTAAATTTATTTCTCAAATTTGGAGATGTTTAGGAGAATGATGTTTGGTAGACGTTTTGTACTTATTAAAAGGTTTACCAGTTACATTTTTAATCATCTCCCACCTTCACAAGGGGTTGAAAAGTGCAACCCCTGTTGGTTTTTTATCGGAACTTTTTGGAGGTTTGAAATTTTGCAATTAAAAATATGTTCTTTGAAAGCTTGATTTTTTTAGAGACGTTTGTATTGCTTAGCTTTTCCTGCAAAACTTACAGCTTTTTAGTAAAAATTAAATAAGTGACATGAACCATTAAATATTCTAAAACAAAGCGATTCGTTTTGGTGGTTACCATGGTTTGTTATTGTTCATGTTGAGTATCATTGACGGGTGTAACTCATTTTAAAGTTTAAAAGGTGACAACACAAAAACACCTGTCAATTATACTTAACATAAACATAAACAAACCATGGTAACCACCAATGTTCACCTGTTTTATTTTTTACTAAAAAACGGTAGGTTTTGCAGGCAAAGTTAACAAGTAAAAAAGTTTCTTAATCATTCAAGCTTGCAAAGAAAATTTTTTAAATGGAAAATTTCAAACCTCTAAAAAGTTCTGATAAAAAAACCAACAGGGGTCGTACTTTTCATCCCTTTGTGAAGGTGAGAGATGATAAAAATGTAACTATGGGAAACCTTTCAGCAAGCATAAAACATCTACCAATATATACAGGGTGTCCCCGTTATCGCCGCAAATGTTTAAGTGTATATCGAAATTTAAGAAATAAAATAAAAACCTAATTTTACCGCACGCCTTTAGGGGGGTGTAACTTCGAAAGAAGACGTCTAAGAAGAAAAAATTATATTAAAGTCTTCCCTTAGTTTTCGATAAGGAATTACATCCAGAATTTTTTCAAAATATTAAAAAAAAAACTTGTTACAAGATTATTAAAATAAAAATTACTTGAAAATTTTGAGCTTGCTTTCAGCCTGCTTGCACTGAAGAGACGTATGACTTCATTTAATATTATTAATCATTAAATGGTCTGTTTTAAACGTAATTCCTTAAAGGTTCTTGGTAAACAGTTCACCTGTTAACAAGTTTAGGAACATGTTGAGAAGCGATCATCTGCTTCTAAGAACAAGCAAGGAAAAAAGTTATGTTACAAAAGTTTTCAACCCATCATTTTCTGTTTCCCAATTCTAAATAAAAAGCTATTGTGGTATTAAAAAACTTTCGATTGGTAGAACCTGGATGACCTCAGACAGCCTCCTACAAATACCTACCTTCTTCGCTATTCCCCGCAGATTTTGCAGAGCCAACTTTTCAAATACATAAATATTAATTTTATGTTATTCTACTCGATTTTTCAATCCCGCGGTTTCTGAACTACGTAAACTTAGTCTACGAACGGCGCAAACCGCAGCAGTTAATTCAAAACCAACATCGATACATCACCGTCTATACAAAACACTCCAATGCTACACATGCATAGCATGAGCAAAAACTAAATTGTGTTCTTTTGTACGTCCATAAGCAGCAATTGAGCCTCCTCTATTATTTTCTTCTTACCACGACCTTCACGGAGTACACCACACGGGAACAGCCGCCTGTATTATTACAAGCGAGCGAAATCACAGGTATCGCGTTACGCACGTAAGATAAACCGCACGAGTTTTTAAAACCTTGCACGGGATTCTAATATCAAGTTTAAATAATTGTTTTAATGGCGTAAGTATTAAGTGTTCCTTAACGATCCAGTAGGCCGGTTCGTTTTTTTTAATGTACGCTAATTGACTGTAAATGTAGAGGAGTGATGAGTGTTGAAGGTTTTTTTAGTAATACGTGTCGTTTTGTGTGTTTGCAGGAAGAACTGGAGATTTTGAGGGTCAAAGTTGACAAGTTGGAGTCGGAGAGGACGATCCTAAAGCATGAAAATGATAAATTGGAAGCTAAGGTAAGGGTGCTTTGATTTTACTTCGCTTTGATACTACTGGACAAAACTTGTTCACACAGTTTGGACAAAAAATATCGGTGTTGCTTATTTTGACTGTAAATTATTTTATTTTCACCTGATTTTTACGATTCTTTGGTAAAACTTTAGACAAAACTTTAGACTAAAAGGTCCTTATTATTAATTACTAGAATTGTTATATCTTTTCTTGTTAAAAGCCGTTGGTGGTGTAGTTTTATACAGGGTGGTCCACATAGAAGGGCCACTATTGGGATCCCGTAAACGATAAGAGCTACAAAAAATTTTAAATTAGACAAATTGTTCCCCTTTGTAAGACATATTCAGTGATGCTTTATTGTTTTAAAAAAGGTCCCTGGTACGCTAGATAATAAACTAAAATCAATCAAAACCCCTATTCTCCGGAATTAAGAAATATTTATCAAAATGTTTTGAAATTCAATCAGTTGTTTAAAAATGGCCACAGATACATGAAAAATCACTTTTTATTAAATTACAGGACGCAAGTCCTGACTTAGGAGCTGTCGTTATATGACGACGCTAGGGGAATATGAGTACAAATAATAATAATCTTGGTATGTTTTATAATTTTAGATTTATTTGTGAAAGTATATTACAATGTAAATTAAATTTGAGACATATAAACTATAAACTTATAAACTATGATAAGGTTGAAAGCAAGGTATATATAGGATATTGGTCTAGCAGTAAAGCACTGTAGATGAACATTTACCAAATTTACTCTCCATTATTTCATTTCCTCGATAAGTTTTTCCTTGGTAAGGATCAAAGGCGATTAGATAACCAGATGGTGAATTTTGACACCAAACCTTGTATCCAAATCGTATTGGTTTATTTCTAATCGCTTGCTTACATCCGTGCCTACCCAAGTATTCCACCATTGCCTCATCATGCGATATTGCTGAGGTGGGTGTATAATTTTCCATACATTTTTTCTGAATATATGAAATTAATGGTCGTAATTTGGAAAACTTATCGAGCTTGTCTAAGTTTAAATTTGATTTAAAATGAAGTGATTTCATGATATTATCAAATCTATCCCTCCACATAGATTCATATATCGCAATGTTGCGCAAATCACTACATGTACTCCAATACATTGCTTTTCCTGGCAATGGATTGTACCCAGAAACAATTAAAATGGCAAAAAATACTCGCAGTTCCTCTTTGGTTAATTTTATATCTGGCCAGTTTTTTGATAAGCAATATTCGGAACTGGCAGTAAAAATTAATTCGATTAAAGTATCATCAAAAAACCGTTCAAAATATTGAACAGCAGTGACTTCATTAATATTTTCTTCTGCCATAAAATGAAATTGACTAGGTTGTATATGTATAGTTTTACCGCCACTGCTCCATATAATTTGATCTTTTTTTGATTTTTTGGTGATCTTTGGTATTTTGTTTAGGTTGGAAATAGTTGAAACTTCTTTTCTGGTCTGTTTTTTTCTCTGCCGGTGCCATTAGTTGATTTCTGGATAAACAGTTTATATTCGTCTCTTCTTCTTCATCTGAATCTTCGTCTGTTAGCTCATTAACTGCAGGTGGTTCAATAAAAATATCTTGGTCACTATCATCATTTTCTAACAAATCCATCATTTCGGCTACACTCAAAAATCTAAGGACAAATAGGGTATGTTAGTACATGCATTCTCCTAGCGTCGTCATATGACGACAATCAAATTTATAGCGAAATAACTCCCTTATAAATGTTATTATAAATAATTACATTTTATATATAAAACACTTGACTATTATATATTCAAAATATGTAAACAAATAAAAAATATTTTTACCGTAATTATATTATTTAGTACTTACTTTTTTGACGACGTCATGGTTTTCGTGTTCTCTCGTAACTTGGTCACTTTTAACAATTAAATATGTTCGAAGTCTGCAACGTACTGCGATGCAATGGCTACATTTATGAAAACAATTGTTGACCTGAGTAATTAAACTTAAGCTGACAGGTTTAAAATCATCAGGTACCTGACAATACACCGTTATTACAGGACAGGTAAACGTCGTCATTTGACGACGCTAGGAGAATAAGGGTTAAATAAGAAATTTTGGTGTAATATATCAATATTTATACGAGTAAAAAAATGTACTATCGCTATCTTGTTAAGGACAAAAAACCATGCATAAATTGTCTTCAAAGTTTTTCTCTATCTTTTCGTTTAAGCGAGATATTTAACATTTTTGAAAATTGGCTATATTTCGGAAATTAAAAAAGATATCAAAAATCTGTTTAGGGCAATGAATTCCTCTCCAAAAAAGAAATCGAGATGTACCTATTTAGTTTTTTTCTATCTCTGATAATAACCGAGATACCCTCCCTGTATGGGCATCGAAAATAGGTAACCCTATACAGGGAGGTATTGATAAGTATCTAATCTAGCCTAGGACAAAACCACATATCTGCAAAGTAAAATCATTCTATTCAACATGATAACCCTTTAAGTCTTTCCATGTCTCCACGTCTCCACACTTTGGATGGATCATAATCATTTAAGATTCAGCTATTGTAGCAATGTGATTCAAGAAAATTCCCATTTTTTCCAAGTTAACCATTAGCAAATTGGGTGCAGATCAACTTAGATGTTGTCACTCTTATTCTATGTTAACCAGCATTTAGACGTTTGGGTATCCCTTTTTGCTAATGCTTTTTTATACCAAAATCATTAAAAACGTGTTCAAATGAGATGTTTAAGGATCTCTACTCACTCTCCAACTTGTCGGAACCGACCGTCGGGATAACCATGTAGTGTCTACACACTTTGCGACCAATCTAACCAAAACTGCATAATGCGTCATCGAACTTACAAAACGCGTTCGTTTTTCGGTTCAGTCGTCCAACAATGCCATGAAGTGTCTTATCTAGAGTGGGGTGGTTGGCATGTCGGATGGTCTGGCCACCCGACCTTTCCAACTCGTCCAACTGTCAGTTTGGTCGGCCAGTGGTGCCGTTGGAAGGTGGGTAGAGGCCTTCATGTCTTTGATATTCATTTGGACCCATTCGCCCATCTTCCAAAATTAAACTATGAACAGCCTCGAGGTCATTAGCATGTTTTGTACCACGCTTACATGCCGCAATCCATTTTTTTTTATTGTAGAAAAGATAAGACATTGATCTGCTAATGTAGCCATCATAAATTTCCTCTCTGTGTATTCCTTCAATAACGGATACTTGATCACAGAACGGTTTTCCATTTCGTTGAAATGCAAATTTTAACTCGACATGGCGTCTTAGAAAAACCACAATTTAAAGACTTTGCATTTGTCTTTGTCAAAGTTTTGTACTCGCTTCCATGGCAACGGCATTAGCTTTTGTTCATTAGAAACGACCACTTACTTATTAATAACTCCTCGTATATTATCAACACTCCTACGCTACTTCAACAAAGATTATGATACAGTGAGGAAACAAATGCAGGCGTTTAACGCAGTCTTGTACATGTTTTTAAGATAATGCTAATTTAGACATGTTAACCTTGTAAAAACATACGCGAATGTTTTGTATCGATAGGCACAAGAAGTCAACAACTAATTTACTGATAAACTTTCAACTCAAATGTAGTTAAGTCTACCTGCTGTTACAAAACAAAAAATATTTACGATATCATTAGACTGTTACCGAAATAAATAAATTTTGAACTGAGTCATATGTATATTGTGCAAGTTATATAAGAGTTTGCTTCGAAAACAACAATAAATTTCCAAAAAGTGCATGCAGATGTTTCCAGAATTTCTACAAAGGCGGGAAAGTGTTTGTTTGGAGTTCTAAGTTATACATACCACCGAAAATATGTTTCATAATCAACTCATGCTTGTAAACCAAGAAATTGTCTGGTTCTTGAACAATTAAGATCTTATCGTTGAAGTTTTCAGCTTTTACATGGCATTCCTCGCTGTTGCCAAACAGAATGTGACAAAATTACATGCTCTACATTCAAATAACATTGTACCGCGTAGGATAGGTCAAGTTAAACTTGTAAGTGTGAAAAGCTGAGGCCTATTTCGCCAAAAGCCGAACAGTTAACTGAGATTGCGATCTACAAGGTCTGGCATTCTAGCAAATTGAAATTAGTTGCCAAAAACACGCAAAATGCATCAACTACATGCAATTACCATACAATAACGGATGTGTTTGTGGTGAGCTGCATATTTTACCGCTCAATGAAAGTTGGTGAATCTAATTAGGAAAGATAATTAGATGTAGCCGCTGGCTTGTCGTACTTAGCTGTCGTTATGTGCCGTACGAATAGTGTTTCATCTCGAGAAATCCTTCAGAATAAGTAATTTTTTTAAATTTCTCATCTCTCGAGAAATTAAGAGTTTTTTTCGAGAAAAAAATCAAAAAATTTCGTTTTTTTTTTCGCTAAACAAACTGTACAGGGTGGTCCAAATTCGATGGGACTGCATGTGTATCTCGGTTAATGTTTAAGATAGAACAATGAATAAATTACCAAAAATGTGCAGTTTTTTGAGACAAACTCAAAACCGTTCCCAAAAATATTCTATCGTTTCTGGTTTTCGAGTTATTGAATAAAAAGTGTTTTTTCGTCATATTAATAATGTGTTACATCTACGTTATTGTTGTAAATATCGACACTATATTTATGAAGATCATTTTTAGATAATTCAATTCGATTACTCTAAAAAAAAAACATTTTTACACTAGCGAAAGATGTCCTAGAGGCACTAATTACATATACAGGGTGCCCATTTTTCTAACCTGTTGTATGGGTAACTCCGTTAATATTAGAGATACAGAAACGTTTAAATTAGCAAATATGTGCAGAATTTAAAGAAAAATCTGATGCCATTTTCAAATTTGACCTACGTCATCAACTTTTTGAAATATTTTGAAAAAACTGAAAAAGGTCGATTTTTTCAAACTTGAATAATTCCGTAACCATATGAGTTAGAACCAAAATAAAAATTTGCTTTTATAGATGTTTTTACGTAGATTTCAAATATGTTAACGAAATTTTCATAGCACTCTCGATTTCCGAGTTATAGCACAAACTTGCATTTTTTTAAATGGAAGTCATAGTTGGCTATGGTCTTATTAAAAAGGTTATTTTTTTCTCGTTTCAATGATATAAGGGTTGTTATGCTTTACTTTTGTAGTTTTTCTTTAAATAAGCAAAAATCATTTTACATGTTCACTGCCTACTAATAGATGGGGGGGTTATCCTGTGTTGATGTTCTTTTTTTTTCGATGTGACATTTAAGAGTTGTCTATTATCGTTAGTGTAGCAGTTATTAGCCAGTAACAAATTTTAAAAACAAAACCTCATAATTTGTCAAATAACATTTATTGTTTGTTATACGTATAAATCTCTCTCTCGTGTTGATCAAAATTTATGATTGACTTTATTGTCAATTTCAAAAACAATGTTTTCTAATGAAGAAAGAAACGACATGCTTTTTTATTACTAGGCTTGTAATAGGTAGAAATAGTAGAAATTCAAGTGATATGTATTTGCAAAGATTTATGGAGTGGTGGCAACCAAGAAAGAAATTATTTTCGTTATTAGAAACCAATTTAAAAAAATACAGTTCATTTACAAAATCCAAAGGTTTGAAAATTAAATTTAAGCAAGAAGATGAAGAGAGAGTCCTGGAATACGTAAATTATAAACCAACATCATCTACCCGGGAGTTGTCCCTTGAATGTGGTGTCAACTGAAAAGGCTGTAACTGCCTAATAATTGCTACACTAACGATAAGAGACAACTCTTAAATGTCACATCGAAAAAAGAGAACATCAACACAGGATAACTCCCATCTATTAGTAGGCAGTGAACATGTAAAATGATTTTTGCTTATTTAAAGAAAAACTACAAAAGTAAAGCATAACAACCCTTATATCATTGAAACGAGAAAAAAATAACCTTTTTAATAAGACCATAGCCAACTATGACTTCCATTTAAAAAAATGCAAGTTTGTGCTATAACTCGGAAATCGAGAGTGCTATGAAAATTTCGTTAACATATTTGAAATCTACGTAAAAACATCTATAAAAGCAAATTTTTATTTTGGTTCTAACTCATATGGTTCCGGAATTATTTAAGTTTGAAAAAATCGTCCTTTTTCAGTTTTTTCAAAATATTTCAAAAAGTTGATGACGTAGGTCAAATTTGAAAATGGCATCAGATTTTCCTTTAAATTCTGCACAAATTTGCTAATTTAAACGTTTCTGTATCTCTAATATTAACGGAGTTACCCATACAACAGGTTAGAAAAATGGGCACCCTGTATAAAGAATAAAATAATTATCAGCATAAATAAAGGCTTGGAGTTCATTCAAAGGTTAACGTCAAAAAATTCGCTTTTAGCCAAAACTGAAAAGCCTTTATTGTCATAAACATCGACCTACTCAAATATTTTAATTAACGTTATGTTTACATAAACACCGATTAACTTTTGTTATTGCTAATGACAAATTTTCCACTAAATTTTCGTTTGTTTCAATATAATCTTAATGGATATCAATTTCTGTTAAGCCATAGTCATTTGTTATTCTCTTGTGTCTAATGGAGTCGCTATGTGCATTGGGCACAGTTCCAAAAAATTCTAAAAATTGCCACCGCCGCCGTTGCGGCCCAGTGATTAGTTGGTAAACAATTTAATTGCAAGAGGATGATAAATTAGCCAACCAATTAATGAATGCGTTTGGTTTGCTGGTCGAAATTCGTCAAAGTTTTGGTGTGATTTTTTTAGATGTGCTCCTTAACATTCAACTTTTCTTTTTGATAGTAGTAGTCTTTATTTGTTCTGAATATCCAAAAAGGCGTAGAACATGTCACAATAATGATAATACACATATACCTATACGCATATACAGGGTGTCCCAGATTACATTTCCAGCATGGGGATCTCGCTTATTGTAAGAGATACAGGTTTGTTTAAATTAGATGAATTTTTCCTTAGTATGAGAGGAGCCAGAATCAATTTTTAAAAGTACAAAATTCGTCGTGCTTCAGATGTTATAGCAAAAAATATGAAAATGTCTAATTTATTTTTTCTTTCATAACTTTTTTGTCCTAATCGTTAAAGCAATTTTATTTGTACTTTCTTGAGGTACTTTTTAATGGAGAATGTAACTGTCATTTTAGATTTTTTTTAACATCTACCATTTTTGAGATATTACCCCTAAATTCATTTTTTCTTATGGGCCGCGAAGTTGACTATGAAATTGTTAAATGTGCTTTTTTTTTCTCTTTTAAATGAAATATTACTTGCTATACCTATTTTTATAAACGAGTCACAAAATGAAAAAAAATCGTATTTTACCCTTGACTCATCAAGCTATCTATGAAAATAAAAACAAAAATAGCAATAACTGTGGAGGCTAAATTTTTTTGAAGATAGGTATATTTGAAGCAATCGGGCTTTAGAGTTTTTTTATGTCGGGTATTAGATGCATGGTTTCTTATATTCACTTCGAACAGATCAACATTATTTCTTACGAAAAGGATGGCGTCGAGAATGAATAGGCCGTAAAAAGTTAATATTTCTTTGCCACGAAAAGTGTCTTTACAGTGATCTCGGTAGTTTAGACCAAAAATAGTTCTTATACATCGCTTTTGTATGATAAAGGGGCGCTCAGTCACTAGCGTTACCCCAAAAAAATACAGCATAGCGTAACCTAGATTCAATATATGCATGATATGCAGTTTTGGCCGCGTTTGTACTGAACAATTTTTTAAGGTTTTTTTAGTGCGAAAGGATACCGTGACAGGCTTTGTGACAGACGCTCGATTTGGTATGACCAGTCCAGTCTAGAGTCAATATATAAACCAAGAAATTATATTTTATTAACAACATATATAGTTGTGGAATTATTTTGAAGTTTTTAGTCGGAGGTTATTTTACTTTGTGAAAATTTTATAACTTGCGTTTTATTGACGTTTAAGGTTAAATTGTTTAATGCGAACCAATATTGGAGTTGGCCTAAGCAGCCAAAGAGTTTTTGTTCAGAATTTTTGGAATCCGAGTCACTAATAATAGCAGATGTGTCATCGGCAAATTGTATAAGAGAAGTTTTGGCAAAATCTGGAAGATCATTAGTGTACAGTTTGTTTAACGGGGGGGCTAAGATTGATCCTTGCGGGACTCCTTTTTTGTTTGTTTTTCTTTGATTTTAGAAAGCTACCCGACGAGTCTTTCTCGGCAACAAATTGGTTCCTTTCCGAGAGATAAGATTTTATAAGGTTATGGGCAGTCTCTCGTATTCTAATTTCGTTAGCAGTATCTCGTGGTCAACACTATCAAAAGCTTTTGAAAGAGCAACACACATGACCATGGTGTGCTCGTCTTTATTGAGGGATTGAAGTACATTTCGGATTGCCATGTAAATAGCGCGGGTAGTTGTTTTGCCTTTCCTGAATCCATTTTAAGGGTAGTTTATTTAGCCAAAGTGTTCTATGTAATTTTCAATTCTGTTGTAGATATTTAATCAGACATGTTTGAACTTGTAGTTAGGCTGTTATTGGGCAGCTAGTGGTCTTTGAATTTTGTATTATTTGCAGAGTCTGTTAGCGCTCCTGTGGTAAATACCTTCAAATGTTTTCTTAGAATGTGGCTACGGGCTTTCCTCTGCACACCAGCCTACTTACAGTATAATAGCTCCCGCAGCGCACTTTACGCTGTTGTTTGTTTAGGATCATTCAAGCCAAGTTTGGCTGTAACTGAGTTCCAGTAATCACAAAATTTCGTTAATAATCTGGTACGTTTCTTGGTAATAACTCATTTGATTTCAAAACTTTACAAACTGCGTGTTCTACGCGTTCTTTGATAAGAAAAAAACGATGTTTAATTTTTACGTCTGCCAAGAGCGTTTGTAACGGTGCAAAAATTCGCCTTCGTCCATTAATTTTCTTCGCGAAATGCGAAAAATCCGCTTATTTCTGTCGGCATCGAAAAAGTCGGCCATGAGCGTGAGAAATGCGTAGTAAGCGAGTATTTTTGTTTTATTTGTGTAGGTAAATAAATAAATAAAAAGAGATTGCTATTTATTTCTTTTCCCACAGCTTTTTAAAGAAATTTTTAAATAGGTAAATGACTCATTGTACGTGCTGTGGTACAAAAACAAATTCTTTCAGCGCTGGTGTTCGACCGTAGTAATAATTTTAATTTATTTTAAAGCTGCAAGAAACGATCTACGAGGGGGCATCGATAAGTTTCTAGCCTAGTCTTAAAGATATCTAATCATATAAAGTCAGCGGTCGGGGAAATTTTTTAATCATTACCCCAAAATATTTTTCTGTAAGTTGATATTACCCCATGGCGAAGAGCAAAAAAAAAACGAAATCGCCTCTTTTTAGCATCTTTCATATTATAGCCCCCCATGATAATTTTGAAAAGAAAACAATAACTAAAAATTTAATTTAAACATCATTTATTCAATTTATCAATGTAATTATTACATTGTAATACCTAGTAATACATAACGGTAATAATAGTAATATAAGTAATATATATAACAAATTGAAGCCCATTGGGGTAAAATTGAGGGTTGACAATTTGGGGTACTGTAACATATTATAATAATAATAATGGTGGTACAAACAAAAATTAGAATTGAAAAAATTAGAAAAAAAAAGAATAATTGAAAACATCCTTTCTTCACGTTTTGGAGAAATGATGTTGTTTCATGTTTGATACAATTGCTTCAAAATTGGGACTTTTTGATGTAAGAGCGATTTGAATACAGTCTTCGGCGTTTAATCGATTTCTGTTCTTCGTTTTTATGTTCATTAGAGTGGAAAAGCCTTGTTTGCACAAATATGTTGTTCCAAATGGCAGCAATTTTTTAACCGCCTCTTCATGTGCAGTTTTGAAAGCCTTTGCAACTTTTGACATCCAAAAAGACAACAGATTTGGTTTACTCTCAAATTGAATACGTGCTTCAGTATTAGATCGAAGTTCAAGAATTGCTTCTGCCAAACCTGAAGGTTCTTCTGGTATCTACAATCCAACTGACAGTACGTGTATCAAGATCTGGAAAGTAATCTGAAAACCGCTTTCTGAGTTTGATAAGATGTCTTACAATTGTATCCTTGATGTCAGCAAAAGTAATATTTTCGCAATGTTCCAAAAACAAAGCTAACCTTGAAAAAGAAGCTATCTTGTTCTGTTCTACTTTCTGTCTCCAATATTGCAGCTTTAATCCAAACGCTGACACTATTTCTCTCGCTGAAATGATATTAATATTCTTCCCTTGCAATTCTTTGTTTAATATGTCGCTAAATCGTTTAAGTTGAAAAAAATACTAACAGGTTTATAAAATAGCAAATTAAAAATATATACTTTTTATTCACAAAAGTTTCATTTTTACCCCCAAAATTTCATTTTTACCCCCAAAATTTCATTTTTACTCCATTTGGGGTAATTTACCCCTGTTCCCCGACCGCTGATCTAAGTAATAATTCTTTTTCTACTGCCACTAATGTAAATGACTTACCGCACAGCCTGCATGCATATTAAGTGAGTCCTAACGCGCGGTAGTAAGCAAAACCCACACTTGTCTAGAAATATCAAAGTAGACTTACGTCAAAATTGACAAGACAACGTAATTACACGTGTATATTAGCCAAAAAGCCGTTAAAATTGTAGGTATTATGTGTTCGTAGAAAAAAGAGAGTTAAAATAAGAGCACTTTACTCTTGCGAATATTTCTAAAATCGCTAAAAGCTAGTGATTTTTTTGAAACAATTTCCAACCTAAAATAAATTTTAAGCCATGCACCAACTTAATGTCAAGAACAAAAAAATTCTGAGGCGTCGACACAGAAAAACTTTTCAATTTGTTGCAGACTTTTTGAACGACGCTATATACAGGGTGTCCCCGTTATCACCGCGAATTTTTTAAGTGGTGATAGAGGACCTTTTTCTAAGAAAAAATTTCAAGTAAAATTTTTTCCTAAAATCAAATGCTAAGCTGATATCAACACTTACTTGATTTTTTTACACTTCTGCATTTATAAGATAATAATAGCCGAAAATATCAAATTTATCGTAAAATACCTCTAAGCTTTTTATTAGAGCATGAAATTCTCTACAAAATTAGTTTTATTTATTTTTTGTCTACAGGCAATGGTTTGAGAGTTAAAAAGCAGTTTGTTCAAAAAAATGTAAAAAATCTACAAAATTTAATTGTTTCTTAGACTTTGCAACCGCTGTATCTTTAAAACGAAAGGTTGTACAAAAAAACCGACGGCTCATTCCGGATAGCAAATTTTATGGGCTACAACTTTGGTATAGTGAAATTTTTTGAAAATCAAACCGATTTTCCGGAAAAGCTGAAAATAAGGAATAGAGTGCAAAAACAAAATTTCCTACAAATATTGTTTTGTATTTAAAAATGCTTTTAAAGAGAGTGCGATTACGTAATTGAATGATGGAGGTCATTTTGAACACTTATTGAAGTAATTTTGTGGTTACATGTTAATTTTATTGCGTCCAGATGGATTTGCATTGTTTTGCATTTTATCGTTTTCGAAAAACAAAAACTCCCGGTAATTATGATATTTTGTATTTAAAAATGCCATAGCATCGGCAACATTCATAAAATTATGTATCTCATCAGTTTCAAAGCTTTTTATGAAGTTTGAAATTCTTCAGAAAACCACCCCTTATCATTTTTTTTAAGGAGCTAACGAACAAATTTAACAAAAAGTTGTAAAATTGCATATAAATAAGTTTTTAAAAACGCCGCATCTTTTTAACAAAACGTCGTAGAGCAAAACGGATGCCTATTGCGGATAAGGCATTTAACGGACTACAACTTCGGTAAATATGTTGTTCAATAAAACTAAATGTATCATAGAAATGTTTATAATAGTGAAAAAGGTGAGAAAAAAAACGATGAAAACTTATTTATATGCAATTTTACAACTTTTTGTTAAATTTGTTCGTTAGCTCCTTAAAAAAAATGATAAGGGGTGGTTTTCTGAAGAATTTCAAACTTCATAAAAAGCTTTGAAACTAATGAGATACATAATTTTATTAATGTTGCCGATGCTATGGCATTTTTAAATACAAAATATCATAATTACGGGGAGTTTTTGTTTTTCGAAAACGATAAAATGCAAAACAATGCAAATCCATCTGGACGCAATAATATTAACATGTCACCACAAAATTACTTCAATAAGTGTTCAAAATGACCCCCATCATTTTCAATCACGTAATCGCACTCTCTTTAAACGCATTTTTAAATACAAAACAATATTTGTAGGAAATTTTGTTTTTGCACTCTATTCCTTATTTTCAGCTTTTCCGGAAAATCGGTTTGATTTTTAAAAAATTTCACTGGACCAAAGTTGTAGCCCATAAAATTTGCTATCCGGAATGGGCCGTCGGTTATTTTGTACAACCTTTCGTTTTAAAGATACAGCGGTTGCAAAGTCTAAGAAACAATTAAATTTTTTAAGTTTTTAAATTTTTTTTGTACAAACTGCTTTATAACTCTCAAACCATTGCCTGTAGACAAAAAATAAATAGAACTAATTTTTTAGAAAAGGTCATGCTCTATTAAAAAGCTTAGAGGTATT
Source organism: Elmis aenea (assembly GCA_947652605.1). NCBI lineage: Eukaryota > Metazoa > Arthropoda > Insecta > Coleoptera > Elmidae > Elmis > Elmis aenea. The sequence continues at coordinate 28,416,276 of OX393583.1, read as the reverse complement.
TTACGATAAAATTGATATTTTCGGCTACAGAGTCTTATAAATGCAGAAGTGTAAAAAAATCAAGTAAGTGTTGATATCAGCTTAGCATTTGATTTTAGGAAAAAAATTTACTTGAAATTTTTTCTTAGAAAAAGGTCCTCTATCACCACTTAAAATGTTCGCGGTGATAACGGGGACACCTTGTATGTAAATGAATTGCTACAATTTTGCTTTAATTGTTTTATACAGTTATGTATGATAAAAACTTGCGAGTTATGAGTCGCAAGCAGTTCTAATTTTTTAAATGGTGTTTAAAAGCGTTTTTAATGATATTTTGCCTTATAAATCATACAGTTTTACAGCATATAATTTTTTTACCACACCTCATATATTTTTCCAAAAAAACAATCACACGTGACAATTTATTTCAGTGAAACTACAACCACAAATCATACATCTTCGTTAATTCCGACAATTTTCCAGTGCAAATATTTAAAAGATGTTGTGATTTTGAATAACGTTTACATTATATTCCCTTGTACTTCATTTATTTGGCACATTTCGACTTTTCGAACTCACAAAATTAGACCAGGAAGTAGACGAACGAGTTAGTTTACAATATTAGAAATAAATGTTGTAATTTTCAAGGTAAATGGCCGCATAAAAATCGAACTGCAAGTGCAAATAATAGACCGCATGTATTCCGTAATAAAAATACAGTCCAGCGTTAAAAAAATTGGCAGTTAGCCACGAGATATTCTAATTTCGTCCGCACTAGATCTAATGGATCTACTTGTTAGCAAGTTCCGGCCATTATTCCAGCTTTTATTTGTTTGGTTCTGTTAAAATAACTACAATAAAGATAAACTGTTTACATAAAACCGACCTCTAACTATGCAATGCAATTTATCGAATTAATTATTATACAGGTTTCTCGTTTCTCGAGGGCCACTATGGGGATCTCGTAAACGGTAAGAGTTACGACTTCGGTTAAATTAGGGCATAGTTGTACATTCAGGTGCTTAATAATATGACGGAAACAGAACTTATCTAGCTTTTTTAGTTTTTGAGATATAGGGGAAAAAGTACAAAAGTGCATTTTGGTTTTTTGCCCGCAAATTTTTCATTTGTTGTCGATTTTAATTTCTGTAAGAACTTTTTTATGGCCACTTTTTGCAAGGAATCAAAATCCCCAATTTTATTTTTCATGGGACGTTTCGCTTTTTTTAAACCATCATCAGCAAAATTTTTTCATAGACGCTTTATATGATTTTAACGCCAATTTGTAGAGCATTTTATTCTAAATTCGACAATGTATAAACAACAGCTAGCACTTTTTTGAAACAACTGTTGTTAAAAATGGCAAAAACAAATATTTTATTTTGAAAAATTCCCAATCGGCATAGCAAATAATTGTCTTTGTCCTTTTTTACAACAATTGTTTCAAAAAAGTGCTAAGTGTTAAAAATTTGTTTGATTTTGGAAGACGAAACGGTCTGAAACGGAAATGAGAGACTTTAAGCACATTTTTTCTATCGGTTATGATGAATTGGGCTTGAAAAAAGTATCAGAAAAATGGAAACTCAACTGTCCAAATGCTGCTTAAAAGCGAATTAATTAGGGTGGCAACGTCCGGATCGATTAGAGCCGAATTGAAGATGATACGTCAAACTTTTTGTCTGCATTGTTACAATTACGGTTTCTTTCCAGGGATCCCGGTCCATTTTAAGCTATTTTATATTTCCCGGGAAATGCTTTTTGTCCCGGGAATTCCCGGGATTTAAAAAAAGTGTTTTCGTTTATTTTGTGCTAAGATCTTTGTAATACTATTATAACTTATCAGAATTTTATGCTTAAAATGTCTTTACTAACAGTAAATTATGAAAAAACTTCAAAATAATTTTTCTCTTTTAGTATGGCGCAAAGAAGCCCGGTCTCCATTACAAAGTTAATATCTTCAAAATACTTTTACAGTTTTATTTTTGTGTACTCTGATAATTCAAAGCAAAATAGCTTATAAATGAAATTTTATTGATAATAATGATGTTTTTTTGCTGCTAGATGCTCTCAAGACAATTTCACCTACATCAATAGAGACTTAGAAAGCATTTTATGCAGCAGGACTTTTTGTTAATAAATTAAGAAAAAGACTAATTGACTGAAGCACAGATCACCTTTGTTTTCTTAAATCACATTACAAAAATTCATTGTTAAAATTATATTATTGTATTCATAAATATGAAACTGCAATAGAAAGGTTATAATTCCCAAATGTATGTTTCTCTCACCAATATTATTGAATTATTTGTATTAATCATGGAACAAAATGTATTACATATATGACTTGGAGTTGTTTTTAAGTAATAAACCGCTCCCTTAATTTTTTGGGTTATTTATTTAAAAATATTGACATAATTTATTACATCCCGGGATCCCGGGAAATCCCGGGACAAAGGCCGATTTCTTCCCGGAATCCCGGGACTAGCAAAATGGTCAAATATGAGAAACCCTAGTTACAATTGATGAAATTTGGATTCCTCATTATGATCAAGAGACCAAGGAAATGTTCGAAGAGTGGAAACGTGCTAGCTCTCCTTCCTTCTCTGTTCAATCTTTGCTGATAAATATTTGACTTTCCTTAACGATTTTTAGTTTCAACTTATGTTTTATGACCGTTTCCTTGTTCCTTTGGCTATCCAGTTCAACCAGACAAGTTTATGCACTCTTTTGATCTGTGTCTCAACATTCAAATGTTGATCCAAAAACTTATTCACTGTGAAAGATTCACACCCTATTGGCGCAGACTTGGTAAAAGCCAACCAAGAAGACGAGCAGAGTAGACAACAGAGCCCTAGTGCGTTCAGGCATCCAACTATTTCATTGATTTCTTGTATTTGACGTTTAATTTCCTCTTCACCAAGACCGGTTTGGTTTATGTGGAATAGCACCCAAGTATTTAAATTCAACCACATGTTCTTCTACCATTTCGTCTTGTATTAGTGCTTCTAACTTTTTTTTCCATTAACCATCAAGTGCTCTGTTTTGTTTAAAGCTAACTAGCAATCCCATTTGTCATAGTTCTTTTTTATTATCTTTTTAAATGTGTGCCATTTGTTCCGCCATCACAAATACCTCTGCTTTGGCACAACTATAAATTAACGCGAGTAAAAAATATAAGTATTATGTTACAACTTTTAACAGCAAAACCAGTAAAAAAGAAATCTCCAACCGAATCGAATTGATTGCATGGGTGCAGCACCATTACAAGAGTCTGTATTTTACTTTTTTTTTGTCGCCGCGTGAGTCATGTGTTTCGGGATTAACAAAACAATCACAACGTATTGTCAAACCATTCAAAACACATTCGTCCAATCGTTTGCATTATTTCACAACTAAATGACGAATGGCTTCGCAAAATAAAGAAGCAACAACATTTCTTGTAACAAGTTTTATGCTCTTTTGTAGGCACGAATGTGCTATTTTTAAAACGATACTTTTTTTGCATTTTTTGAAATTGCCTAGGATTTTAAATTCAAAAGGAACTTGCGAATTCTCGATAGACCAGCGACGGTTATATAAAATCAGGCGCCGCGAATCTAACCCAATTATTTGAGAGTTAATTCGAGCATGAAATGTTTAGCATTTCGGTGACGCTAATCCGACAGTTTGGGCAAGCAAAACTGATCTGGTTGCGTTCGAAATTCACTAAAAGCAATTTCTAAACAATCTTAAAACTGCAAACATTTCAGAACGGCTGGATCATTAAAACTTTGCAAAATCTATCGGCAATCAAGTTGGAATTTTGCTGTAATCGGGCAAAAATAAGCAAATGCTTCGGTTTTGGCGTCTTATAGGCTTTAGAACGTTTGATGAATAGGCTTTATGTAGCAGTTTCTGTTAAGGTTTGCTCGAGCGGGCGCGCGCCTTGTTTTTACACGAGCGGGCGTGCGGGGTACTTAGTTCTAGCATCTTTTAATATAAATAACTCCTGGGTTTGATAGCATAAGTGGCTTATTTTCTTTCAGTATGATCTTTTATGTTTTCCAGATACAACTTTTCATGATATTTCTTTACAAAACAAATCATTTTCCGATGTATTATAAATTATATTTTCAAAAATATTTTAATAGTTCAACACACAAACCTAAATAACGTTGTAAAATTTTGTAGCCAGATAACATTCCATAGCAATACAAATATATGTCGTTTTGGCAGTAGTATAAGATATAAAAAAAGGTTGTGGCTATTTGCACCTACAGTAGGTACGAATAATTGGCTATTTGCACCTACTGTAAAGGAATATACCGGGTGTAACTGAGTTCTGGTACTTTTTTTATTTAGTTTTAATTTTACATAAATAAACTTTTATACATTATGATATGTGTAAATAACCGGAATATTTGAACAAATGTACACTACTATTTCACTTCCGCTTTCGCCGGAAATGATGCTGACTTTGTTATTTCAAATGTCACACCCTATATATTTACATTTTTTGATAGAGGAGGCAATTTTGAATATAACTGCACTATTTTGATTAATTTTAATAACCTCAAATAATTTTTGGACAAATATTTATTTGTGTGACCTGCATAAATTGAATTTTATTACGTCAACAAGTGTCCGAAAACGTTTTTTGTACAATTTAATTAACATTTAGGTTACTTTAATCGGCTTTGAAGGTTGCAGAATCGGTTTTTTGACTGAGTAAATTTTTTGAATGCAATGGTAGTGGTATATGCGATTATTTAAATAGAGTATTTTCTGACCAATAACATTTATATTTGTATCGAAAGGCTGCCTCAAAGACTTAAACTATTATAAAAAATCGAGTAAAAAATTCACCGGTATTTTCATGTTGTAAACTCTTGTTCTTTAAAATGAATTACACAAATTCATTAGCAGCCAGGTGTCTTTATAAAGAAAAATATACCTAAAAACTGTAGGTTTTGCAAGAAACTTTAAAGATTAAAAAAAGTTTCTAAATTAAGAAAGTTTTTAAAGAATGCTTTTAAATTATAAAATGATAAACCTTTTAAAAAGTTCTGAATGAAAAATTAAAAGCGGTCGCACTTTTCAGCTCCTTGTAAAGGTGGCACATAATTGAAAATATTACTATGGGAAACCTTTTAATATGTACAAAACATCTACTGAATGTCATTCTCCTACATTTATCCAAATTTGAGAAATAAAATAAAAACCTAATTTTACCGCTCCTCTTTAAGGGGTGTAATTATGAGACGTCTAAGGGAAAAAGAGTTATATAAAAGCCCCTCCTTAATTTTTGATAAGAAATTGCCTCCCCATTTTTTTTTTCAGTATTTAAGAAACGCCCTGTATATAGGGTGTTCCATTTGAAATAGCAAAGTTAGAATAATTTCCGGCGAAACCTGAAGTGAGATATTAGTGCACATTTGTTCAAATATTCAGGTTATTTACACATATCATGTGTGTAAACGTTTATTTATGTAAAATTAAAACTAAAGAAAAAAAAAGGGTTTACCAGAACTCAGTTCCAACCAGTATATACCTATACAGTAAGAGCAAATAGCCAAGTATTCGTACCTACTGTAGGTGCAAATAGCCAATTATTGGCACCTACTGTAGGTGCAAATAGCCAATTATTCGTACCAACTGTAGGTGCAAATAGCCAATTATTCGTACCTACTGTAGGTGCAAATAGCCAATTATTCGTGCCTACTGTAGGTGCAAATAGCCAATTATTCGTACCTACTGTAGGTGCAAATAGCCATTTATTCGTACTACTGTAGGTGCAAATAGCCAATTATTCGTACCTACTGTAGGTGCAAATAGCCAATTATTTGTACCCACTGTAGGTGCAAATAGCCAAGTATTCGTATCTACTGTAGGTGCAAATAGCCAATTATTCGTACCTACTGTAGGTGCAAATAGCCAATTATTTGTACCCACTGTAGGTGCAAATAGCCAAGTATTCGTATCTACTGTAGGTGCAAATAGCCAATTATTCGTGCCTACTGTAGGTGCAAATAGCCAATTATTCGTGCCTACTGTAGGTGCAAATAGTTAATTATTCGTGCCTATTGTAGGTGCAAATAGCCAATTATTCGTGCCTACTGTAGGTGCAAATAGCCAATTATTCGTACCTTCTATAGGTGCAAATAGCCAATTATTCGTACCTACTGTAGGTGCAAATAGCCTCTACTATAAAAAAAAGCTACAGACAAAGATATGGAAGTTTTTGAAACCGGCCTAGCTGTTCTACCAGAGATACTTTAATAAATAGATAATTGATTTTTTATCTAATTTAATTACCTTACATTCATTAACCACCTTTAAGCACTTATCAAATAAAACCTCTTGGTTTAAATTTAAAAAAAGCAATAAATTAGTTTTAGTACGCAATAAAATTTCGTTTTATTTCCAATTAACGAAAATGCCTCACAAAAACGCATTTCATTATTATTCAACCTGTTGACCGTAAATTACTTTTCCCAACGTCTGCATCTGTGCACTTCTGCGCTCACAGAACGTCATAATGCGAATCTAATGTTGAAAAACGTCTTGAAGAATGGACTGCGTTAAATATAGCCTAAGATAAGTTTAGATACGTCGCGTCCATCTCGCGTGTAGTGGCGTTTAAATATATAATTGACCAGTAGCCTCTTGCATCCGGTACGAGCAGCACACACGCGTTAAATGCCTCAAAAAATCCGGCAAAAATAGTTCAGTAATATTTAGCAAAATGTGTCGTTTTTCTTTTGCGCTATCTCTTCCGCTACTCGCACTTTCCGCAGCTGTTTTCTGAATATTCTTCGCGTGTTTACGTTGATTTAGTGCGTGTGTGTTTCGCTTCTACTAATTTACATCAAGATGCCTGTTCTACCGTCAAATTTTTCGAGCAGTGGATACTCTTCCGTAAACACGCCGTACTCCCGGTTTGGTTCCGCTTCTTCCGGTATATCCGCAAACCCTGCTTACGCTTCTTCGAATCCTTATCTGCTTTTTCCGTCGAGGTATTCCTCTCTTCCAGTAAATCGCAATCCTTATTCTCCTGACTACGATTACACTTACAACGTGCCGTCCTCAAATTTCTCGTCAATGAGCAATGGATCTAGTTACACCAGCCGCGATTCTCCTTCCTCCCAATTCACTTCATTGCACGCTAGCATTCCACCGATAAATGTCTCACAACACAGTTCAACGAACGGTCTAAGCACCCCTTATTTTCGTTTTGGGAATTCAACCAACATCAACCTACCCTTGCACAATGATTCAGATTATCAAAGAAACGGAAATGAGTCTTCAAGACTTCCTCCTCCTGTAACTGCAAGACTTCCTCCTTCTGTACCGAGCTCCCAGCACGTGAGGAGAGTGACCCCTATCAGAAGATCATACACGTCCAGCTTGGAAACCTATGGCGAATCGTCCTACAACAAAACCGCGAGCAAGCCGCCTGTGTTCTTCCAAACAAGACCGTTGAAGAACCTGACCGTCCTTTCGCACTCCGACCAAACACCACCCAGCAGGAACATGACAAGATCTCCAACTCCCAGTCTCGCCAGCACTTGCACTAATAACTCATCAAACGATTCCATCGCTCCGCGAAGAGTCTATCCCCAAGTTGGCGCAACCGCCGACTTAGATGAACTGGACAGCAAGGAGGAATCTCCCGTAATTTTCGACGCAAATTTGACTTTCGTCCTTGGTTGCAAATCGAAAATACGCCAAAAGGTGAAGCCGGTACCCGCGTACTTGGATGACGGTACGACGTCCAGTTACCTCTCCAATAAAATCTCGGATTTCTTGAACAGGACGGATCATGTCATGGACGAGTGGAAGAGCCTTGGGCACAGGGATGATTCTAGAAGCTCTTTGCACTCAAATCAACAGAGGAACGCGCACGACAGGAGGATCCTGGGACGGTCGCGTAGTGCTACGAATATTTTGATCAAAGGCTTCCAGTATTTCAGTAGGACGAGCAGTTGTAGATCTTCGGTTGCGAGGGACATTTCTGAAGACTGCACAGAAGCAGAAGAGGTACTGTTGAGCAAAAACAAGCGTTTGACGAATATTAACCATAGTTTGTTTTGATCCCAATAAATTAATATTTATTTACTGGTTTGTTTAAGAGGATGTTGTTTGGAGTTTAAATGAAACACAGGCCAAAGCGTTTGATGTTAGTTTTAAAAAAAATTAAGGTTGTGAACGCTGCATTTCTTAGGTGTTCTTCACATTGCTGCGCATATTCTTCATTATCTTGGTCGTAGATTGCCTATCACACGGTGCAACATATCCATAGGAAGTTGAGACACCTCGCGGCGAATTCTATGCATGAGTCTCTAGAATCTAGAACCAATGATCTAGAGTCTTTAGATTATTGATTTATTATTTCATGGGGACGACAATGGGAATTGCTTTACAGTATCAGCATCGCGATTTGTCCAAACGATCGAGCACTTTTTGACGCCTTAGCCTTAGATTATCCAGCAACCAGAGATTAACAACGATACATGGTTACAACAAGATGGGTCGAGCAGCCATACCGCTCGACCATCAATGAAAATTCTACGTTGTTATTTCCAAATCGTATCATCTCCTGGTACGAGGATACCATGCGATTTTTTCATGCGGGAATGCTTGAAGGACAAAGTCTTTAGCGAACCTCCCTCGAGACATCCAGGAACTCATGCAAAGAATCCCCCACAAAGTCTATCAAATTCCCGCGGTCATGTTGCTCTGTGTGATGGGCGACCCACGACCAGAAGAATGTGTGCAGCCACATGGAGGTCACCTGGCGAAGGTGGTGCTCATATGTTTCATATTGACTTTAAAGAACATCCTCTTACATAAGTAAAATATACAATAAGAGATTTAAATTACGCATTACATTGGCCAACCCTATACTACATTGCGTTGGTGACTGAGGGCTTCTAATAAAGCCACCGTCTACTGTTTCTAAGCGTTATTTTTTTGTTTCTCTTTATAAACACCATAAATTACGCCCAAAAATGTAACAACTTCGAGATTTACAACTGTTTATAAACGTTTGTCATTAGCTGATTTTTTTTTTGTGGCGAATTACAATAGTTAAGTCATTTTCGCGCTAAAAGTGTTTTTTTAACCACTGCTTTGTTGACGATAAAGTCTTTTTGAACGTGTGACAAGAATGCTGTTACATGATTTCTGTACTTTATCGTCGAAGTTGCGTTATTAGACATTCTTCGTTTATTTATAGAGGAATTAATTGTTTATTCTCTGCTCTAATAGCTATGATCATGATAAAGCATTTTCGAATATTGTTTTGTCTGTGTGATTAAACCGTTTTCCAGAATTAACCTGTCAACACTGAGCAGGTTATTGCTTGTAATGTTTATTTCTTTTGGCTTTAATACATAAACAACCAAGAAGACCCTACAATATAGCTTATTTGTATACATAAGCAGCTTTTCTTTATGCATGCACAATTATTATCACAAACAACACTTTGTAGCACAGCCTGCAAATTTTAAACAAATTGATGCCCATAGCGTTGTACGTGTTTTTGAAATGTTTCCCAAATATTGTTTTTGCGCGATTTCGGAATCCTTCCTAACTAAACAAACGCTAGTGCACAAACGTCCACACTTGATCTATTAACCTTTAAATAAATTGCCAACAGGTCTGAAAAGCAGCGGTAGACGTTCATTAACTTGAGTTCTGTGTGTATATCTAAATAGAAACTTGCAGCAAATTTTGCTTACATTTGATGTAATTTTGGATGTTCCAATTTGACGACGGTGTGGGTGTTTTAACGTCATATTTTGCGTTGGAGATTCGAGATAATCACCCAAAAAAAAAGTGACGTTATTATGAATGAGACGCAAAAAAACGAGTTTGGAAACAATTTTATGAAATTAGACAAATGAAATGTAGTGCCTATACAGGGTGTCCCAGATTACATTTCCAGCATGGGGATCTCGCTTATTATAAGAGATACAGGTTTGTTTAAAGTAGATGAATTATTCCTTGTTATGAGAGGAGCCACAATCAATTTTTTAAAGTATAAAATTTCTCGTGCTTCAGATGTTATAGCAAAAAATATGAAAATGTCGAATTTTTTTTTTCTCTCATAACTTTTTTGTCTTAATCATTAGAACAATTTTATTGCTACTTTCTTGAGGTACTTTTTAATGGAGAATGTAACTGTTATTTTAGATTTTCTTTATCACTTTTTATTTTTGAGATATTACTCCTAACTTCATATTTTCTTATGGGCCGCGAAGTTGGCTATGGGATAGTTAAATGTGTTTTTTTTTCTCTTTAATATGAGATATTACTTGTTACATTTATTTTCATAAATAAGTCACAAAATGAAGAAAAATTGTATTTTACATATCACTTATCAAGCTATCTATGAAAATAAAAACAATATACAACTAATTAAATGTCAAATGAGAGTAACCATTTGTCTGCGGTATCATTTATTAGAATTGTTTAGGATTATTGTGTAATTCGATAGTCTTTTTAGCAAATTTGTTATCATATAATTATGGACACTTTTACAACAAATTAAAAATTTTATATGCTGAATTGCTACATTATTTGCAATAGAAACTGTGTAAAATAAATAATTCTAATTAATTATTGATTTGTTTTGGTTTTTTGGTTGGTTTGTCGAAAAAACCATATTCTTTTAAATTTATTTCCAAATTTTTGTAATTACGCATCCTTCGTTGCCTTTTCTCGGAAGTATATTCGATCAGCTTCTTACACAGTTTTTATGGTAAAGCATGTAGCATCCCAACGTCAAATTTTTAGTTTTTTTTAAATGTAGCCATCATTATAACAATTACCACAAAGACTATCGAATTACACAACAATACTAAACAATTCTAATAAATGGTACCGCAGACAAATGGTAACTGTCACTTGACATTTAATTAGCTGTTTTTTGTTTTTATTTTCATAGATAGCTTGATAAGTGATGGGTAAAATACGATTTTTCTTCATTTTGTGACTTATTTCAAAAATAGATGTAGCAAGTAATATCTCATTTAAAAGAGGAAAAAAAAGCACATTCAACTATTTCATAGCCAACTTCGCGGCCCATAAGGAAAAATGAAGTTAGGGGTAATATCTCAAAAATGGTAGGTGTTAAAAATAATCTAAAATAACAGTCAAATTCTCCATTAAAAAGTACCTTAAGAAAGTACAAATAAAATTGTTCTAATGATTAAGACAAAAAAGTTATGAGAGAAAAAAGAAATTGGACATTTTCATATTTTTTGCTATTACATCTGAAGTACGAGGAATTTTGTACTTTTAAAAATTGATTGTGGCTCTTCTCATACCAAGGAATAATTCATCTAATTTAAACAAACCTGTATCTCTTATAATAAGCGAGATCCCCATGCTGGAAATGTTATCTGGGACACCCTGTATATTATTACCTATTGTATTTGTTAAATCTAATCAAAGTGGCCATTGAAAAACAAAAAAATATCACATAAATAATCTAGCTAAACAGAAAAAAAGTTAAAATATTTAATACATTATTAACATTTCATAATAATTAATGATTTTTCAGTAACAAATGAAGAGAGATCATTTATTAACAAATTTAAAATCTACACAAGAAGCAGTCCAATAATGTTCAAAAATATTGTGAGTTTGATTTCAAATAAGCAAGTTAAAAGCTAAATACGCAAAACGTCATTTTTTTGTGTTTCATAAATAGCAAAAAAACTATTGATTTTTTCAATTTTTTTTTTCATAGAGTAGTTGCTCGTAAATCAGATCATTTTGACTCATTTAACCAACTCTATATCTCTTACCGTTTACGAGATCCCCATGCGGTTCACGATAACTGGGACACCCTGTATAGTATACCTTTAGAAATAGGTATAGGTAATGCATTATCAATTAAATAAAAAACACTGGGTTTTTGATATCTAAATACAATACATCCTCAACAATGAATTTTTTAGCTATAACTACGTACAGGGTGGTCCAAATTCGATGGGATTGCATGGGTATCTCGGTTAATATTTAAGATAGAGAAACGGTTAATTTACCAAAAATGTGCAGTTTTTTTGGAACAAACTCAGAACCGTTTTCAAAAATATTCTATCATTTCCGGTTTTCGAGTTATCGAATAAAAAATATTTTTTTTGTCATATTAATAATGTGTCATATCTCCGTTATTGTTGTAAATATCAAAAATATTTATTAAGATTATTTTTGGATATTTTTATGTTTAATTTGATTATACTAAAAAAAAAAAAATTAAGTTCGCCGTTAAAAAGTTATGACACAAACTTACCTGTTTTTAAATAGAAACGATAGTTGGCTATGACCTATTTAAATTCCTAATTTTTTTCTCATTTCAAATATATAAGGGTTGATGTATTTATTTTCAACAATACGCAAGTTATGAAGGTTTTTTAGTTTTTTTTTTAAAGAAAATCATAGTAGGCTGTGAAAAGAAAAAATAAACAAGGTGTAAAACCTTATAAAACTCATGTGGTACAAGTTACCAAGGTTTTTTAATTTGTTATTGAGATAAATACGAAATTTTTTGAACATAAGATAAACAACAATATCCTACATTACTGCTGATACCGACTATATCGTTGTTTTCTTATTTTCAAATATTTACAATGTTTATCTCCACAACAAATTAAAAAACCTTGGTAACTTGTACCACATGAGTTTTGTAAGGTTTTACACCTTGTTTGGTTTTTGTTTTCATAGCCTACTATGATTTTCTTAGAAAAAAAACCTAAAAAACCTTCATAACTTGCGTATTATTAAAAATAAATATATCGACCCTTATATATTTGGAATGAGAAAAAAATTAGGAATTTAAATAGGTCATAGCCAGCCATCGTTTCTATTTAAAAAAAGGTAAGTTTGTGTCATAACTTTTTAACGGCGAGCTTAATTTTTTTTTTTTTAGTATAATCAAATTAAACATAAAAATATCCAAAAATAATCTTAATAAATATTTTTGATATTTACAATAACGGAGATATGACACATTATTAATATGACAAAAAAACACTTTTTATTCGATAACTCGAAAACCGGAAATGATAGAATATTTTTGAAAACGGTTCTGAGCTAGTCTCAAAAAACTGCACATTTTTGGTAATTTAACCGTTTCTCTATCTTAAATATTAACCGAGATACCCATGCAATCCCATCGAATTTGGACCACCCTGTACATTTCTTTTTGTCCTCTTTTTGCTGTATTTTTTTTTGTCCACTTCGTCATCACAAATTTTTTCTTGTCTAAAATTGTTTCCTTATAAATTAATCGCGTTTTACTATTATTTACTATTTTTCTGATCAAAGCTACTTTTGGTCAGTTTTTTAATCTATGCCTCACCTTAGCCTTTCCATTTTGGCATTTTTTCATCTAAATACAATAAATATTCAACGCCAATATTAAACAGATCGTTTAAGTACGATTTTTGCTCTTTTTCAAATTTTTCCTTTAATGTTTTCTCCTTATACATACATCTTCATGAACTACCATTTTTTCTTATCCTTGATTACTGATTTCTTTGGCTGACCGCATATTTAATATTTTGATTTCTTCTGCCTTTCTTTGGCCACATTTTAAATCTTTTGTCCTTATAGTTTTTTTCCTCTTCTATATTAGCTTTATTTTTTTTATGGTTTTGATCTCAATAAATAATGCCAATATTCAACTATAGTTTCTTGGCTTCAACCAGATTCGTATTCATTCTCTGACCACTTTTTTCCTTTTTGTTTCACCTCTTATTCCCTGTTTCGGTTTCACTTCCGTTCTTGATCTGCCAGTATTTTTAAAATTTGTTTTTTTTTACATATTTTTCATTCACAACGAATTTTTTATTCCCTCTTCTCTTTGGCCTTTTCATCCTGCTTTGCTTTAAATTTTTTTATCTAAATACTAAAGGTTCAATTTTGGACAACACATTTCTTAGCGTATTTTTTGTGACCTTTCGTCTCTGTATCATTCACTTTTCTTTCTCCTTCGGATTTTCCTTTTTCAACTGTCTACAATTATTTTGCTTCCCGTTTTTCTTGTTTTTAGGCAAATTTTTTATTCACTCTTGTATAAACCTACTTTTTTCTATCTCTTCCCTTATGCCTTCCTTTTTTGTGATTATTTCATATTTATTCTTCTTCTTTTACGCCATCCACTGTCCTTATCTCTTCCCTTACGCCTTCCTTTTTTGCAATTGTTTCATACTTATTCTTCTTCTTTTTTTTTACATCCATGAATTATTGCAAGCTATCGTGGAGGACAATAAGCAATATTATTGATTCGAACTCACAAACACAAAGTCATGGTAGAAGCCAGCTCACTGGCGTGCTTCCATAGTTACCCTTAACACTTTTCACTGTTATTTATCTCCACATGGTTTATCTGTTGCTACTTAATTACGACGAGGCAACGTCCAGTGGGTCGAACCGCTTGAGTCTTTTCGTTGGTGGCGCGGTTAGGAGATCCACAGCTAATATATTTTGGTGGCTTCTTAGACGTGACTGGTACTTGGTTCTGAAAGATGAGATTCCTTCTTTGACTGTCTTAATTTGTAAGTCGCGATGGATGACTGGGTTTGGTATGTACCATGGAGCATTACAGATATTGCGTAAGATTTTTGATTGAAATCGTTGAAATCCTCAGGATGTTTTCGCTGGCAGATCCCCACAGCTGTAGACCGTAAGTCCATACAGGTTTAAGTATGGCTTTGTATAACAAGAGCTTATTTTCCATTGCTAGGTGAGAATACCGGCTCATCAGCCAGTACATCTTTCGGTAGATGTGTCCAAGTTGGAGTCGTTTAAGCCAGATGTGTTTGCCCCAAGTGTCTTTTATCTAAGTGGATTCCTAGATATTTCACTTCATCTTTTTGTGGGAGCGGATTACCGTTTAGAGTTACGTTGGGGCATATCTGCTTCTTGAGGGTAAAGGTGATGTGTACAGATTTTGTATTATTGGCTTTGATGCGCCATAGATTAAGCCACTTTTCTATTTTGTTAAGATGGTTCTGGAGGAAGTGAGATGCCAATTTTGGATCACTGTGTGACGCCATTATAGCAGTGTCATCTGCGAAGGTAGCAATTTCTGTATTGTTGGTTACAGGCAAGTCTTCTTCTTTTAAGTCATCCACTGTGTTTCGCAACATCTGATATGCTTTATTCTTTCTTTACCTTATTCTCTTTTGCAGTCCCATCGTCATCTTACTTCGCATATTTTACATATTCTCTTTAAAATCAATTCTAACCAGTATTTAATGCTCTAAATTTAATTTTAAAACAAACTAATATTAGTGTTAAAAAGTTAGATCCAAAAACGAACGTTAAAAGTTCTGTTGGTTCAGTATCGTAGAGGTTTAAAGAAAAGAACAAACTCATGAATTATTTCCCAGCCTTTTAGATCAATAACGAACACAAAATCGTGTTTAGAACCAATTGTTGCACATAATATCTAAAAGTAGAAGGCTTGGCGCACTAGATTTGTGCTGTTGCAACATGCATCAACTTAATACTGGTATAATAAGTTGAATGTCACTGTCAAAGTAACATCAAGTGGTAACTGTTATCTTTTTAAGGTTACTTGCTTGCTTTAAAAATGTTTTAACACGTTTTAAACCCTAAGATGTACGTAGGCAGAAACTCGGAGACTCTTTGAGTTCGTGGACCTTAGTAGACAAGTCACCGCCTAAGATTTTCAAGATAAAACTTTTAAAATTACACGTCTCAAAAGCATTTCTAATGTATAACATTTTCTCCTCATTACGGGGTCACCCGCTTATCTCTCTGGAATATAACACAACTATAAACAGAAACTGGTCGTCACCAAATGCGATATGTCGGCATTCTAGTACACTTCCATCGTAAAGATGTGTGTGCTATTAAATTGATTGATTTTACGCTGTAAATTTTTTTATTATCCGGTGTTTCTTTGTAGAAAACCAGTCGATTTCACCTACAAAATGCTTTTAGATAGAATTGTTATCGACTCTTTTGTAAAATTGACGCGCGTCTCATGGAAGATGAATGATACAGACAATTAGAAAGTTAGTATTAGCCGTTTTAACTCACAATAAAATAAGAGTTGATAGCGGTGAACACGGACTGATAAACCCGGAGCGGCGATTTTTGAGTACCGTGACACTGGTATTGCAAAAATGCATTGATTTTTTTTTACTTAAACTCCTTTACATTTAATGCGAGTAGCGTTCAGATTTAACCAGGAAATTTATTAAAAAAACTACAATGCCGTTAAACAAATTTAAATATTAGGTTTGTTCCAGCAGGGTTATTAACTATACCATGAACTATCAGGATTCTGCGCAGTACGATATCGTGTTCCAGCACAGTCTCTGATAGTTCACCGGACGCTTAGTGGGCTGTTCCTGCAGCACTCTAAGACTCTAACTATTAGTTTTAGACTAATAAGTTTGCGGACGGTCAAAACAGTACATGGATTATGACAAGAACTACGTGGCCACTGCTTGCTATGCACCGCCCTCTCGATCCTATGTAGCATTGGTTTCTTAAGATGTTGACGCTTGAGGTGCACTAATTTCTATGAACCCAATACGTACAAATGTCATTTAGTCAGGGATGTCGTTAGAGCGTTCCACCAGTGACTTAATACATTTCTTAGTGCATAGTTAACGCATGTGCAAAATCCAGTTTATGTATCAGCACCTACCTGAATTAGTTCCAAACTAGCTGCAGGAACAAACTTGTACTCCTATTAAAATTCAATATAGTCAGTCTCCTTGCATCTGAATACACTTGCACCATCGATAAGAAGACTTCCTGGTATTTCGCTGGAAGGCGCTTAATAGCTGGATGTTCGTTCACCCAACAGAGAACAGCGTCGGTAACTTCATCTTTCGATTAAAACTTTTTCCCTCCCAAAAGTTCTTTCAAGAGTTCATACAAAGGAAAGCTGGAGGAGGCAAGATCCGAGAGATATTATGGGTGATGCAGAATATCCAACTGTAGTTTTTTTATATCCTCAATGGTTTTGGAACCATTATGAGGTCGAGCGTTGTCTTGTGGGAAACGCACAGAACTTTAACTTTTTCTTTTGTCCCTGATCGCTATCTTAACTTCTTTCTTTGAAAGTGTTGTGCAATAGTGTGCAAAAAATCAACCACTATCACTGCGTGCGAATCCCAAAATAATGTTGTCCTTACCTTAACAAGCGGTTTTTTATAATCTCTCCAACAATTTCGACACCAGATTGTAGTATTTCATGAATTTCACGAACCTTCATTCTTTCATTTTTCTAAATCAATGCATATACTTCTCGTTGATTCTCCTTGTCAACTGAAGTTGCAGCTCGTTGCACTCGATGCTAATTTCCGACAAGATTTTTTCCTTTCCTAGAGTTATTGGTCCATTGAAAACCTCGACCAAGGGTGGCTCGCTCAATGGGGCTGCCCTGCAGCACCTCCAGGTTACCATGAATTTATGCTTCTTCTTGAAACTTGTCTTACATTGTAACTAAAAAACATTATTTTGTCCTTTGTACTGCAGTTAAACTCGATAGTTTACACCCTATAACAGTGCCTGGTCTTATAAAATTAGAACGTGGCTGCTTTTTTCGCAGCCCCACAGCGCTATCGTACTATATAGGAAGTGGCGAGTAGACATGGAGTGATATACATATTACTGGGGCTGCAATCTTTGCTTAGTATAGTAAAAAAATTAGTATAATTTACGCCTTTTTTGCTACAAATGGTATAATAATACGTTCCTCGTCGCCACTATGGTTGCATATAGTAATTGCAACTGCCCAGATAATAAACATACTTTCATATTGCCGTGAATATAGTAGTCACACTCAACCTTTAAATGTAAACTAATGTAACTAACTATGTAAATGTAACTAATGAGTTGATTTTAAAGTTTGCTGTTAAAATTGGTTTTTATTAAAGTATTTCCGGTTGAATCAGAGTGCTTAACGCATTTAAGAGCACCTACCTTTAAAGCCAGAACTAATCCAGTTTATTAATTCACCGTTAAGTTAAGAAAAATTAATAAAATAATAACGTTGGAGCGAACCAAGCCAATTCCTGCTTTGTTTTTTACATCTCTTCAACTGTTTTAAACGATTTTTTTGTTTCAGCTAAGCGAAATGACGGCAGATCTGGCCGAGGAGCACTCGACGTCGACCTTGGCGACGGAACGGCTCGATGCCGAAACGTCGGAGAGGATGAGGTTGGAACGGGAGCTCACCGAAGTGCAGAACAAAAACAAGAGTCTGCAGAACGTTTCGGAAAAGCTGGAGATGGAACTTCTTTACGCGAGATCCGACTTGAATGGAATATCCGAGGATGATGAAGATGGTGAAGCCGATGGTGGAGTGTACAAGCAGAGGTATGAACGGGTTAAGCGAGAGCTGGAGTTTACGAAGAAGAGGTTGCAGCAGCAACATGAAGATGACTTGGAGCAGTTGGTCGGGTTGAAGAAACAGTTGGAAAAGAAGGTAAATATCATTGTGGAGAGTGAACTTTGGGTTGTGTTACATATATGTAATTGATATTTTCCAAAATATCGCGATTTTATTGTTAACTACTAAGTTTCAGGCCACGCTGTATCAGCTTTTTATCACGTATTATCGCATCTGTATAAGTAAATATACATTTAATTCCTATTACATTGTTGTTTGTTTACAGTATTAACTTTGTTCTTTTGTATTAAGTTACATATCATCCCACCCGGTCTTATCTCGACCTAAAGTCACACACAAACATTTGAACTTGTAATCTGCTTGTATTAATTGGGCCATACACTAATACCTAGTATATTTTAATTTTTTTTAAACTCAACTATGTTTGTTCCACAGTTAACAGACGCGTACGAAGAAGTGGAAGAACAGCGCCAAGTCGTCGGACAATGGAAGAGAAAAGTGCAGAAACTAAACGGCGAAACAAATGATCTAAGACTTCTCCTAGAAGAACAGAGCGCAAGAAACAACCTCCTAGAGAAAAAGCAAAGGAAATTTGACGCCGAAACTCAGCTCCTACAAGACGAGCTCAGGCAAGAACGGCAAGCCAAAGACAGACTTTCAAGAGAAAAGGAAATAACCATCGCGGAAAAATACACACTAGAAACCAATTTAGGGGTAGGTCCTAGAGTTAAAGAGACCAATTTTCATAACTTTCAACGTTTTTGTTTTCTCTTAGGACACCAGGTTAGAATTAGAACTCAAGGAAGAGAAACTCCAGTCGCTGCAAAGAGAACTAGACGAATTAACGTATGGAGGAAAGACGGAAGAAGAGGTTACCATACTCAGGAAACAGAAAATTGACTGCGAGCGGCGTCTCCACGAGCAGGAAGAAGAATTGGACGAACTTGCCGGTCAAGTTCAACTCCTGGAACAAGCGAAATTGAGACTGGAAATGAGCCTGGAGTCGCAAAGGAAGGAAGGCAAGAGAGAAGCGCAACAACGAGACGAGGAACTGGAAGAAGTTAGGTGTAACGCACAGAAGAAAGTTAAAGGTAAGAAGATATGTTCACACATTAATTAGCAGACAATTAAATACCGTAAAGCTTCCATAAACCTTGGAAGACAGTGCCAACACGGACAGAATCCTAAAATTTGTTAGTGGCAGTGGGTTGGGGGGACTGATTTAACGACTAAACAAAAGGTGCTAATGACCAAGGAGTCGAAGCACCAAAAAATCAAATAAAAAAAAAAAAAAAAAAACCTCGTTTCATGACAACCATAAAGAATATCAATAAACATGACAACCTTTGTTTCCTTTCTCTACATTTTTTGTCACGATTGGTTCACGTGTGTTATAAGCATTTTTTTTTCAGCACTTGAAGCTCAGCTGGAAAATGAACACGAAGAACGCACGCTGCTCTTGCGGGAGAAACATGAACTGGAGCGAAGATTGACGACTTTTGCGGAGATGGACCGCAATGGAAGAGCTGGTGATGAAGCACTTCTGCAGAGGTTGAAGAGGGACTTGAAACGAACAAAGGTGTTACTAAGAGACACGCAGGCACAACTGGAGCGCCAGAAGTCGGACAGTCCTGGTAATTATTTTTTGTAATAATATGTTATTTGTAAAGGAAGATTGTGCCAGCAGTCATTCTTCTTCTTCTTCTTCTCTTCATGGTTAAGCCAAACGGCCTGTTCCGCATTCACGATACATTTTTGTAGTTGTTCCCATATCTTTATGTGTTTCAAAATTCTCTTCTTCCTGTTGGCTTATACTATCCTATTATTTTTGGTAATCTTTCTATTTCTTTGTGTTTCTAAATTTTTTCCTGCGAGATTGTAAATTTCTAGTTCTTTTCTTTAGTCTTGATAGTTGGTATCAACCCATTTTTGGGAGCTTTAAGACATGAAAGACGTTCGCATTACACGTTGACTGCCATTGCCCCACTTTTGATGTCAGCGAAAAGCAAAAATACATGGGCGGGATAAAAAAAAATTGACTTTAACAAAAAAATACGTTTTTTGCATTATATTGTGTTTCATTTTTAAAGTTATCGCTCTATGATTCAAATTTTGCCACAACAAACTGGTATTTCCACTAATCTTGAGTAATAATGGAATAATGTGATCTTTATTTTCAGGAAAAGCTCTTATTCGTCAACTTCGTAATCAAATCGAGGATTTGGAGTGTGCAAGAACCGTCGCCCTAAAGGGCAAGCAGAGTTTGGAAGCGGAGTTGGCCGAGACTCAATCCCTTCTCGAAGAAGCGAACCGTCAACGACACGAGGTAGAAGAGAAGGCGACCAGCGCCAACAGGGAACGCTCAGATCTGCAAGCTCAAGTGGAAGAGAACGAAGAAGAACTAGCGGAAGTCTTGAAGAAATACAAAACTGCCGTACAGCAAATGTCACTAGATCAATTAGCTTTACAGGAACAAGTCTCTTTGGTATCAGAACTGGAGGTGGAGAGGAATAATTTGAAGGATCAGTTGTCTGAATTGTCTTCCAAACTTGAATCGGTTGAGAACATGGGTGAAACTTCTTCTAGTTTGTTAGTGAAACGGTAAGTTCTGCTTTCCAGTTTTCTGTCCATCTTGTCTTTTGAGGAGAGTGTTTTTTGCGAAGTTGCTGGCTGGAGTCTGATGAAGTTTGCTTACAGTTGTTAATATTTTTGCAGGATGGAACTGAAAACCAAAGAATTAGAATCAAAACTAGAGCTAGAACAGACAACCAAATCCAGATTAGACGTGCAAATATCCAGACTTAAGGAAGCTGTGGAAAAACTACAAAACGAAATTGCCATGTCCAGGACTAAAGAACAACAGGCTCAAGAACAAATTAGAAAACTACAGAGAAGTTTAAGGTATGTCGAAAAACTTTTTTATCCAATGTTTAGGTCTCTCCATGTCAATGGTGCCACAATTTTAATAAAATTTCGTTTCATCAGCCCTTTTTTCCATAAACGCAAAACGCACAATAATGTATTTTTTTTTAATTTACTCAGGGAACTCAAAGAAGAACACAACAAGAGTTTATCAAAGGAAACGGAATCGTTGACGAAGAGGAAAGACTTGGAGAAGAGATGTGAGGCTGTTGAAGCGGAGGCTGCAGCGGCGAAAGCCGATCTTCGACTGGCGCTTAAGAGGATTGAAGACCTTCAATCCGCAATCCAAGGCGAACTTGAAGATGGCGATACAGAAAATTCTGAGAGGTAAGTCAAGTTCCCAAGTTATCAAAGACCACCTCGTAATTTCCCGAAACAGTACTGCCAACTTCTAAACAATCTTCCGTTCCAAAGTTCCTTTTAATCCGGAATGAAAATTTTCCTGCGAGTGTTAAGCGAGTGAAATGTTTTTTTTTTCAGCGAACCTGAAACGTATAGTTCGGACGAGTCATCCAGTACTTTCCTAAACAACCACAAGCTAAGCAGCATCAGATCGGGAAGTAATTCGCATTTTGAAATAAGCAGAAGGTGAGTTACATCAAAATGTGAAGATAACACGTATTTTTCCATTATTTTATTTAGCGCATCCGGAGCCGCGTAAAAAAACGAATTTTGGTCCCAGTAATAAACAGTTTTAGACCCACTAGCAAATTTGGACTAACTAAAAATTGCAAAATACCGAAATACAAGGTTAGCCAATAGGGATGACGGGGTTTTAGTAGGCGATAAAACGAACAAACAAAAACCAATCACATGTTCAAAAACTAAATTTAATAGCTTAAATTATGTACGTTTGCTTCATACACCTAGTGTTTAAAAATAACTTCGTTCAAGTGATTCCCATGAGAATTAATACATAGACGTAATCTCGTAACAAAATTCAACATCACACGTTGCAATACATCGCGATTGATGTTCCTTACTTCACGTTCAGTTGCAAGTTTCAGTTCTTGAAGTGTGGTTTAGCCCTGTACACTCTAGACTTGAGATAGCCCCATAAATAAAAATCAGGGGCACTCAGGTCGGGTGATCTTGCAGGCCATTGAATGTCACCGAATCGTGAGATAACTCTTTCCGGAAAAAAATCTCGCACAGTGTTCATCGACTGAAGAGCTGTATGGGCCGTAGCACTGTCCTGTTGGAACATTACATTGTTTAAACCGAGTCTTCTTACTTTAGGCATGAGGAAGTTTTGTAGCATATCCACGTACGATCAGAGGTAACCGTTACAGTCTGATTATCCAGTTCAAATAATTCTTGATGTGGTGACTCCACACCAAACAGTAACTTTGAGACTGTAGACTGTAGAGGTTTTTCATGCAAACTCAAAGGATTTTGCGGAGTCCAGTATCTGAAGTTTTGCTTACTTACGTATCCAAGTAAATGAAAATCGGTCATCATAAGTTAATTCAGTAGATTTTCATTTGCATTGAAAATTTCTAGAAAATGTTCAGAAAATTGTACACTTGCTCTTTTATCTTGGACTTTTAGTTTCTGAACAATTTGAATCTTATAAGGGTGAAAGTGAAGATCGTGTTTCAAGATTCGCCGGAACGATGTCTTCGAGGAGTTGAAAGTTTATGAATGGCTTTTAGCTGAACAGGTCGGACTCTGTTCGACAGCAATTCTTGCACATTCAATTTTCTCAGGAGAACGAACTGAACGAGTAGTACCCGAAAATTTTGAAACAACACTTCCACGAGCACGACAGTCACGTATCCATCTTGAAAGAGTTTTATATGTGGGTATTCTTCCGTGTCTTGGAACTTGGAATTCACGCTGGAACATTCTTTGCGTTTCTACAATGCTACGAGTTTCGAAAAACATCGAAAATTCGTTGGTTTTAAAGGAAAATGCGCCATAGCTTCATAAATTGCAAAGACTCTCAGAAGATCTTTTGACGTTTATGAAGTTTCAGTGTTGCGTATGTTTATTTTCTATAGCCTACTTAAATCCCGTCATACCTATTGACTAACCCTCTATAGGCAACATACTCGAGCTCCAAGTTGCCTTTTGGTCCTGGGCCCCAATAATTTTCAGTAACTTTCCTTCATTTCTGTACTAAATATGAAGTACAGAGGTGGTGTTCACACAAGGGTTAACTAATACTGATCAAAAATCGCGTCCAAAATTTGTTTACTAAATTAGTTGTAGGGGAAGGTCGGGTTATATCGGACGGTTAAGCTTTTTTACTATTTGTGAATTTGTTAAAGGCTCAACTTGACCAAACTACGCATCAAAGCATACTTAGATATGCTGTACAAACACCCATAAAAGCAATTACCCCTAGGGGGAAATTTTTTACCATTTTTAGGCACTCGAAAAAGACCTTACTTTTTGCCCATTCAAAAAGTTGGAGGGTTATGTCGGACATGATTTAGAAAATTACATATTTTTGGTTATCCAAACAAGTTTTTATTACTGTCCAGGTCTGATCAGATTTAAGCGTAAAACATTAAAAAAATTATTTCTTGTTGCTACCAATACACTTAGAAAGTGATTGTACTTATACGTTTAAGCAGGAGGCTTTAATTCAAATAAAATCAAAGGATCAAGCACTGAAAAATTGTTAATTAAAACAATTTTATTGCCAAATTTCCATAATAGCGGCAAATATGAGTTCTCCCATTCTCAATTTTGCAAGTTTTTCACACTTGACCGTAAAAATAAATAAACACATCTCATAAAACATTATTTTCTGTTAAATAAAATACATGATTTCTACGCAAAGTGTACAATTAAATCGTTTTAATCACAATATTTCCGAAAAAACATTGGCGAGCGAACTGGTACGATTTTGGGCATGTATACTGTAGCTTTTACTACTAACCAATAAAATTAAAATATGAAATTTACTGATCTTGCTACTAGCGTAGCTGCTTTGCCACTTAGATATATATTTCGGCATTTAAATGCAACAAGGATCTCCCAATAAAAACACACGACCGCTATTAAAGTCTAACAGAAAAAAACTGTTGGGTTTTCTTCACAACAGCTCAGTTCATTTTAGGGTATACTCATGGTTACAGATGTTGTGTAAAGCTTCCATTGGGCGACTGTATAGGGGCGTAGCATCTTATCGCGATTTCTCAAAACTGTACTGCCCCTAAACAATAATAAACCTTTATTTGAATTGATTGTTGGCTGAAACATAATGGTAAAGCTATTGATATTTAACGTGTCCCAGCGTTAGTATACATCACGTTTGATTTTTAAGGGCAGTTTCTAATTGTTTATTAAATTATTGAATAATTAACTTTTTCTACGACCACTAATGTAAATGACTCTAACCGTACAGCCTGCATGCATAGTAAGTGGGACCTTAAGCTGGATCCACACCAATAAAAATTTGCGTTGTGCGTTGTATTTGACACAAATTTGCTCGTGTGCGTCGAAATTTTTGTTGGTGTGGACTGTGCGCCGCATACAAATGCACGCAAATAATTTCGTGACGAACAACGCACGCTATCCATCGTGCTGTCGGTTTTTAGCCAACTTCAAAGAGATTTGCGGCGCACAGTCGTGTCAATGTGGACTTGATTTTGAGTGCATTGTTCTGCATAAACAAACGTGCACAAGTGGATTCGGCCGTTCAACGCACAAGATAACTGTTTACGTGGTAAAATACTTAACCAGATTTAAATTTGCGCCGCAAATGTTTGTGTTGAATTTGAAATACAAAATACAAAATACAACATAAATTTTTATCGATGTGGATCCAGCTTTACGCACGGCTCGCGAAACGCACGTTTTTTTTTTAAAACAAAAGATCAAAGTAGACTCACGTCAAACACTTCCTGCTTGCCTAGTAAGTGAGTTATAACGCACGGTAAGCAAAACGCACGCTTGTCCAGAAATGTCAAAGTAGGCTTACGTCAAAATTCACAAGACAACGTAATTACATGTGTATGTAAGCCAAAAAATGATTTAAATCGTAGGTATGTGACCGTAGAAAAAGTCAGCCACATAACACGAGTTGTAAAGCAATTGCGCACTCGTGGAAATATGCACTCGCCGCTACGCGGCTCCGTGCGCACCTTTTCGTGCGATTTTACTGCATTGTTCTCTTGTAACACTCTTTTTTATTTTGTTGTTTCCAGACTGTCTGACGCTAGCCGATCCAGTGTTCCCAGCACCCACAGCAAAGACTCCTCGTATGCCTGAGTAGCAGCAAACATCTGCAGGACAATATCCATGACGTTTTGCATCCAGGGGACAGAAAACGCAGACCCCAGCGACGTTTGAAACGCCCAAAAAACGTCAACAACAACACACAAAACGAATAATTTTAGTTCAACTTATAAAATAAGACTGAATCATCATGACTTATTCAAAATAATTTTGAAATAAAAAATCATAGCTTGATACCTTAACGCTTTCGCTGCCGGCATGCGCCGATAGGCGTAAGCGGCACTACGTAGCGAAAGTGTTAATTCAAGATAAAGCTTTAAACAAGAACAAAGTATTGACGGCAATAGATTAGGAAATCAAAACTTAATATTATTAATTAATATGGTGATATTTATAACCCTTCGTGGCTAATATATCGATATGTGAGAATCACAGTAGGCTTGCTCTAATAAAATACCTAATCAAAAGTAATTTATATGATTAAAGTTGTTATCAATGTAGGTAGATAAAGTAATCGTACCGTGGATTAGAAAAGTGTCTGATAAATCAAGTAGATGTGATCAGTGAAACAATAGATAAAAACAGTTGCTACCTACGTCTAGTATAAGGTACATACCTGTATATATGTCTTTGTATATTGCATAATACCATTCAAAAATTTAGTTTTTTAGGTTTTTAGCTAAGTATTAGTATCTTCTCTGTACCTATCACTTATGTATTATAAAAAGTTAATATTATATGTTGTGGATATACTTTATAATTTGGGGTTTTATTATTTTTCTTCAAGGAGCAGAATCGAACAAACTTCCAGGTTCACATGTTCAATATACAGAGTGTAACAATTAAGTTCCGGGACTACTCAAATAAAACAACGAGTGTGTTAAACAAATTATTGAGGTTACCCTAACATAATTCTTTCTTAACTAATACATATTTTGTACGAAGAAAAATATTTGAAAAAATGTTGTTTTTGGAACAGCCAAATTTGGTCTTAAAATGTAATCCATAAAAGTGTGCATACAGTGATGTCAAAAAGTTGGCGCCGCGATTTTTTGAACACGTCTTGCGACCTCCCACAAAACGTTTCATCTCTTATTAGAAAAAGATGGTCTCTATTTCATAAATGTACGACAAAAAATAAAAACTGAACGCTAATTCAAAAGTACTGTTATTTTTTTCAAATTAAAAGAAATTTTGCAGTACAAGCCAATAAAATCGCTCTTTTTTCTAATGTTGGCGTATAAAGCAATCATGCTGTCGTCACTTTAGAAGAGATTTCGTTTACAACACTACTTAGTTTAAAGATGTGGCGTATACAGCATTTATGCCGCCCAAGTATTTTAAGTCATGCCGGTTCCCACATACATTAGGTTATCTTTTTAGAATATTTGGTTTGTAACAGCAATTTATACGGATGCTATTAAAGAACATATTGTTTGTAAAGCATTTGCCTAGATTTAGTTATACTGTATTTATAACGTTAATACAATTCGAATTACTAAAGATAAATAGTTTTGGGTTGTGATACGTCATAATAGTTCTTTGCGTTAGCAACGTGCAATTGACGTGACCGTATGTGTTAAGAGGGTGTTTGTCACATCTATCTACACAATAAACGATTTAGAAGGTGCTCAACCCAACTTTAATTTGTATCTTTAATCAAACAAATCCTATTGCACAGGCAAAATATAAAGACCTAAAAAATCTTGTGGAAAAAATATAATACCAAAGAATGATGCACATTAGTATATTAATTTAAAAACCAACTCAACAATACCTGATTGTTTAAACGATACAGACGAAGAAGATAGTTATTAAAAGGAATGCAAGAAGGAGATGATTGCAAATAGAAGCTTTAAAATGGTTTAGTTTTATATTACTCACCTAAAGAAGTTAGGTTTGATGCATTTATACTAGTTTTTGTTTAATAGAGTAAGTATCTTATTTATTTGTTTTTTTTTTATGACTCTTATAAAGTTTAAAAATAGTTATTTGTTATTAGTTTCTTTTTGTTCTTTGAATACCTTTAACAATTATAATCATTTATTTAAACGTGGTTTTTGTGGGCATTATAATTTTAACATTGGTAAATTATTTAATTCCCATGTACTTCAAACAACTCATTACATACATACACTTCTGTGTATACGACAAGACAAATGGAATATAAAAATTTATGTAGTTGCATTTACAACCCACCAAACATACCTACGTTTTTTTTTTTACATATTTGTCTACTACATTTAGAAGGCCATTATTACTACCTGAATTTAATTCCAAACATTGTGACATGGCGTTTACGACATTTCAATGGAGCAGCATTTTCAACGTGTGTTTTGCTGTAAGCGCCAAAACGCCATTAATTTATAGTTATGGAAGATTTTTATTGTTCTAATAATGTACATGTAATTATTTGACACCTACATTCCTGGAATTTTTTTTGATAAAATCATTATTCAACCCTGCAGCGGTGGCGCCGGGTCTCTCAGACTCGAGCGTCACAAGATTTTGTGTAAAAAGGGGAAGGGTGGAAGTACACTTTACCGCCTTTCAGTACCTTCCTAAAATTCACTATATTAGCGATTAGTACAGAAATAACAGTGCAAATTGTTTTTTTTTAAACGTTTTGAAGCCTTTTGGGTCTGTCAGACCCGGCGCCACCACTAAGCGAACGTTCATATCAAGTTCAATATTCCACGAATAGGCCTGTTTTTATCGCTTTTGGTAAGTAATAAGTGTACCATTTTCAGTGAATTGAATTATAAATTAATGCTAATCACAGAAACGAGTTACGAAGATGAACAGGCGCGATTATTGCGTTTATTAGAAGAAGTAGACATTGAAGCTGACGAACAATTTGACGACGAAGTATCCGAAGGAGAAGAAGATAATGTTGAGGCACGTTTGACTGATACAGACATAGAGCAAGAAGGAGAAAGCGATACCGAGAATTTACCACTATTAGCAAAAAAAAACACGAATTTCCAGCTTCATCGAAAATTAGTTTTGAAAAATGTGTAAAAAAAAAAATATGTCTGAAGAATGCAGAATTTCGCTGCCCTGCGTGTGTGACACTGCCAGAAACTTGTTTATAACGTCTTATAATGTATTATATAAAAAAAAAATTTGTTTTTTTTTGTATTTATATCATTCATCAAACAAATTTTTAATTTTAGTTTACATATATAATATTTCTTCCATTGTAAGGACACATTGGTATTTTTTGAATCTCTTATAACAAAATTATGCGACAGCTTTAAAAAAAAATCTATTTATAAAAAATATACCTGGGCAACAGAAACACTCACAAAAAACACAAATTTTATATGGTTGGTAATTAATTACATTGTTTTTAATAGTGGGTCTGTCAGACCCAGCGCCACCACTCGTGAAATGCAAAAGGGCGCCACCGCTCCAGGGTTAAAGAACAGTAATTATTTTTCCAAAATTTAAATTGTTTTTTGCCTCTCCTGTAAAGTTGTAGTTTTGGCGTTTACAGCAAAATTGCTTTATACCGACGACATGCTTTTCATCACCTCTACAGGGTCGTGCAGAGAAATTTTTGTACCTGGACCAACAAATTAAAAAAAAGTTTTTAACATTCTTTTAGTGTAGGTACCTTGGTACCTAGCTAGAGCTTCATTAATTTCCATTTCATAAATTTTGTCTACCATCTTCAAACACACCATTTACTCAAACAATTCCTTATTCACATGTAATTGCTCATTAAAATTGTTTTGTTGTAATAAAATGGTTTAAAAAATACTTTTTATTTGTAATTACATTGTAATTCCCAACTTATATTACAGTAATTACACTTACATTAAACTTAATTAATAATTACAATAAAATTTTGCACTTGGTTTAATCTGTGTATACTTTGTTGTTAAGGACCTAGCCCAGCGTACTGCTGCAAGGATTAGTCGAAACATATCCACCGCTTTGCCCACATGGAACGCCATAACTACCATAGCCACCATAACCTCCTGAACTGCCATAACCTGGAATAATCGACATTCGACCTCCATAACCGCCGCCATATCCACCATAACCTGTCGACGGATATCCTGACATAGACGGGTATCCAGAAGATATAGAAGGATATCCCGACATAGATGGGTATCCTGAGGATATGGACGGATATCCAGATATAGACGGATATCCTGAAGACATTGGATATCCCGACATAGACGGATATCCCGATATAGACGGATATCCCGATACAGACGGATATCCCGATATAGACGGATATCCTGAAGACATTGACGAAATTCCTGAACTAGGATATGCTTGTACGGAAGTTGGTCGTGGAGCTCCCAGAATTGTAGCAGCTAGTGTTAAAAGACATGACGTCAATATCTGAAAGAAAAAACGAGATTTTAACGAATATTTGGTTAACCGTACATAATACATCGGAAGAAAAACCGAACTTTTGTTTTAACCGTATACAAACACATTCCTATGAAAAATTATTGGTGATTTATAAACTAATATAAATTAATTAATATAAAAGTTTATTAATTTATTAAGTCGAGATAGGGTGTGATAGTGTTTCTTCTCAAGAATTCCTTTTCGAGAATTTGTCAGGATCCAAGTGTAAATTTTTTGTCTTATTATTCTATAATCAGTTTCTTCTCTAGAACAGATTTTATTTTCATTTCTCCAGAAATTCTTTGTTGTTAACTGCAGAAGGTGTGTTTAAATTTTTATTTTTGAAATTAGAGAGGGTTAGTTAATAAGATTTTAATTGTAATTAAAGGAGAAATAAGTGAAGGAATAAACAATATCATCATATTTGTTTTAAATCTTGACGATATCTCACTTGGGAGGTAAAAGATGAGTTTTTTTAATACTAGTACCGCAAAATGAAATTTACATAATTGCTACAGAAATTTTAAATAGATTATTTAGTAGTTGTCAACAGTTTGATACTGACGAAAAAGATGGTAATGAAATTTCAATCAATAGAAATAAAGAATTGTCTGTTTAAAGAACAATTAAATTTATCTATAATAGACAGTTTGAGAGAAGTGAAAACCTGTTGTTACTGACAAATATCAGACAGAGTATTTTTATAGAGGGTGATTGAAATTCGAGTTTAAGCATGGAGATCTCGCTTATTATAATAGCTAGAGTTTAGGTCTAAATTCGATGCTCATTGATAATCCAAAGAGAAATTGAAAATATCTCAAATGGTATCCGAGAAAATTAGGAATAACCGAAAAATACGATTTTTGAAAATCGTTTATACCTCCTTTGGAGTTTAAAATATTTTCAATGGGTAAAAACATACATTAATGGTTTCAGAAAAATAAATGCTATTTGATTATGTAAACCGCAAAAATTGCCCCCATAAGAAAAAGTTGGTTGTCATAAAAAAAAAACGAATCGTTTTAGGAAAAAATTGTGACCCCCATTCGATTCGGCTTAAAAAGTTGCTTGGGCAATAATTTTACACATTTGAAATATTACATAATCCAAAGAAGTTATGGACGATTTTCAAAAATCGTATTTTCCGGTTATTCCTAATTTTCTAGGATACCATTTGAGATATTTTCAATTTCTCTTTGGATTATCAACGGGCATCGAATTTAGCAACTTTGCCGAATTTAAACCTATACTCTAGCCAAGGATGCGCAAATTGGGGGGTGCGCCCCCATTTTGGGGCGCAACGAATGATGCAGGGGGCGCAATGACAGCCATGATATAATTTTAAAAGAAAAAATGTAATTTTTTGCTCATTTTAATTTTTTTTTCTGTTTACAATGTTGTATTTCTCTAATATTTCGTATCGGTTGGAAAAATTATTGATGCCTGCTAACTTCAAAGCGAAAAAAAATTGTGAGGGGCGCAAGTTGACATGTTGAAAAAAATGGGGGCGTTACATAAAAAGTTTGCGCACCCCTGACTCTAGCTATTATAATAAGGGAGATCCCCAAGCTTCAACTCGAATTTAAATCACCCTGTATTTCAAACAACGGGCACAAACCCCCATTTTTTATAATAAAAAAAAGTCATTAATTGCGTTTTGGCTGCAAAATATCAGAATTGACAACAAACATGAGTCTGGAAGCAGTTTATGACATTTGGTCATGTAAAAGAATGTCGGATCGACAATTTACAGACACTAAATCGTGAAATAAAATTTTAACCGATTGGGAGATTAACTGTGAAGAAAGTATAGGTACCAAATAAAAGGTAGGTGAAATAAAAACAATTTGAAAAACGCTGGTAAAATAAGGCTCATGCAATAAAATTTATAAAATATTGTAATATAGTGAAAAAATAAGCTTTAGTAATTAATTCTATCTCCCACTTTTAGTTGAGTTTGTTTATCGTTAAATAATCCTCCTAAATACCACTCGAGATGAGCAGTTTTTCAGAGAATTGCTTGACTTTTGTGTGAAACTTTGGCGTACTTTACTCTACTAAACGTCAAAGAAAATTCTACTCGACTTCGTCTTGAAATGGCTGTGGTACGAGGTAAGCGCCAAAATTTTCCTGCCTGACATAGATTTGGTATCGCAGGCGGGTCAATTTTCTTTAACACATTGGTTCAAGTCATATTAGCATTGAAAAAAAAAAAAATGGATTTTATGTCAATTAGTTTTCGTATAACTGTCATTCGTTCATCACGATGTCAGAAGTCACGAAAATTGAGTATCGAGCTGTTACATAATTTTTTACTCGCGAAGGTCTCTCTCCTCAAAGCATCAAAGTTCGACTGAAAGGGGTGTACGGGGACAATTTCCCGTCTTATTCTGTGGTAAGAGATTAGTCATAACGGTTTCGAATAGGGCAAGAATCCTTGGAAGATGATGCAAGAACAGGAAGGACTGTGGAAATGGTGACGGACGACAAGATTGCCCTTGTTGAGAAAGTTGTATTAGGCGATCGACGCTTGAAGGTGAAAGAACTATCAAAAATGTTGGGGCTTTCAGATTAAAGCATTTGCCGAATCCTCCACGATCGGTTAGGCATGAATAAAATTCGTGCAGGGAGGGTCACGAAACATTTCTGAGCATAATACAATCTTGGTTTCCGGGTTTGGAACCGCGTCTTCTATATTTAGAAGTAGTTGACGTTTCGACCATTGTATCTTGGTCTTTTTCAGTCTTTTTCAGTCGTTTTGAAAAATACCAAGACACAATGGTCGAAACGTCAACTACTTCTAAATATAGAAGACGCGGTTCCAAACCCGGAAACCAAGATTGTATTATGGATAACGGCCGCGAAAGCCTCAAGAATAAAATTTCTGAGCAGTTCAGCGCCAGCGTCGTGTTGAATGTGCTCGATTCTTTTTGGAGCTCTGTGTAGAAAATCCTTTGGACGCGTAGGAGACCATTTTTACAGGGGATGAAACCATGGTTCTCTACTGTGATTCTTTGTCCAAAATAGAATCGATGGAATGGAGGCGAAAAGGAGAAGCACCGCCAAGAGAGTTCAGGGTCTGTCAGGTGATGGCTACGATCTTTTGGGATTGTGAGGGCATTCTTTTCATAGATTTTAAGGAACGTAACACCACAGTCAACGGGCAATATTATGCAGCACTCCTGCACAAATTACGACATAATATTCTGGAGAAAAGACGTGGGAAACTAACCAGAGGCGTGCGTTTACTGCGCGACAATGCCTTCGTGCACACTACTGGAATTGCTCAAGCCGCAATTCGTGACTGCGCTTTTGAACAAGTCGATCACCCTTCGTATAGTCCAGATATGGCCCCCAGTGACTATTACCTGTTTGGAAATTTGAAAAAGGACTTTCGCGGGCGCCATTTTTGTGACGACCAAGAGGTGAAGGCTGCAGTTTGGGCACATTTTGCAGACAAACAAAACGCTTGTTTTTTTAGGGGTATCGAGTTGTTGCTAAAACGATGTATTAAGTGCATTTACGTCAGAGGAAACTATATTAAAAAATAAAATTTAATTTTGAGTCTACGTCGTTTCTTTCATAGTCAGGCTGGGAAATTTTGGCGCTCACCTCTTATAACCCTTGATACTTAATTTGTCAACGATGTTGTTAAAAAACATTATTTTGTCTTAATTGGCAAACCATAGACTTGATAAAAATTTCTGTACGATTTTTTATTTTGTATAAGAAATCTTTTTAGCCATTGTATAAATCAACTAATATTGCGAAAAAACTTACGACGGACATTTCTGATTCTTTCAAAACCTAAATTAATGCTTATATACTCACCAAAATTTTAGCCATCTTAGTTCGGTGTTGAAAGACGTAGTTCTTACACAAACAAAATTATTGTTATGCCAAATTCAACAAGTGTTGCACACGCATTTAGGAACACTGATAGTGGTTATCAATTATAGTTGACAAGGGATAAAAAGAAATTATGTTGAAAACAACAAGCCTCCTTGTTTAATTGTGATATAAATAGTCCATCCAAAAAACTCTACAGACATAGATTAATGTCGATTTTTGTGGGGGTAAAGGTTATTATGCTTAAAAATGAGCGAAATTACTGTTGCACATGATTTTCTAATTTAGTAATATTGTTATTGTAAACTAATAATGCGTATTTTGATTAATAAGTACAACAGTTGTATAAGGAAGTTGCATTCTGCAAGTACGAGTATTATAAGAACGTTAGCAAAAATATGATTGTCCTGAAAGTGTTTCTCGTCACACCACTATTAGATACTTCAAATACTATATTTTATTCGTACGTAGGTCAAGCTAAATCTATTAATAAGAAAAAAAAAGTTAACCTCTCATGTTACCGTAATTTTTCTATGACACATATTACCACTGGGGTCAATATTGACTCCAAAGCTACTTACTTTATAGAATCATGATTATCAAGTATAGTTATTTATGTATCAAGGCCAAAAAGTGCAACTTTTTCGGCCGCGTCTGGTTTGCTGGCCGAGACGTAGTCGAGGCAGCAAACAAACAAGGCCGAAAAAGTACGTTTTGGCCGAGATGCATATTACATTTTTTGTGCGATAGAATTAAAAATAATTTAAATTTTTAGTAATTTTCAAAATTATAGGTTAGAAACTACGTGACATTCTGTCACTGACAGATGACGGCGTATGTACTGCATTACCAGCCCTCCTTAGCAACGGCCGTAAAAGTTACTTTTTCGGCCGTTGCTAAGGGTAACGGCCGAAAAAGTAACTTTTACGGCCGTTGCTAAGGATAGGGCCGGTAATGCAGTACTTTATGGTTACTAACGCGTCCGTCAAACAGCTGTTTCTAGTACGATCGCACAAAAAAATCTGTACACCATGCTTGGTAAACATTGTTTAAACAACTTATGGTGGTATCAAATACTCAAAATATAAACTAGTAATTTATTTTAAATAATATTTATTTAAAAAAAAAAACTACCTGCGTTTACGTGCGTTTGCATGCTGGACAAGTAATTGTCTGGTGATTATTACAGAGAAAGCATTTGTTTGAATGCTTTCTATGTAAATTTTTTGGACATTCCCAACTTCTACCACGTTTCAGTTTTTGCGACTCTTGTATCTGCCTTTGTGAAGTTGATGATTCTTGTAACTCTGCTTCCTAGTTGCCTAAGGAACTGTC
Source organism: Elmis aenea (assembly GCA_947652605.1). Lineage (NCBI taxonomy): Eukaryota > Metazoa > Arthropoda > Insecta > Coleoptera > Elmidae > Elmis > Elmis aenea. Next base: position 28,381,238 of record OX393583.1, on the reverse strand, counting down.
GCGGTTTTTAGCCCTTTTTTGCTTGCCAATCTTTATTTAGGTGACACCATATAATGTAGACGTTGAGGGCACTAATATCCATGGGCGTCCGCAAGGGGGGCAAACGGGACACTTGCTTCCCCTGGAATCTAGTAAAAATGAAATATGTGAAAGTACTTGAAAACATTATAAAATTATATATATTACTCCTATTATTTGTCCTATGCTCTGGAAAATTTTCTGGGGACGCCCATGCTAATATCTATATTATTTAAAAAACTGTAACAGCCCCAAGTGAGTAGCGTTTACCTTTTATACGTAGTTTTATGCATTAAAACTTAGTGAATATAAGTATAAAAATTAATAAACAGACAAACGTTAAACAAAACAGAAAAACTACAAAAATGTACTATTACAAATTTTTAAAACAAAATTTATTACGTTTGAAAATCATACGATTATGGAGTGACCAAAAATATAGTCAATAACTAGTAAGGATGCCCAATAAATATTTAGTTGTATCCTAGTTTAATATTTATTTGTTGTTATCCTTTGTAGCCCAATTCTAATATTGTTTAGTTAGGTACTGATAGCATTTTAAATTGCAAGAAAAAGTAGTTTATTATAATTTTGAAATAAACGATGTTTTATAAATAAAGAAAGCAGAAAAAATTAAAACATAATGCTTACATGACAAACAAAAGCTCAATTTGAATTTCACCTTATTTTCTGGTTTTCTCTGGAAACAAATTCAGTAAGAATTTATTCGGGATTCAGTTTTTTTACAGTTTAACTTTGAATGTTGATAATTAACAAATTATTTAATCTTTCTTGTCATTCGACTAAGCCAGGGGGGCTAATGGAGGCTCATGAGGGGTTTACCCCCCCCCTAGCCACCCATAACTACACCAATGTGCAACCGGCCATCTTCGTGTTTGTCTCTTCACAGTATATGCTCGAACGAGCTTTTCCATGGTATCTACACCTGATTTTGTTTCATTATAGTCAATTATCATTTGTGGTTTCTTCTTGTTACCAGTTTCGTTTGTAGTTGATGGTACCGTAACTGTTTTACCTGTTTCGGAGAATAACACATTAATATAGCGTCGTCTTGAGCCAAGTTTAATTGATTCTACTTTCTACATGATCATACTAATTCCTTAGGTAGCTCTGATCTGTTTTTCTGTGCTGTACCTAGCAATGTTAGATTCTTCTCCGTCCCATCTCTTGCATGTTCGGTACTTGCAAAAAATTTATTGGGAGTCACATTTCTCCCTGATTTCTTTCATCCCTTTTTCAATTCTAAATTACTTTTCTAAACTTTTTTTGTACAAAAATCAAGCTAACTATTAAGAATAAAAAATACAGCTTTGTGTTGAACATGTTTAAAAATTATTTGATTTTAGCAATAATACAAGTCACCACACTTGTTAAAAGCTCCCAACCAATATCCTTTTGAAGTACTTGCAAAATAAACGGAGGAATCTATTTTTTTCGCAAACAAGAACTTTCTACTAGGGTTTCTTTCCCGGGATCCCGGGATCCCGGGATCCCGGTCCATTTTAAGCTATTTTATATTTCCCGGGAAATGCTTTTTGTCCCGGGAATTCCCGGGATTTAAAAAAAGTGTTGTTTTCGATTATTTTGTGCTAAGATCTTTGTAATACTATCATCTTATCAGAATTTTATGCTTAAAATGTCTTTACTAACAGTAAATTATGGAAAAACTTGATTTTTCTCTTTTAGTATGGCGCAAAGAAGCCCGGTCTCTATTACAAAGTTAATATCTTCAAAATACTTTTACAGTTTTATTTTTGTGTACCCTGATAATTCAAAGCAAAATAGCTTATAAATGAAATTTTATTGATAATAACGATGTTTCTTTGCTGCTAGATGCTCTCAAAACGATTTCACCTACATCAATAGAGACTGAGAGAGCATTTTATGCAGCAGGACATTTTGTTAATAAATTAAGAAAAAGACTAATTGACTGAAGCACAGATCACCTTTGGTTTCTTAAATCACATTACAAAAATTCATTGTAAAAGTTATATTATTGTATTCATAAATATGAAATTGCAATAGAAAGGTTTTAATTCCCAAATGTATGTTTCTCTCACCAATATTATTGAATTATTTGTAATAATCATGGAGCAGAATGTATTACATGTATGACTTGGAGTTGTTTTTAAGTAATAAACCGCTCCCTTACTTTTTTGGGTTATTTATTTAAAAATATTGACATAATTTATTATGTCCCGGGATCCCGGGAAATCCCGGGACAAAGGCCGATTTCTTCCCGGAATCCCGGGACAAGCAAAATGGTCAAATATGAGAAACTCTACTTTCTACCCTGTAATGTTAAAAAATAACCAAAGATCGCACATTGCTAAGTCAGGTGACAGCGGTGGTTGCTCTATCAATTTTACAATTTCTTCAGTCAAAAATTGGGAAGCGTAAGATGAAATTAATAAGCTAGTATCTGACCAACTTGACTTTTACAATAAAATCTTAAATAACAGGTAAATTAGAAAATAATATGAAGATTCGATTTTTTTTACGTGTTAGTTTTTTTTTAATCGTTAATAAATTAAACTTGACCCCTATATCAGTTATTAAAAAATGACAACAATAGTTGCTTTACATACACACAAAATAACATCAGTTTTATCAATATATGACTAAAGAAATCGTCGAATAATTTGTAACATCCAAACCGAATACTATCAATGCCATAGTTCAAAAAACTAATAGTCAATATTATCACAATTGCTACGAAAAAGTTTTTGCTAATTCACTTTTTTTGTTTCTGGAATTTAATCAACTATTCGGTCATTGCTTTGTTGAATTTTTTTCCTCTTTTAATGGTAGAGATAAAGAAATGGCCAGAAAATTATCGTTAGGACAGGTCATTCCCGTTTTTGCGGTTTTTAATAATGAAATTCGAATAAAGGAACATAAATAAATTTATTTTATGTGCCCTAAAATATTTAAATTGTATTTAATTAACAAAATATGGCACTAATACAAACTAACAAACTAGAAACATGATAAACAGCTGAGGCTTAATAATTGGGCTGTGCTTGAAAGATAAAGAAAATATTGTATATTTGCGTGATAATTTGTTGTTTGATATCCTTTGTTTTCGAAGCAGCGAACCAACAAATATTCATTCATTAATTAAAACTATGCTTCCTACTTTTGTATATCACAATTAAGTTAAAAAACTTTTGTTTAACCTCTGCCAATTAAAATCATTACGTATTAAGAATTTATAATCATATGTATTTTGAAATGCACTATTTTCCTACAATCGATTTTTTTTTAAACCAAAGGTTATGGCTTCTTGTACGCGTTATTTAAGATTCAAATAATGATTAATAAGCATTAAACAATGTTAGTTTTGCTTTAAATTTTCACAAAAAGTGCACCATAGTCATTAAAGTTTTTTCAAGAAAAATTCAGGTCTGTCAAGTTGGAGCTACAACATAACAAAAAACAAAAACTTTTAACGTCATAATTTTTTGCTAATTTTTTGCTCATTTTTGCTATGCTTTTTAAATTTTTTGCTGGTCTCTAATAGCAGATAATTTAAAAAAAAGAATTGTAACTCCAACTTTACGCTGAGTTACATTTGCTAAAAAGTCAAAATGTTTTCATGTCACAATTTTTTGCTCATTTTTTGCTAATTTTTGCTGTACTTTTTAAATTTTTTGCTGTTCGCTTTTCCAAGATATGTAGTTTTTTCATAATCATTATGTGCTACAAATAGGTGGTATTCTTGGATATACAACACGAATAACTTCGAATAACCAAAATGTACGTCAATGTTTTGTTCTAATAACTTTATAATAATTTATAAAGTTAACTTATATACACTTTTTCAATTTATTGATATTTAAAAGTAGTTTTGTTGCAGTTTTTGTAAAAACCATAAAGTTTCTTTACATGACTATCAGTTAAGGCACTCCAATAAAATTGAACAATAGGTACATAAATTCAGACCTGCAAATAACAATGCTTAAGACCCACCAGAAATAGGACTAGGTTCTTTTTGTAGAAATAAACATTTTTAGTTGACAATGTTACAACAATAAAAAAAATGTTAGTACAAAAACCTAATTTTTACTCTTATGTGATGTGGGACATATGTGTCCCTTTAATGGTCTAAAGAGGGTTAAAAAGTCGTAAATAGTTTTTTTTTTTAGTAAACTGAAATTTGACTTTGAGATGCAAAAAATTATTTACATCAAGATTTGTGGCTTATCGTTGCTGTATTTTTTAAATATTTGGTTGGTCTCTCAGAGAAAATGCAACAAATCCACATAATTATAACATATACCAAGCTACTAAACAATATTTTCTATTTAAAGTGGAAAACAAAGACATTTGCATCATTCCGTGATGTCAAGTCGCTAAAAAATTGGTCGATGTTGCGATATTGCAAGTCTACATTAAAAAGATTATATTAGATTTGGTGAAAAAATTACTCAAGTACATGGAAGAAGAAGGTTTACAGTGTTGCGGGTTCGAAGGATGTTTTTTAAGAAACAATATTTTTTAAACGCTTTTAATTATATATTAAATAAACATATATGTACAGGTACACGTATCAACAATACATGTATGTATTGCTACAAACATCTAATTTTAAAAATCAAATAAAACGTACGTACATAATTATAAACCCTTGTCACCTAAAATAATCATGCCATACAAAAAAACTATTTACGACTTTTTAACCCTCTTTAGACCATTAAAGGGACACATATGCCCCACATCACATAAGAATAAAAATTAGGTTTTTGTATTAAAATTTTTTTATTTGTTGTAACATTGTCAACTAAAAATGTTTATTTCTACAAAAAGAACCTAGTCCTATTTCTGGTGGGTCTTAAGCATTGTTATTTGCAGGTCTGAATTTATGTACCTATTGTTCAATTTTATTGGAGTGCCTTAACTGATAGTCATGTAAAGAAACTTTATGGTTTTTACAAAAACTGCAACAAAACTACTTTTAAATATCAATAAATTGAAAGTGTGTATATAAGTTAGTTAACTTTATAAATTATTATAAAGTTATTGGAACAAAACATTGACGTAAATTTTGGTTATTCGAAGTTATTAGTGTTGTATATCCAAGAATACCACCTATTTGTAGCACATAATGATTATGAAAAAACTACATATCTTGGAAAAGCGAACAGCAAAAAATTTAAAAAGTACAGCAAAAATTAGCAAAAAATGAGCAAAAAATTATGACACAAAAACATTTTGACTTTTTAGCAAATGTAACTCAGCGTAAAGTTGGAGTTGCAATTCTTTTTTTTTTAATTATCTCCCATTAGAGACCAGCAAAAAATTTTAAAAGTACAGCAAAAACTAGCAAAAAATGAGCAAAAAATTGTGACATAAAAACATTTTGACTTTTTAGCAAATGTAACTCAGCGTAAAGTTGGAGTTACAATTCTTTTTTTTTTAATTATCTCCCATTAAAGACCAGCAAAAAATTTTAAAAGTACAGCAAAAACTAGCAAAAAATGAGCAAAAAATTATGACATAAAAACATTTTGACTTTTAGCAAATGTAACTCAGCGTAAAGTTGGAGTTACAATTCTTTTTTTTAAATTATCTTCTATTAGAGACCAGCAAAAAATTTAAAAAGTACAGCAAAAGTTGGCAAAAAATAAGCAAAAAATTGTGACATGAAAACATTTTGACTTTTTAGCAAATGTAACTCAGCGTAAAGTTGGAGTTACAATTCTTTTTTTTAAATTATCTTCTATTAGAGACCAGCAAAAAATTTAAAAAGTATAGCAAAAATTAGCAAAAAATGAGCAAAAAATTATGACGTTAAAAGTTTTTGTTTTTTGTTATGTTGTAGCTCCAACTTGACGGACCTGAAAAATTCTTAGAATTCTTAAACTAAACTATTATAATTGGCTTTAAATTTTCCTACACACACTATTTATTTATTTAGTCATTTATCCTTCTACTGTTATGTGCAGGACTGTTGAGTTGTGATGACTTTTTTTCATGTTTTTCTGTCTAGTGCTAGCTTTTTTATTTCTTTCCATTTGATGTTTCTCTCCGTTGCTGTTTTTTTGCCAGGTTTTTCTCAGTCTACCTCTTTTGTTTTTTCCCTGTGATCTTGCTTCATAGGCTTTTCTGGTTAACATTTCTTCTAACATCCTATAAATGTGACATTCCAGCTGTCTCTTTTGTATTTTTGTTTCAACTGATTTTATCTTTGATTGTTCTCTACATGTTTCATATCTGATTCTACCTGTTTTGGGTTTTTCCAAGTTATCTCATTTCTGCTGCATTCACTTGGACACTATTTTTGTTTGTTAGTGTCCACGTTTCACTTCCGTATAAAAGTGCCGGAGTTACTGCCTTTTTGACCACTTCCACTTTTGTTCGTTTTGGGACTTCCCTATTTTCAATTTTTCTCTATTTTCACTTCTTTATTCTTTCCACATCTCCTGTCCTTTCCCTTATTTTCTTGTCCATTCCTCCTTTTTTCTCTATGATCACTCCTAAATATTTAAAGCTTTCTACCTGTTCCAACCTAAGCCCAATCAAGGTGATGTTCTTTGTTGTAACGATCATAGTTTTAGTATTTTCTGTACTTATTTTTTCCAATTCCTAGTTTAGAGTTCCTAGATTATGTCGCAGATTCTTTTCCCTGGATCACTCATTAGTATTATTTCTCTATAGTTAGAACAATCCATTTTGTCCCCTTTCTTGTATAATGATAGGATTATTCCAATGTTTCCATCCCTTGGTACTTTTCTAGATTTTATTACTTCGTTCAATGGAGCCCTTAGTGCTTTTTTCCCTAATGCTTACATGTATTTAGTAATATCATCTTTACCTGGGGCTTTTTCGATCTTTAATTTTGCTACTGATTTTTCTAATTCTTCCATTGTAATCTTCGTTTTCTCCTGATATCCTTTGTCGCTTTTTACATTTGTTACTTCTATATCTCGTTTATTTCATCTCTCTCCGCTAGCTCTTACAAGTATTGTCTCCATCTTTCAATTATTTATTCCTCATCCGTGATTATGTTCCCATTTTTATCTCTTATGTTTTTCATTTTATAGTCGTTTATCTTTTTTAGCTGCTTTAACGTGCCATAGAACAACTTTTGATTCTCATTGAAATTCTCTTTCATGTTGTGCCCAAACTTTGTCCATAATTTTTTCTTTGCATCCCTCACTGCAACTTGACTTCTTTTCTTTTTCCTTTTATGTATTGTAATCCTCTGCTTTCTTTGTATTTAGACAGTATTTCCATTTTTTCTTTTTTTTCCTTGATTATCTTTTGTAGCTATTGGCATCTTAAATAATAATTATCCAACTCGAAAACAAAGAACACGCGGTTCCAAACTAGGGAACGAAGCCTGCCATCTTTAAAATATTAAAATTACAATTATTTAATAATAATCAAAATGAGAAAAGTGCAAAGGTTGTAGACTTTTTACTTTTTTTGGTGAGAACACGTCACATTGTAATACTAAAACAAATATAAACTTCACACATCTTATTTATAGCTTAAATATTAATTATCTAGTCTCAAAATCATTTAAATTGGACTCTAAAATACAAATAAAACGTTTGTGAAATTTTCTTGTGGGTGCATCTCTAGATCCTTTTATTTTTAAAGTCTTTAAATTATATTGAAAACAAGTTAAGATGTATTTTGTCTGACTTGTTATGTAACATGTGATCATACTTATCATTCTACCGATCATGACCTATGACTGCGAAATACTGACTGTGTACAAACACTTATATCATATAAAATATATGAAGTAAATGTTCAGCATGTTTTCAAACAAATTACTAAGTGTCGTTTTGTGTACCTTGTTTATTTTGGTAAGAATTAAGAACTTTTTTTATTTAAAACGGTGTTCAAGGATTATTACACTTTAGTTTAGTTAAAAACATTACTTAATATATTGTTTGAAGTTGTTCAATACATTTTGCCTAGTTCTAGGGTTAATGTGGTTTCATCCTGGTGGTTATTCCCAGGTTCAGCTTCATTAAGGTGACCAACCGTCCTCCTTTAGAGAGGACAGTCCTCCTTTTTTCACTTCTGTCCTCCCTTGAAAAGTGTCCTCCTTTTTGTCCTTTTCGATATTTGAAGACTAAAATCTGTAAATCTCCAAAATAAAATACTAGGAATAGGCTGTAACGCTCATATTTTGTCAAATGCAATCAACACGGCGTCATGTGCCAAGCCAATTGATGTAGAATTAATAATAACTACAATTTATTTGTATTTTAGTCGTTTTACCGTTCGCGTGGCTACTTTAAAACAATTTTGTGAAGAAGCGAATGTTGAATATAAAAAACTTTTAGGATACTCAAAAGTTAGATGGCTTGCTCTAACACCTGCTATAGAGCGTGTTCTACAATTATTCGAGCCTCTTCGCTTATATTTTTTGAGTTTAGACAAATGTCCTAAAATCCTGGAGTCGTTTTTCAATAATGAAATATCTGAGATATTAATGTATTTTGTACATAATTAAGCATCTATTTTTCACAAAACGATTCAAAAGATTGAAGGTGAACACATTTCAGCTACAGAAGTTAGCCTTATTTTGAATGACTTTATCCTTCAATATAAATCTCGATTTGAAGAAAAATTTCTTCCTTTAATTATAAAAAGAAAATTATCAGACTTAGAGGAATCAAATCCGGGCATAACAAAAAAGTTTATCAAAGAAGTGCAGAATTTTTACCAAACATGTTTTCAATATATCGAAGAATGGTCTAAAACAAACCTCACGGGAAATAACAGTTTTCAATGGTGTTTTTTGGCTTCATCGCCAGTATGTTGGACAGATATTGAATCTTGTGTTGTTTTTATCTAAAGAATTGCCAGATATTAAAATAGACGACAATTGTCTCTTTGAAGAAATTAGAAGACTGAATGTATATTTAAATTCTGAAAAATTAATACAATGGGAAAATCAACACGTTGAAATTGATAAAAGATGGGTGGAAATATTCAGCTATTTCAAAAATGGACATATTCCATGTGAAAATTTAGTTATTCTATTTCAATTTGTGTTGTGCTGCCCTGGAACTAATGCAGCAGTTGAAAAAGTTTTTTCAATTGCTAATGATTTTTGGACAAGTGAGAAATCGAGATTGAATGTTGATACTCTAGCTGCAGCACTTGCCGTAAAATTCAATATGAAGGACATTTCTTGTTCAGATATTTCCAATATATTGTTAGAAAATAATACACTGACAAAAAATATTCATTCAATGGAGAAGTTCTCCTTTAAATAGTTATAGGCATGTAAGCATAAAATTTCATGTTAGTGTTAGTTACAAATGTTTTTTTGTGCGATCGTACTAGAAACAGCTGTTTGACGGACGCGTTAGCAACCATAAAGTACTGCATTACCGACCCTATCCTTAGCAACGGCCTTAAAAGTTACTTTTCAGGCCGTTACCCTTAGCAACGGCCGAAAAAGTAACTTTTACGGCCGTTGCTAAGGAGAGGGCCGGTAATGCAGTACATACGCCGTCATCTGTCAGTGACAGAATGTCACGTAGTTTCTAACCTATAATTCTGATACATAAATAACTATTATTAAGCATTTATCATATTATAATGTTTGCAATGCATAAAATGTGTCTTTTATTTACTTATTTTTTTTGCTCTTTAATTTGTGTCCACCTTTTCATTGTAAGAAAGTTGGTCACCTTAGCTTTATGCAATCGGACGTTTAATTGTTTTGTACAGCAGAGCATTTATGTTTAGTTGCTAGGAGTTGGTGCAGACTCGCAGGATGTGCACTGGATAGACCAACCACTTGACCATTTTAACAACTTCGATAACAGGACGTATAAAATGGTAACACTGAAATACAAAGTAGAACGACGATTATAAGATTTTAATATTTTAGAAGTATTATCTGAACGACATTTTTTTCGAAAACGGGGGTCCTTTGCTGATTGTAATCGGTGGGGAATGGACGCAAACGTTCGATGAAATAGAGAGCGGACCCGAATACATTTTAGCCAAAAAGCACAATGGACTGTTAGTGGCAACTGAACACAGATATTACGGAGACAGCTTACCGTTTGGAAAGTAAATAGTTTTTTTTTTTTGTACTTGTGGACTTAGATTACAAGTATGAGGCAATGTCTGACCAGAATTTTGAGTTATAATTTAATCGTTTATTATGAAGGTGATGTACGTTCATTATTCTCTATTTTGAGATATTTAAGACTGCAGTTGAGTCGATTTAACAACACCGATAAAGCCCAAAGTTTACCTACGTCTCCATGAATTTAAATACAGGAGTGCGTTCAGCAATTCGAAACTGGTGTTGGTGCGCGCCTTGTAGTGTATCAACCGGTGCGCACACCCGCACACCAGTCCCAGATGGGGTGTAAAATGTGCATATTGTGTGCACACCAAACGAATTTTTGAACGCTATGCATTCGCGGTTTTTGTGGTAATTTACTACATAACCTTAAATTATTTTCAACTATATACAGTGTTTTGTTTTTGCGCACCGATACGTCACTATGTTTTTTTAAATGGAACACCCAGTATATTTTATGATTTTTAGATGTACAATTGAATTCTCTTTCAAAAACATATAGGTCTTATGTATCTAAATTCAGTCGTTTTTGAGTTATTTAAGTTTTTATGAAAATTTTCACAGAAACAGGAGTCTAAAAAAATAATGATATTTCACAACTTGGCTATGTCAGAACAAATTCCTTTGAAACTTTGTTCGACAATAGTGTCATAGTGATTGCTGACTGGTTAAAATTTTAAAATAATGCACAGGGTGATTTTTATGCTGGGCCCAATTGGGTAAACCTCAAACACGGTTAAATCAATTATTTTAAATTGAACGCCTTATATATTTTTACATATTGTTATCGAAAATTTAATTATCTTTACAATTTGTTAAAACTCTATTACGTCTAAAATTGATATTTCTCGAGTTATTGCGGTTTTCATATTAATTAATGGCTACAAACAAAATATTTAATAGAAATTAATTAGTAGGTTTTGGAAATATCTCGATAATTTGTTTTAAATGTCAAGTAAAGTTTAGTTTTTATCTTAAGCGATATTTTTTACCTGATTACAAATTACCACACCATTTTAGCCGTTTTTCTTCTATACTTTGAGTTACTGGTTTTGCTTTCAAAAACAATTTCAAATTTTGGATTTCCACTATAGCTCATTTATAAATTCTGTGTTTAAACTTGTTCTAATTATTTTCTGCATCATGAATAATTCTTTTTATTTAAATGATTTTAAGTATCCTAATTTAACGCATCTTAACGTACAGTTTTTTAAAGGTTTAATAATGACAATTGTTTGTTTTAGAAATGTTACTACCGAAAATTTGAGATACCTTTCATCGGAGCAGGCTCTAGAAGACTTGGCTTACTTAATCGAATTTATTCAAGAAGATGGTAAAAAGCAGGAAATTACTTACGGAAAGGTGTGATTTCATAATTTATTCATAAAGACCATATATGAATCCTAACCTAACCTTACTTAAATATAAACAGCATTAGGATTTAATAAATTTTTATCTTATTAAGTTATTGGACATAAAAAGCCCTTATGTCTTTTGCAAGTTTTGATTGTTTTATTTCGTAGACAGGCAATATAATTGAGGCGCCAATTTGCAAAACTTTCTATATCCGCCATAACTAATTTCACAGGAAACGCGAAAAACATATACGTCGATTTATAATTGACTATGTATGTTCATAATGCACAGTTGTTTGCAGAAGGCATTATAAAATTGATCGGCAATTACTGAAAAAAAAGATGATCTCGGAAAAAGTTATTTTAGAAAATATTTTGGATTTAGATAGTTTTGCAAACTATCTGTGGATTTAAAAAGTTTTGAAACATTATTTAAAGAACATAGTTCGCTTTTTTAAAAGAAATTAGAATTATTTTACAAATTTTTATTTTTAGTTTTTTGAAGTTCCAAAATACGGTACAAAAAATAGTTGTAATACAGGAGAAAGAATTTAAATTCTAAGACCATCGTCTTCAGGATACAATATTTCTTCTTCATCAGGATTTTCATTTTCATTTGTTATATTTTCTTCATGAAAAGTATCGATCAAATTTCTATAAAATGACAAATCAGTTTCTGGATTGTTTCTCCAATCAACGCCAAAGTGTTTCTTTAAAAGGTTGTCAACATCAATTAGCTTTAACTGTTTGACTGGAACGTTGTAAGGAAGTTCCTCTGGAGTGATATTGGCCACAGTCTTTCATCTTTTCAGAACAGATTTGTATACTCCAATGTTGCTTTTATAATGGATTTCACCTTTTATAGTTATATTTCCTGAATTATGTTTTTTAATAAAAAATCGCTTTGCCATAAAAAATTGAAAATGCCATTGACCAGGAGGCTTTATGCAAGATTCAACTGCTTTCTTCCAATTAAAAACAGTGAAATCCTTGGGCAGTTCTAGAACAGTTGCATATTCAGCAAATATTTGTTTCTTCCTTTTTCAATCAAAGAAGATGTTGGAGAAATTTCCGTAATCAAAATATTAGTTAAACAAAACACAAAAACACAGTAGACTGTCTTTAAAAACAAAACACGTGCGTTTCGGATGTCAAATACAGAACACTAATAAAAGCGCAAAATATAAAAGATATTAGGTAAGGATATATGATGTTTTGATTCCGTAAAATAACTAACAGGGTAAAATGGCGAAGTAGTAGTAATGGTGGATTGAAAGAGTTTTGCAACGTTAGACAGCTTTCATGTATGAAATGAGCTGGGAAAATATAAGTTTTGTTGCATTATGATTTAGTAACCATATGACGGACTGTTTAAAGTCAACAGCGCCACCACTATCTAATTTTCTTACTAAATTGGATGTAAAGAGTTTTGCAAGTTGACGTCTCAATTATGTTTTCAATGTTAATTGGCAAAAAGATAGAAATTTGCATAGTTTTCATATTAATTGCAAAAACGGTCTGATGGTCACAAAAAGGTGAATGGAAATACATTCAAAAATTTTTTAAATAGCCCAATAGCACTTATTACTTTTAATAGCCTTAATTCAATACAATCTTTGTGTTTGGCAGAAGTCTCATATCGGATTTTTATAATGGCTGATTTGTTTATAAATAAATTTAATGCAAAATACTTCCATCGAATTCAATGATCAATTGACTAACCTACATCACTGAAGAACCTAACCAGGGAAGGTCACGATATGTTGTGGCCAGAATCTGATCAAGGCTGTGTTTATTGCATCAACAACATCAAAACTAAATGTTTCGGAGAGTTATACGTGCCACTGGCCATTTCCTTCGGAAAAATAGGAAAACAACTGAAAAGTTCAATAATAAAGGTAAATTTTGCGATCGCGTTAATTATAAAACGGACAGAGATACAATCGAAATTATTCTATTTAGCAATGCGCGCATCCTTTGCAAGTAAAATGGGGCAAAAGTTTTTGAAAAACTCTTAAACGGTTCCCGAGAAAAACCGGAAAAACGAAACCCCTGCAAAAGGGCCATGATTTGAGAAGTTGTATAACTAAATCTATGCGACTTGCATAGGCGTTTAACATAGGGAAAACCGTTTATATAAGGGCCTCGTCTTTCGCGTTTTTCTCTGGAACCAATACTTTGCACCATTTAACTTGCAAAGATATGGCGCATTGGTAAATAGAAGAATTTTGATGTTATCTCTGACGGTTTCATGGCCAACGCGATCGCAAAAACTTCCTTTATTATTTAACTTTTCGGTTTTTCCTCTATTATTCCTAACGAAATGGCCAGCGGCACGCGTAACTCTGCAAAACATTTAGTTTTGATGTTCTTGATGCAATAAACATAGCCATGATCAGATTCTAGCGAGAACATGTGACCCTCCCTTGTAAGTATCTTCCATTGATATCGTACACGAATTAGACTTAAATAAATTTAGGTTGCTGTTTTTGGATGTTCATATGCCGGTATGCTTGCAACTTGGCTGAGAATAAAGTTTCCTCATCTGGTAGACATGGCTTATGCGTCAAGTGCCCCTATAGCTGTTGGAGTAGAATATGGAGGTCAGTGTTTAAACATGAAACACCCAAATCACAATCTTGGATCAAACATTTTGACATAAATAAAACTAAAACATTTAGCCAGCGCACTTTTAACCTCATTTCGATTTTAAGGCAAAAAGTACCATGCTGTCTTTAAATGTTTTAATAAGTCTAATTGATATACTCTTCGAGGGCTACATCCTTAAAAATATGTTTGGGAATCTTCCTTTCATTTTAACAGCATATAGAAAAAAACATTTATTGTGGCAGTTTTGTTCACTAGCAACTTTTCTTTCATGAAGCCAAATAGTTCTTTGTCCATAAATATGTCACCTATAGAGGAATTTTTTAGTATTAAATTATTTTTGTTTTTTCTCTCTTCCTAACGAATAACGTTTATAATTTTAGATTACTTCGAGGTTGTCCATGATGCATACGCAAATGTGAGTAAATCGTGTATTGAAACTATAAAACAAGGATATAAACAAATGAAAAAGATGCTACAAACGCGAGTGGGGCGGATCAAAGTGAAGTTTGCTTTAAAGTAAGTAAAACAATTATTAAAACCGAGTTTACAATTTTCCAAGTATAACGTAATGCCTGTTACAAAAACTAATTAGTTCAGCGTATAGATAATGAAAGAAGGTTTCAAATCAGTTGTTTCCAATCAATTTTTAGGCTAGAAAATACATTTTTACTGGCCTCGGCCCAAAGACTGTTTTATACTATACTATTTTTTTGTTTAAGAAAATCGTATACGATTTTTAATACAAAAATTTCGTTCAAGAATTTAGCATAGAAAATATGAACCATTTACATTGTACTATTTTTTGGTGTTAAAACTCCAATATATTTTGGTTACTTTTTAGTAACTTTTATCATATTTTGTTGGCACCTTGAGTAACCATGTCAAATGTTCAATTTGATTACAGAACAGAAAGCGAATCATTTTCAAATTTAACGTATATTTAACGCTTGTTCCATTCTACATATTTATTCCTACAAAATAAATTGTGAGGGATAACGGTAATAAGTAGTATTTAACATCGTTTGATTGTTTCAGTTAACCTAAGCCACAAATGACATGCTGTCAGATACAGTTACAGTAGAATACGCATGCGCTCATGCTAAAATTGGACGCGTTTAGGACAGGTAGTAATTTCGTACGAATTTTTCGTTCAAGATTTTTAATTTCTGATTGACACCGTACTAGAAAATCGTATACGATTTTCTTAAACGAAAAAATAGTATAGTATAAAACAGACTTAAGCCTAGAAAGTAACTAGTTGTCATGGTAATGAGCTGTTTTTAGCGGCTTAAAGTAACTGGTTGCCATGGTGATGTTGTTTTGTTGATTTGCGCTGTCAAGCAAGCGTCGTTATACCACTAAGGGAGTTTTCACCTGTAGTTTGTTAAGTTATTGTTTGATTATGGATTGTGAGTATAGTGATTTTAGTGTCAGTGGCGGATGTAGAAGAAATATTGTACGTAACATAGGGGAGACCGGGGATAAAAGTAAAATTTTTTTGTTTTTATTCAATTTCTCATAGATTATTACAAATTTTTTACATCCAAATATGTTTAATGATAGATTGGACATTTGTCTTGCTTCCAAGATATTTATTTCGTTTGTTTCGTAAAGCAACTGTTAGAAAAAAAAATGTTTCTTTAGTAAGACAGCTGTTACTTTCAACCTCAACGTTGGGGCTAAAAGTAACAATGATTGGGGTAAGTTGTAACGGTAAAATAATTTACACAGCTCATAAGTAATGGGTAAATATATTAGTATTCATCAACAAAATTAATATTTTATTCAAAAATACACATTAGCAAAATGAAAAAATAAAAAAAAATATCTTTGGTACAATACAAAATGATAAGTGAACAGTATGGCATACCAGGTAAGGGCGGTCCCAAATTATTAAATTTATACTGGATCAATAACTGTTTGTTTTATTTTTAAAAAATCTAACCGCCCTTTAAACTGACCGTCATTCATTAAATCAGTAAAAGAGGGTCAGGTTAAGTTGGGTTGGTTAAAGCTTTGTTTATATTAAGTTATAAATATTAAGGTAATAGAATAAAAACAATGGCGGCTGGTAGGAAAACCAAAAGTACCAGATCTTACTAATTTACATAGGTTTTATAATTTAAAATGCTTTTTAAGAAATGATTTAGCTTTACATACATTTCCATCATTAAACCGATATTATATACTGAGTTTAATAATTTACTGATTTGGGACTGCAGTTACCAGGTTTGCCAAGATTATAAGTACCTATATATTTAAAAATGTGAATCAAAAAGATACAACAAACTGGAAAATTATTCCGACAACTCTTGTATATTCTCATCTACGAAGAAAGCCACCAATTATGTGCTAAGAGTGAACATTTGCAAGTGAAAACATTAATTGGGGTTGGTTGTAACACTTTGTTACTTTTGACCCCAAGTGTACACAAAAAAAATTTCAGGGAATCCACAATTAACCACGATTCTAACGTCAAATTGTATTGCATCCACCAATAGCCAACTAAATTTAGAACAAAATAATATAGGTACTTTTTTGTTCCTATTTTAGAGATCGCCTAAAAGTTACTCGACGGATGAGACAACGCAGTAACTTTTAGGCGGAAAATAGTGACTCTGGCTGGCAAAAAGTTAACCTCTATGACAGATGAAAACTAGCAATGTAGGTAGGGAGCTGGATGTAACTTAACATTGCAAAAGCGTTTAGGGCGATATAAAACAAAAATTAAAGAAACTATAGGCACTGTTACAACCTACCCGTGTTACTTTTATCCACGGTCTACCCTACCCGTAAAGTGTCTTTATTGGACTTATATGCTTTCGGGACTCGCCTACAGCTCATCCCAAAACTGCCTTCTCGTCCAGTATAGTAACACTTTTCGCTTGTTATGTAAATAACTATTATTTTTCTAGGAAATGGACATGCGGTGACATTAAAAACATGTCACCAGACCAAATTATGGGCAAAGTGTCAAGATTGTTGAACATACAGGGCAATCCTGAAGAATACGAAATTCTAACTTGCCTCGTGTTGTCGATGGATTCTTCAGACGACGAGGCGTTCCGCCGATTGGCCAAAATGATTGTTTTGAAGTCGAGGGAAGAAAGTTGTGCTGACCCGAACGACGACGATGATGAATCAGAAATTGATTACGAAGGTAAACAAATAGGAACGTTGTTAATTGTCTTATCAGCAGGTTAAATATACCCAAGTTAAATCTTATAGGATGTTATTAAATCCTTGCACAAATTTATATCTGTAAAACAGCGCTGTAGGCATCAATACTTTTTTTCCAGTTCTCTCTGTATTTTGAAAGTTTTTTTCCATTCTCAAAAATGGACTTTTCATTGTATTTTTTTTATAAATACAACTTCCTTTTACTTTTGGCATTTTCCGGAAATTTACAATTTAAATTTACCGGTAAAATTTACACTGTGTATAGTTGTTGGCATACATTTTAGTTAAATCTAGGCAGAATTCAGGCCTAGGCGACCAATAACTATAGTTTTCCATAGTTTTATGTTGCAATTGTTAGCCACCCTTCAAATAAATCAATTATTGAAACTGTAGCCAAAGAATTATGTATTTTTGTCACTTTATAGTGTAATAAGGTTATAAAGTTTGTAATGTTATTACGTCAACCAATAATTAATAATAAAATAAACTAAACAAAGTCGTCACTCTCCCAAGGGTATTCACATGCACTGCGCGATTTCTCACATGCGCTGCAAAGTGCTCCATGTAAGTACGGTTTGTTATTTTTGATACCAACATTATTACAAAAAAGGTTGGTAGTTTTAAACAGAAACGATTAAACTTTGCAAACTAATAAATAAAATCCCCTAAATTTATTTAGAATTCTTATTATACTAGCACACTAGCAGTTAGCCCGTCCTAGGACGGGATTGTCAAGTATGACATAAGTCAACCCGCGTTACAGATTACTATAATAATATTACAGATTACTATACTATAATAACATAACCTCATGATGATTGTCAAGTATGACATAAGTCAACCCGTAGCTATATTCATGCGTTATAGAGTTACAGATAGAGTCACAGACAGAGTCACAGACAGAGTCAGGCTGGACTTTTATATATATTTATGCGATTATATTCAGAATATGCCAATAACTACATGAAAGCAGTTACCGTACTTATAGGGGTGCGAATACCAACCTGGGGCACCCAGTATTTAAAGCGTTGTAAGTTTTTTCTTCCAGGAATAGCTTGGGATTATCAACAGTGCGTGGAACAGGGGACTTTTCAAACACTTTCCAAGGCCAAGAGACAGCCGTTTGATGACGAAGTTACGGTGGATTCGTTCATTGAAGATTGCAAGACGCAATTCAAGTAAGTTTTAAATACAACAGAAAGACCTTGATGTACATCTTGGTCCAAGTCCCAAAAAGGGCGACTGTTAACTGGCGCTTTTAAGCAAGTAAATAATGTACAGTGTGACCGAAAGACTTCTCAGACGTGGCGTAGCCCAAACACACCGCAGATATGGAGGACTGAATCCCCAAGTAACGAGGGTGTTGTCTATTCAAGGCACATATGATCCGTGGAAGGAACTGGGCGTCCTGAAAGACATGAACTCGGAATCACCCACTATAGTGGTTCAAGGTAAATCGGATGCGCGGATTTTTCAAAGGCATGAATTCCAAATTTCGTTTCAGCTGGACATCACTGCAGCGACACTTACGCGGAGAAGCCAGATGATCCAGCCAATTTAAAAGAAGCTAGGAAGCAGGCGAGGGACATTATGTCGAAATGGTTGACTGAAAAGTAGTGGATAAGGACGCCCTTTATAAAAAATAATTTTATTAAATAATACCTTCAACCACGCTATTAATTTTTTGCTGTTATTCATCTTTCTTAATTTCTCATTTTGATTTTCATTTGATTTATCTTTTGCATGGCAAGTCGATGAATTTAAGTGACTTATTTTAAATGATAAGCAGCAACAAGCCATCTCTAGCAAATCACATCAAGATATGGGGTTGTATAATATTATTTGTACACAATAATCAATGTGTTTCATCCTATGATTATCTTGATACAGCGTAGTCCAAATAAAAGGGCCACTATTGGTATCTCGTTAATAGTAAGAGCTTCAAAAAAAGTTTATATGTATTAGACAAATTGTTTTATTTTCTGAGACTACCTCATTGATTGTTTAATGTTGTAGAAAAGTTCCATGGCATACTAAATAATAAACAAACATCAATATGGTCTTTATTTTTAATCGGTCACAACTCTGTTATACCTGATCGTACAAAAATATTTTTAGGGAGAGTTGTAGATTTTTTTACGCATAGTAAAATGAAAACATTCATTTCCTATTCACAAAAGAAGGAATATAGCAACATGTGAAAACTACAGGTTACAGCCAGGGCCTTTCAGTGTAAATGCAAGGCCCGGGCCAAACAATGTCTTTGAGGCCCTTCATAATTAAAAGCCTTGAGGGAAAAGTATAGAAAGTTCATAGTCGTTGTTTATATCTATATCTACATATATATAAAAGAGCTTGTTTGTTTGTGTGTTTGTTCGCTATAGAATCCTAGGTCCGTTGACCGATCGGGACCAAATTTTGCACAGTTACTATTTAGGACCTTACAGATCTAACGCCAAACTTTAAATACAAGCACATATTACCAATTAAAAAAAAAAAAATTACTTGGACGGGATTCGATCTCACGTCGGCAAATACCTGGTCATAACACGACACGGCGCGGTGTATTTCACAAGTAAAGATTGTTTTGTATACAATTAGTAATAAATGTACATGAAGTATTATTTTTATTAGTACATTTTTAATTGAAACAAGACGAAAGAAAATAAATTTGAGTTATTATTCAATTTTTAAGCAATAAACAGTTATTTTTTAAGGAATTATAAGAAAATGAAAAGATGATTGATCAGAGTATGTCATTTGTGTATGATTTGGAATTATTGGGCTTATTCATGTTAAAACAGTAATTAAAATTGTAATCGCCCGTGCAACGCCGGGTGAACCGTCTTGTCTATATATATAAAAGAGCTTGTTTGTTTGTTTGTTCGCTATAGAATCCTAGGTCCGTTGACCGATCGGGACCAAATTTGGCACAGATACTATTTAGGATCCAACGGATCAAACGTCGTATAAAGGACGACCGGGAACAGCCGGGAACGGCCGGAAACGTCCGCCGAGCGCGAGCGCGCAGCGCGAGTAGTCTGTGATTGTTAATCTGGGAACGTCCGCCGGGCGCGAGCGCGGAGCGCGAGTAGTCTGTAATTATTCAAAGAGAATTGTAATCACCCGTGCAACGCCGGGTAAATCGCCTAGTATGTTATAAAAGTGTTTTTTTTTTATGTTTAATAAGCTAATTCAACATATTTCATGTTATGCATAGCTGGGTTCGTAGTTGGTAGTTAGTAAGGGAAATGTGAGGGAAGCTTAGTTCCCTGTGGCGTATGGCGTTTAGCCTTCATCACTAGAAGTTAGGTGTATGTCCTGCGGTAATCTGCGTTTTAGTCTTTTGTGTATTTTTTTTTTACCGATTTTGTACAGAGCAGCACTTTCACAGTTCACTAGATTTTTAAAGAATGTTTTTGTTGTAATTTTTATTTTGTTTTTAACTGATCAAGTTAAAAATTGAAGCTCCTAAAACTGTGAGGCCCAGGGGATCTGCCTCTCTCCCCCCCCCCCTCTGATAAGGCCTAGTTACAGCTCTACTGGATATCGCATATACGGATATAAAAGAAAAGAGGACCGAGTTAATGGATACTAGATGGGCAGAAAAATAGGACACGAGACATAATCTGAACTGGCTATGAAGGACGGGACTAAATATAAATTTGATAAACAGAATCAATTTAACTACTTGGGAGTAACTTTATCAGAAAACGGGGAAGAAGCAGCTGAGATAAAAGAAAGGACTATCAAAGGCTAAATATGCCTAGCAGCATTGGGTCATATAATCAAGTCAAAAAGCATCTCAAGCAAGGTAAAAATGGAGCCGCATGAAAAGTTGGTACATTCAAATATGGAATGTTCAAATCTAAAAAATGCACCGGTAGGATCATTTAAATGTCAAATCGTTCAACGCTGGGACCACTTAAACGTTCCAGATATTAATGGCTTACCCAAAACAATTATCAGAGCAATAGTAGCGTACGGGGGTGAGATTTGGAAAATGAATCAAGAAGAAGGAACAACATTACAGGTCTTGGACAGAAAGGTATTACGAAAGATATTTGGAAGGAAAAGAGAAGAAGAACAATGGAGAAGAAGAACAATGGAGAAGAAGAACAATGGAGAAGAAGAACAATGTAGAAGAAAAACAATGGAGAAGAAGAACAATGGAGAAGAAGAACAATGGAGAAGAAGAACAATGGAGAAGAGGAACAATGGAGAAGAAGAACAATGGAGAAGAAGAACAATGTAGAAGAAAAACAATGAAGAAGAAGAACAATGGAGAAGAAGAACAATGGAGAAGAAGAACAATGTAGAAGAAAAACAATGGAGAAGAAGAACAATGGAGAAGAAGAACAATGTAGAAGAAAAACAATGGAGAAGAAGAACAATGTAGAAGAAAAACAATGGAGAAGAAGAACAATGGAGAAGAAGAACAATGTAGAAGAAAAACAATGGAGAAGAAGAACAATGGAGAAGAAGAACAATGGAGAAGAAGAACAACGGAGAAGAAGAACTTCGGAGAACAAGGGATAAGAAGAACGAATGACGAACTGGAGAAATAATGTGGTCAGTCAAATGTATTAAGTGTGATAAAGAGGCAACGAATGAGATGGCTAGATCATATAACTAGATTGCCTGAGAAGAGAGTAACAAACCAGTCCTGGAGGGAGGAGTAACGGGAAGAAGGACGAGGGGTAGACCCTGAACAAAATAAATAGAGGAAGTCGAAAAGCACCTCAAGTTACTAGGTGTCAAAGAGTGGAAGAAACAGGCATTAAACAAAAAAGAATAGCTAAAAACTTGCTACAAAAACATAAGCCAGCTTGGCCTGAAGAACTGACTAATTAATATTTTATTTTAATTTCTACAAAACTGCGCAATTAATTTTTGATTTTCTAGTTTTGTATCCTTTGTTTGTTTGTATTCCTATAAAACAATTTAAAAATTTCAATTCAAGACATCGTTGCTTCTTGATAATTAGTCTTGCATCACATCTTGTGGGTGGCATTTTGGTTGTGTAGGACAGCACATTACATTCAAAACTTAATTTTATTTAAATGAACAACAGAACTAACAGCCCGCAAAACTTCGACCCAATTTAAAAAAAAATAACTTTCTCCATCTGGCCAGCCCGGCGCAAAAACTTCGCAGAACTTTTAATGATTTAAATCATTGCATAATTCCCCATTTCCCGGGCGTCTCTAAACATTAACCACGAAACATATTTAGCAAAAAAAAAAACCACTCAAAGCCGTAATTGTCAAACTTTTTCGCGTTTTGCAACCGCGTCTCGACACAAAAGTTTTAAAACGCAAACAATTCAGCGATATCGTATCTGCCCGTAATAGCGGTAGGCCGTGCTTTCGGAGCTTTCGCGAGCTTCAGTAATACTCCAGCCACCGTACAGATAGCACCGCTGTACGCGGCGCCGCGACGCTCATACTAGCGTATAGATAAAACTTTTAATTCGGAAACTTTATCGATAAAATATAATTAAACCGCTAGGGATTGTAAAACAAAACAGAGACGCTTGTAAAACATGTGAAGTAAAATTAACAAAAACGCAGAGGGATAATTTAAAATAGTTTAATTAATTGTGCACGAATTAAGGTGTTTTAAAAATTGAACAGTGAAAAACTTGAAAATGAGGGAAATTTCATTGTGAAAATGGTGAAAATTTTAGTTCGATTTCACTTTAGTAGGTAAAAAACTGGCAACAATGCTTGTGATAGTGCTGGTGGTTTTAATTGGAACATTTTCAAAAGGCTACGCTATTGTAAACGGAGGTAAGTTTAATTGTAACAACAATACACCCTTTAAAACCCCAATTTTTTTTTAAATCCATGAATTTTTTTAAACCCCCTTGTTTTCTCGCTCCTCTAATTTCAACTGTTTTTGTTAGTCTTTTGTTTTGAATGTTGGGTTAATCAAGCGACCGTTTTGGGTAAATTTACTTAAAAAAAACTAACGGAAAAATATTTCAACTAAAGAAGCGCGAATCAGTTAAGCAATTGTAACAACACGCAACCAATAGAGAGCGATTTTTCGGTAAACAAACAAAACCGATTCGTTTTTGTTTCTCCCCGACTTTCGCCGCTCGATTGCCAGTTGTTCAACTTTCTTGGCACGGATCCCCGAAACGCACGTTCAGCTGTTTACTCCTGCCCGTAGGTTGTGAGCCAATGAACTGATGGTGTAGTAAGATTCGCCGGAATTTCCCATTGAAGAAAAGCGTCTCGCGTGTTTCGGCGCGCGTACCGATTTTTCTTTATCGAAACGGTTATGGCCTATTTATTAGGCCGAACGTAAGCGTATTATAAAATGTTTATGGCCGGTTTCACGGTTGTATAAATTTTTAATGGAAAATTATATCGGTTTATTACGAATGGAAATGATATTTAGGAGGGAATAAAATTTAACTGAGAATTTACCTTCGTGAACATTTGCAAATCGACAATAAACGTCATGTTTTGTTTTTCTTTGTGGTAATAAAAATTCTCCATTAGTTTTATTTACGAATTTTCTTTCGCAATAGATATTTTTCAAGGTAGACAAGGGTCCCAAGAATTCCCGGAAAAACTTTGAAAAATGCGCCGAGCGGTGTGTAAAGAGTTCACAGTCAAATGTTATTAATTTTCATTGTACTTTGAAAATATTCAATTAATTTTTTTAACAAAAAATCACCCCAATTAAACTCCTAATTAGTTTAGATTAATTACAAGAAAAAAACATACGTCAAAGGGAGTGCACTTAGGGTACACAAAACTAAGACAAATTAAATTAAACGAACTCATGTTTGCTGACGACTTAGTAGGGGAGACCGGGGATAAAAGTAACACGGGTAGGTTGTAACAGTGCCTATAGTTTCTTTAATTTTTGTTTTATATCGCCCTAAACGCTTTTGCAATGTTAAGTTACATCAGTTTTCATCTGTCATAGAGGTTAACTTTTTGCCAGCCAGAGTCACTATTTTCCGCCTAAAAGTTACTGCGTTGTCTCATCCGTCGAGTAACTTTTAGGCGATCTCTAAAATAGGAACAAAAAAGTACCTAAATTATTTTGTTCTAAATTTAGTTGGCTATTGGTGGATGCAATACAATTTGACGTTAGAATCGTGGTTAATTGTGGATTCCCTCCAATGTGTTTTGTGTACACTTGGGGTCAAAAGTAACAAAGTGTTACAACCAACCCCAATTAATGTTTTCACTTGCAAATGTTTACTGTTAGCACATAATTGGTGGCTTTCTTCGTAGATGAGAATATACAAGAGTTGTCGGAATACTTTTCCAGTTTGTTGTATCTTTTTGATTCACATTTTTAAATATGTAGGTACTTATAATCTTGGCAAACCTGGTAACTGCAGTCCCCAATTATTAAATTATAAAACTCAGTATATAATATCGGTTTAATGATGGAAATGTATGTAAAGCTAAATCATTTCTTAAAAAGCATTTTAAATTATAAAACCTATGTAAATTGGTAAGATCTGGTACTTTTGGTTTTCCTACCAGCCGCCATTGTTTTTATTCTATTACCTTAATATTTATAACTTAATATAAACAAAGCTTTAACCAACCCAACTTAACCTGTTCCTCTTTTACTGATTTAATGAATGACGGTCAGTTTAAGGGCGGTTAGATTTTTGTAAAATAAAACAAACAGTTATTATGATCCAGTATAAATTTAATAATTTGGGACCGCCCTTACCTGGTATGCCATACTGTTCACTTATCATTTTGTATTGTACCAAAGATATATTTTTTTATTTTTTCATTTTGCTAATGTGTATTTTTGAATAAAATATTAATTTTGTTGATGAATACTAATATATTTACCCACTACTTATGAGCTGTGTAAATTATTTTACCGTTACAACTTACCCCAATCATTGTTACTTTTAGCCCCAACGTTTAGGTTGAAAGTAACAGCTGTCTTACTAAAGAAAATTTTTTTTTCTAACAGTGTCTTTACGAAACACACGAAATAAATATCTTGGAAGCAAGACAAATGTCCAATCTATCATTAAACCAATTTGGATGTAAAAAATTTGTAATAATCTATGAGAAATTAAATAAAAACAAAAAAATGTTACTTTTATCACCGGTCTCCCCTACTATTTGCAAATGGCAAAGAAGAACTGCAAAACCGGATTGAAAAATGGGCAAATAATTTAAAAAGATGCCTTGAAAATAAACTTAAACAAAACTGAAATAATTATGATAGTAAATGACACAGAAAAGGTATAAATAGTAATTGAAGACAAAAAAAAATACAAGTAAAACAACAACTGAAATATTTAGGGTCACTAGTGGAAGAAACGGAAAAAATAGAACAAGAAATCTCTAATAGGATTAACAAAGTAGTACCTATCAACATATGAAGGCTTATATAAAACATTTTCAATAAAAAAGAAGTCATGAAAGTGTCAAAAACCAGAGTTTGTGAAAGAGTACTTGTCCCCATGCTTATGTATGGATGCGAATCGTGGGTATTATCGGATTCCCTAAGAAGTAGAATAGAAGCGTGTCAAATGAAAATACTAAGAAAAGGCGTTACAAGATTGGAAAAAATAAAAAGTGAAACGATAAGAAAGAATCTAAAAATTAAAAGTGTGATGTTAACAATCGAAACCCAACACCTTAGATCAGCCATACTCAACCAAGGATGCGCAAATTGGTAAATAGAAGAATTTTGATGTTATCTCTGACGGTTTCATGGCCAACGCGATCGCAAAAATTACCTTTATTGCTCAACCCTCCAGCTTATCCCCTATTTTTCCGAAGGAAATTGCCAGTTGCACGTATAACTTTACAAAACATTTCGTTTTGATGTTCTTGATGCAAAAAACACAGCCTTGATCAGATTCTAGCGACAACATATCGTGAACTTCCCTGGTTAGTGAATCCATACACGTCACTCTTAACGAGTAGTTAAATCAAGGAGATGCAGATTTTGCTCGTCACAGCCCGCTATCTTTTTTTTTCAATAAATTAAGCTTAGCCCACATGATAACATTGATTCCATTTCCACGCGTAGGTTTAGGTAACAGTAACGTTTATACAGGGTGTGTAAAAATTGGCGGAAGGGCTACATGGGGCGATGTTCTTCGTAAAATTCCAAGTCGAAAATCTTAATACGAAAATGTTGTACCATGCTTCCAATGGCGTCAGGAACCATTTAAAGAAAAAAAAAATTGGCAACATTGCATACATTGATTTGCGTTTGGACATTTTTTTATCAGCAATTTTTACTTAGGTATTTATATTTTTTGTTCGAACTGAAAGCCTTCAGTTCGTAAACATAGCTGCAAACTTTTGGGGATCGTAAAACACAAACAAGAAATAATTACGAGAAAAACAGAGATGACAGCTAAGGACAATGTTGCCATATGTATTACTGTCATTAAAATCAGTGATTTACATATTTTCAACACCAATTTTTGAAAGGAAGAACACAATATCTAGGAAAAAATACTATTCGAAATCTATTTTTATTCCAAATTGCAGCTTTTTTATTTGCAAGTATTAAATAATAACGCCTATTAAAGGACTAAATGTCAAAGCTTTGAGGACCTCTTGCAGACACAGCAAGCGTGGTACAACATTTTCGTATAAAGATTTTCGACTTGGAATTTTACGAAGAACATCGCCCCGTCTAGCCCTTCCGCCAATTTTTACACACCCTGTATACAAAACAATACAGACTGTGTTTCGTTTGACCTTTAGTTTGACATTTAAAACAAACTTTGGGTTCTTTTAAAGCGTGTACATCCAACAACCCCTTTTTGAACCGCACCTTATAAGCGTATGCCTGCATCTATAAAACTGTTTAAGTTGTAAGTTCACAAACTGCACCATCTGCCGTAAAATATAAACGGTCTTATCCTGTTTTAAACGTTATAAATTTACATAAACGGTCATAAAACGATACGCCCTTTAAAAACTTTTATAAATGTAATAAAATTTTGAAATGATACTGTAATTTATTGTGGTTTATGTTTGGTAATAAAGCGGAATTAAATTAGGTTTATGTCGTTCATGTGAAATAATCGAATTTACTGACATTTGTTTAATGGAAATGTTTGCTCGATGATTGGTATCGCGGGACATAAAAGTTTAAAGCACGAATTGGAACTACTGAGAAAGTTGGCAGAAAATACAAACCAGAGAATCAAAGATTGGACTAACAAATTTCTTAGCAATAAGTTCATAAGAGATCTTGACACACTCTTGGAAGAGTTTGGTTCTTGATTTAAAGATTTTGCTGCACTGGATTCATTTACAACTTTTTTCATAAATCCTTTCACCTCTACAGACGAGGGTGTGTCTTCAAAAATTGCAGCTTATTTTCAAATTAGTTGTGCAAAAGACTAAAGTCTGTTTTATACTATACTATTTTTTCGTTTAAGAAAATCGTATACGGTTTTTAATACAAAAATTTCGTTCAAGATTTAGCATGGAAAATATGAACCATTTACATTGAACTATTTTTTGGTACGAAAACTTCAATATATTTTGGTTACTTTTTAGTAAATTTTATCATATTTTGTTGGCACCTTGAGTAACCATGTTAAATGTTCAATTTGATCACATAACAGAAAGCGAATCATTTTCAAATTTAGTGTATATTTAACGCTTGTTCCATTCTACATATTTATTCCTACAAAAAAAAAATTGTGGGATTATAACGGTAATAAGTAGTATTTAACATCGTTTGATTGTTTCAGTTAACCTAACCCACAAATGACATGCGGTCAGATACAGTTGCAGTAGAATACGCATGCGCCCATGCTAAAATTGGACGCATTTAGGGCAGATAGTAATTTCGTACGAATTTTTCGTTCAAGATTTTTAATTTCTGATTGACACCGTACTAGAAAATCGTATACGATTTTCTTAAACGAAAAAATAGTATAATAATAATAATAATTTATTAGTCTTTTTGACCATACATAAATGGTATAAAACATGTCAATAAACACAACTTTAAGTACAAAAGTACCCAACGAACAAGAAAGACAACATAGGACATTTAAATGTAACATTTCCTTTTCTAAATTAGATTATCACACAAGAATTCTTTAATGTTGTAGTAAGCCTTCGAAATCAGCAGTTTTTTACTTCTTTTTTAAATGCTAAAAGATCTAGCTTAGTGAATTTATTGGGCAGTGTATTAAACAGCTTGGTACCCACATAGTTAGGAGAAGATTCAAATTTTTTAAGCCTATGAGTTATCGTCTGTAGCATTAGCGCATTTGGGGTTGAGTAATTGTGATATTTGTTATTCTTGTCTAGGCTAGATTGGTTGCGCTTGACATACATTAAGCATTTTAACATGAATATACACGGAAATGTAAGAATATAGTATAAAACTGACATTAGAAATGGAAATTATAAATATAAAAAATGATATAAATTTAAGATCACATCAGAATGACGAAAAATTCTGGAATGTTGTTGAAAATTTCCTTCGCCTGTCGAATTTGCGTTTTCAACCAATCACTAATCTTAAATCTTCTAGAGACTACCAATAGGAGCATTATTACACGGTAATAATTTTACATTCCCCTGTCAGACGTTGATCCCCCTATCAAATTTGCGTTTTCGGCCAATAACAAACACAGATTTCCTAGGAAAGACCAATAAACATAATCATACACTGATAATATCCTATTCGCAATTAACAGATTTTCATGCGTTTATTGGTCGTTTCTAAGAAATCTGAGTTTGTGTTTGGTCGAAAATATAAATTTGGGGGGAGGACAATAAATATTTTGGTCTTGATAATTTTTTGACGAATTTCGGCGACCAGTAGCGTTACTCTAATATAGATTAAACCACACCTGACGCGCCACTCTGACAATACTTGTAAAATTTGACAAAACATACATTTAGTTTGACAGGTAGGTTAGGTGAAGGAAATTTTCTGACAAAATATAACTCGTGCCTTGCAAATAATCTATAACTTTTGACAAATCTTCACTGACGCAAGTTGCAACAGAAAAAATCACTCGTGCACTTCGTGCGCTCGTGTTTTTTTTTCAGCTCATCTACCAAAAATTATTGATAATTTTTAATGCACTGGTTATATTATTACGCGTTTTAGGTAATAACGTCAAGTTTGTATTTGTGTAAAATAATTTTCCATTCATAATAAATAAATATACATTGGCTTTTATCCCGCTAGTATAATTTTATTTCCAGGGCGGCAGAGGGCAGTTTACGGGGATTATTTTTACGGTCGCTTTTGTCATTTTCCGTTCCCGAACCGCTACGTATGGAGGTAACCGTTTTAACGTACGGTTTTATGGACCCCGGCACTGATAGCACGTGTCGTTTGGTCGTAAACCCTTTTGCCTCTACAAATACGATTATCACTGTATTCCTTCCGACATGATTTGGCTTTTTATATGCGGTTAAGGCAGATGTCTGCGTTTTCTCAGCCGGTGGTCATGCAAGATATAAAAGAGTCGTGGCTGAAAGGATTATCTCTGAACTGGGGCAATTAGAGTTGCGATAATAGGACGAACCGAATAAGTTTGAAGCTGGATAAGTTTTTTTATCATTAAATTAAAATCGAAATTCGAAAAATTTTCAGACTTGCAGAGCTGCTTGCTACAAATAGCTATTTGCTAACTTTGGTTGTGTTTCTGGATTTTAGCAAGGCATTCGATACGATCAAGCATTCAGTATTGTATTCTTTGTTACACTTTATTGGTTTCGATAATCCAGCCATTCAATTAATAAAAAGTTATTTATCATTTCGTAGTCAGCAGGTTGTATATGATGGCAAAACATCAGATGTAAGATTTACTAACTGTGGCGTCCCACAAGGGTCCATTCTGGGACCCCTCTTGTTCATTATTTACACCTGTCAATTGCCACTATGCTTGAACCACCAAATATGTGATGTATGCTGATGACACTCATATTTACATCAGTTTTAAAAAAGAATTTTTAGTTGATGCTGTTTATAAAGTAAACAAAGACCTTCAATCAATTTATGAATATTCGCAGGAACACCACCTTTTTCTTAATGCCGCTAAGTCTGCGTGGATGCTGTTTGGTAATCAGAAAGTTGTTTCGGAAATAAACAACGCGATAGCTATTAAAGTCAATGGTGTCAATGTACCATTTGTCGAATCTTTCAAAACTCTGGGGCTCACCTTGGATAATTCTTTTAGATACAGAAATCATGTATCAAAATGCATACAAAAAGCATACCTAAATTTAAAACTTTTATATCCTCACCGAAGCTATCTTAATAATTATGTAAAAAAAATGTTATGCGACGCAATGGTACTCTCACATTTCAATTACGCGGCACCAGTTTATGGCCACTGCTTAGATTACGATACTAAATGTAAAATTCAAAGGGTTCAAAACAGTTCTTTTAGATTTGTTTATGGCATAAGAAAATTTCAAAAAATTTCCCTTAAATTTAAGTTAATAAGATGGGTCAATATGCAAAATAAACGTATCCTACAAAGCGTCACTCTGTACCATAATTTATTTCTGTCTAAAGCTCCTAAATATTTACTAAACAAAATTACCTTCAGAACTGATGTCCACAACTTGAACGTCAGGAATAGGGGTCGTATCAGTCCACCACAACACAAAACTAAGTTCTTTGAACGATCATTTTCTTTTAATATTTACAAATTATACAACTCTATTCCGGACAGTTTGAAAATCTGTGACTCAAAGTCCTTTAAGAGAAAGGTTTTACCGTATTGTGGCTGAGGGCAGGCTATTATTGTAGTAATTTTTTTTTTAAAATCAGATTTTGTTGAATCAGATTTGCAAGTTTTGGCAGTTAACATGTGGATGGGTTGTTTTTGGAAATATTATTTTGTCTTCTACATTATAAATGTTGCCTCATATTTATATTCATATTTTTATTATTTTTATTATTATAAGTTTTATTTTGAATGTACCTTCAAACAAGGTTGAGTGGAAGAGCAATCCATTGTTCTAGACAATGGATTGAACTACGCCTTGCGGTTGCCATATAACATATATGTAATAATATTGTTGTACTGTTTTTTTGTTTGTTATGGCAATAAAGACATTATTATTATTATTATTATTATTGTAGACCTTAGAAATCATGGTGTTACTGTTAGATATTAATAAAATGAATAATTACTAGTTTCAAACAAAATGTTTATAGTACCACAGTTTTAAAAGTTATAGCTAATATTTCACATAAGGGTCATATTGACCCGAGGGATGCATCTGTATAAATTTTTCTTACCACAAACAACATATTTTTTTAAAAATAATTTGAGTAGTGATAAGTACAGGGTGGTCCAAATTCGATGGGATTGCATGGGTATCTCGGTTAATATTGAAGATAGAGAAACGGTTAAATTACCAAAAATGTGCAGTTTTTTGAGACAAACTCAGAACCGTTTTCAAATATTTTCTATCATTTCCGGTTTTCGAGTTATTGAATAGAAAGTCTTTTTTTGTCATATTAATAATGTGTCATATCTCCTTTATTGTTGTAAATATCAAAAATATTTATAAAGATTATTTTTAGATATTTTTATGTTTAATTTGATTATACTAAAAAAAAATAATTTTACGCTCGCTGCTAAAAAGTTATGACACAAA
The DNA here is from genome assembly GCA_947652605.1 of Elmis aenea. Classification (NCBI taxonomy): domain Eukaryota; kingdom Metazoa; phylum Arthropoda; class Insecta; order Coleoptera; family Elmidae; genus Elmis; species Elmis aenea. Next base: position 28,349,358 of record OX393583.1, on the reverse strand, counting down.
CTTACCTTTTTTTAAATAGGAGTGATAGTTGGCTATGACCTATTTATATTTCTTATTTTTTTCTCATTCCAAATATATAAGGGTTGATATATTTTTTTTCATAAATACGCAAGTTACGAAGGTTTTTTAGTTTTTTTTTTTAAGAAAATCATAGTAGGCTGTGTAAACAAAAAAAAAACAAGGTGTAAAACCTTAAAAAAACTCATGTGGTACAAGTTACCAAGGTTTTTTAATTTGTTGTTGAGATAAACATTGTAAATAAGATAACAACGATATATTACAATCTTCGTTCCCGGGTTTGGAACCGCGTCTTCTTGATTTGTGTGACGTTTCGACCATTCTATGTTGGTCTTTATCAAACGTTTATCAGTCGTTTGATAAAGACCAACATAGAATGGTCGAAACGTCACACAAATCAAGAAGACGCGGTTCCAAACCCGGGAACGAAGATTGTAACATGGACGATAGCCGCGAAAGCCTGAAGAATAAAAAACAACGATATAGTCGAAATCAGTAGTATGGTAGTATTTTGCTGTTCCAAAATTTTTGATATTTATCACAACAACAAATTAAAAAACCTTGGTAGCTTGTACGACATGAGTTTTAAAAGGTTTTACATCTTGTTTTTCTTTTTTGTTTTCACAGCCTACTATGATTTTCTTAAAAAAAAACAAACTAAAAAACCCTCGTAACTTGCGTGTTATTGAAAATAAATACATCAATCCTTTTATATTTGGAATGAGAAAAAAATAAGGAATTTAAATAGGTCATAGCCAACTATCGCTCCCACTTAAAAAAAAGTAAGTTTGTATCATAACTTTTTAACGGCGAGCGTAAACATTTTTTTTTTAGTATAATCAAATTAAACATAATAATATCTAAAAATAATCTTTATAAATATTTTTGATATTTAGAACGATAACGGAGATATGACACATTATTAATATGACAAAAAAACTATTTTTATTCAATAACTCGAAAACTGTAAATGATAGAATATTTTTGAAAACGGTTCTGAGTTTGTCTCAAAAAACTGCACATTTTTGGTAATTTAACAGTTTCTCTATCTTCAATATTAACCGAGATACCCATGCAATCCCATCGAATTTGGACCACCCTGTACATTACAACTAAATAAACAAAGTCATAAAAAATTAATGAAAAATATAAAAGACACAAAAAATATAAGGCACTTAATTTTAAAATGGGTTATATTGACCCAAGGGAGACAGCAGGGTTAAGACATAATATCTTTTAATATTTCGTTTGACGTGAAAATCTGCAGGAACTTTTCTAAGCTTAAAAGAATTTGCAAAACCAATACTCTTTATAAAACCTTAAATTTTACATTTAATTTTAATTAGTTTTTACTTGTTTACAGTTCTCTGAGCCAGTTCAACTTCAAAAATCTCCGGCTAGACTATATAATTGCCAATTCCTTTTATGTACAAACCCAAAAATTACTTTCTTCTACAACGCGAGTGTTAAATTAAAATTCGTATACCTAAAAGGTTTCGATTTTGCGTTTGATGACAAAACCGTACAAAGTTTAATTAAACAACTTAAATTGTGTTCAATTTAATATTTGTTAAAGCGATACACAAAGGAGACGCCTATCAATCCTATTTTGTGTAAGAGGTTAGAGGAAATTGTCGAGACGAATAAGATTGAGCGTAAAACGTTAAGCAAAATAATCGCATTACCTTGGCAAATTGAGTGGTCCGGCTTAATTTGGTTATTACGTCTTTAGTACGTCTGGGATAATGAGATCAGAGTTTTACTGCGTTCCATTGTGAATTGGAGGTAGGGGCACCGATATAATGGAGCCAAAATTATTTATAATTAGAATTTGAACTATTATCCATGTGAAGGGTTACAGCTCACCTGCTATACTTCGAATGCAAACATACTTTGTTACCGTGGCAACTAATTTAGAGTGTCATACGTTACTGTAAGGTTTTATACATCGTAAAGTTAACACTTCTCTCTTTAACCCCCATACCAAGGCAAATCATAAAGTAATACCTAGCCATGACAAATAAAAGTTACAGTTCGTTTGTTCTACAGTCAGGCAGCTGTGATATTTGTAAATTAATTCCTATCTTGAGTTTGAATGGAGCGATTTTCAAAATTTCCATCGTGGTTTGTGTTCTTATAATGCGTGATATACATATCGAGTAATTAATTATGCATGAAGTTTTCCTTTATGGTTAGGTAATTTGCTAATTTTTACTCGTAACAAACAAAAGAGGGCTTAGAACAAGGATGCGTGCTCAGTCCACTATTATTCTCAGTAGTTGTAGATGGCGTAATTAAGGCAATAAAACAAAAAAATGCGATATTTTCACCTAGGTAGCTGGAAAATGGAAAAAATAAACATAACTGAGCTAATGTTTGCAGACGACATGGTCTTTGTCTCGGAAACAGAAAAGAATAAGCAGCATAACTTTAAACCAAGAATTAGACAAAATCGACATAAAAATAAAACCAAAAAAAAAAAACTATGATCGTTTCAACAGAGAACAAAGGGCATAGCATCACTTTAGATGAACTTAGGTTGGAACAGGTAGAAAGCTTTAAATATTTAGGAGTGATCATAGAGAATAATGGAGGAATGGACAAGGAAATTAGCGAAAGGTCAGGAAATGTGGGAAGAATATATAACAGATTTAAGAACAACATTTTTTGGAAATAGAAAAGTCCCAAAACGAACAAAAGTGGAAGTGGTCAATAAGGTAGTAACTACGGTACTTTTATACGAAAGTGAAACGTGGACACTCACAAATAAAAACAGTAGCCGAGTGAATGCAGTAGAAATGAGGTTTCTAAAAAAATCCAAGGAAAAATAAGTAAATTCACGTGAAATCAGAGAATAAAATTGATATAATAGTCCTAGTAAAAACAAAACTGAATTCAATGTGTATCTTTCCATCTAATTTGTAAGCATTAAAGCATATTTTAATTGTTAATTATGGTAGATAAATTAACTTTAGTTGAAAAAGCTGAACTTGTAATAATTTGTGGTGACTATCATAAAACGTTTAGAGAAGGTGCATTAATTTTAGTGAAAGATATCCAGACAAAACTGTTTCATTTAGTACAGTCGCAAGATTATTGATACACAGGGGACTGTTTCATTGGAAGACCAATACAAAAAGGAGCACACCAAATGGCTTGTTAACCCTTTCCCACGGATATTAATTGGGCAGTTAAATGTGCAAGTCAGTTTTTTTTTGCTGATCTTATTATCATCTGTTGCAAGAGTTCCTTTCTGAAGTGGAGCTATGTGTATTTGCTCCTCTATTTGTTACATCAAATTTCGTGAAATAATTATGATGCAAATATTTATTACAAAACCAAAAACATGCTTCCATCAAATTTTGGAAAGTCTTCCTACACAATAGTACATCCTCTCTTGGTCTGTGTCATTCTGCCCTCTCGTCACTACTATTACAATATTTTCTAAATCCTCTTCCTTATCAGTATCATAACCAGAAATCAAAAATTCACTCTGACTTCCATTTTCATGTTTATTTCGTAATTATTCAAGGTCATCAAGATCTCCAGAACGCACCATGTTTGTTAGTGGTCAGGCAAAAACATTTTTTTAATTTAAAAGTGTAGTTTCTAAGCGCCGCAAGCAGCTTTATTTACTAAAGAAAAGCTTCCTGTATTCAGAAATATCAAATAATTGCAGAAAACGTAAAAATATAGCCCACAATGACACTTTGAAAAAAGGCGCTTTACTACGCAATCCGTGGGAAAGGGTTACTGAAGATAATTCCTTAAATGTATTACAAACAGTGATAGAAAAACCTAAAGCACCTATTAAAACGGTAGCGATGAAAAAGAGTTTATTATCCTTAGTTATTTTTAAAACATAACAAATACCATCCTCATAAACCAAAATTCACGAACAAACTTTAAGACCGAGGTTATGATTTACGATTTGAATTTTGTTGTTGCGTTCAAGGAGAAGTGGAGGTAAATAGCCAATTTTTAAAACATATTTTATTCTCTGATTTCACATAAATTTACTTATAAAATTTCACTGTATCTCTTAAAATAAGGGCACTTTACTCTTGCAAATATTTCAAAAATTGCTAAAATCTAGTGTCCTATCACTTTTTATTGAACTTTTTTTTAAATCTTTAATACATTTTTTTTCCATTTGTTGCAGACTTTTTGAATGTTAAAATTTCTTAAGAAATTAAAATGGAATTTAAACGTCAAAATTAGAATCTAGCATTGCTTTTCAATTCTAAATAACTTTCTTTCATAAAATGCTTTTGTATCTCTTAAAATAAGAGCACTTTACTCTTGCGAATATTTCAAAAATCGCTAAAATCTAGTGACTTTTGACTTTCTATCGAACTTTTTTTTATCTTAAAATTAGTTTTGGACCATGCATCAACTTTTATTAAGAATAATTTTCTTGTAGACATTATAAATGCGAAGTAGTTACAGAAATCGCTGTTTTTTGCAACCCAGTGTCCATTTTTTGCGGCCCATCCACTCATCTGTTTGTGGAACCTTTAAGGGGTCTACAGACCTACCAATTTGTCGGGACAACCGGCCGACCATTCCGATAAATTGTTTAACCCATTAGTGCATACGGATATTTTTTTTCAGTTTCAATGTTTTTTTTTCAACAAACCTACTCCATTGGGCACTGTTAGTAAATTCTTAATGTTGGTTTTTGAATAAAAGTTTTAGTTTTTGATATATGAACAGTCCGTTTAATCGGACACTATGCACATAATACAATACGAAATTTTACTTTAATCGTATATTTTAAAAATTAATGATACAGTTTTCAGTAGTACATATTAAGCTGTATGGTAATTTTTAAAGCAATCTTTAGGATGCAGTCCTACATCACATTTCAAACAGATAAATTTACTTTTTTTGGTACAGTACTTGCATCTTCTTTCAGTATTAGAATATGCAATAAGATGATCAATTTTGTCCAACCTCACATCTTTGGTAGTGAGAGAAGATTTACATTTCAAAGGTTTTGTTCCATAGGTTTGTAAGAAACTCTGGGCAAGGTATCTTCTAAACGCTAATAAGTTTGCGCAATTTTGATCTCTGGGATTAAGTTTTTTCATGAGAAGCCAACCATTCACTATCGCCACATCAAACAGATAAGCGAATATAGGCCAATACCATTTGCGTTGTCTCATCCTAGTTCTGTATGCTGCAATAAGTCCATCTATTTTGTCCACACCACCCATCATTTTGTTATACTGAGATATAATTTTTGGTTGATCTAGGGTTTTTCTGGTCTTAGATTCTCTGCACCAGCGAGTTGTGGTAACAACACTATCGTCTTCAAAATTTGTGGCAACCGTGACGACTTTGTTGTCTTTCCACTGCACGAAAAGAACTTCTTCCCCAGCCACAAATTTGTAAGCACCTCTATTTTCTTTATTCCATGCTCGCTGCTCAGGAAAAGGACAACCTTCCAATCTGTTCAATCTTATAGTTCCTGTTGCACAAAAGTTTTTACTTGCTAAATGTAGTAACAAATCAATTCCAGTAAAATAATTATCAAAATATAGCTTATATCCACAACTTGGTTCAATCTGAGCCTTTTCAATCAGAGACTGGACAACATCGTCACCTAATCCAAACTGCTTTTCTTTATTTGATTTTCCGGTGTAAATATCAAATGCTAACATGAAACCAGTACTTGTACATATGGCCCAGTTTTTAAAGCCAAACCTTATTGGCTTTCCTTTGATATACTGTTTGGCGTGATGTTTCCCGTAATAGGGAATCATACTTTCATCAATAGAAAAGTTTTCTCCTAGTCCTCCATGTTTACGGAAATTTGTATTCAAAGCTTCAATTACCGGTGCTATTGTGAACAATCTATCAGTGTTATCGTAACTGGAATTATCATTGAAATGAAGATGTCTCAATAATTGTTCATATCGATTAAGTCTTATAGACTCCAAAAGTATCTTTGGGGTATCATCTCCACTATTCCAAAACATTCTCTTGTTGGGGTATTTGGCATACCCTGACAGTGCCAAACTGCCGAATATAACATACAACTCATTCATGGTAAAGTTGAGATTTATATTCTTTTGATGACCATATGTGTTTGTTTCGTTTACAATTTTTGCCATTATATTTTCATCAAAAAATAGTTTGAAAAAGTCTACGGGCGTTTCGGCCGATTGTGCATCTTCAGATGGCATTCTGGGATTACAGTAAGTATTCATGTTATACGCTGGAACATTGTTTGACCACACATGTTGTTTTTTTCTCTTCTTTGACTGTCCAGCCAATTGGCTTTTATTTTTGGTGTTTTTTAGTTTTTCTCTCAAAACCGACAAGGGTATAATGTTTTCTTCATCGCTGCTCTCATTTTCAAACGCAATTTCACATGGTTGACGTAGAATAGCACCAGGTAGATGATTGACATTACCAGCATCTTCTTGGTCAGAAACGTCACTGTCTTCCTCCGTTTCAGCCCCATTTTCAGTAGTGCTTGGCGGTAAAATATAAACGGATGCAAATGTGGAGGGTTTACCAGGTTCATCAAGGTCCGAATCATTTTCCATGGCTTCTAAGAGTTCAGCTAATGTTAACCTGTTAGAGAGAAACATAACATTGTTTGCCATATAGAAACCTAAATAATGTATTTTATGCATGAAGTCCGTTTAAACGGACACGAGCTAAAAAAGTTATTTTTACAAAAGCTAACACTTTAAAAATATATATATTTATAATTTTCAAAGCCAGACACTCCATGGATTACTTTTATTTAGATATTAGGGCTACTAATTACTTTTTGTTAAAATTTCAGTAGTACTTACCCGCCATTTCTTGTTCTATAAAACTCGGGATCCATTATCGCCAAAATTACACAGAGATACCGACTTTCGCACAAACCGTTAAATCTGAAGTTGTGAGTCGTCCATTAATAATCTCTAGACAACAGCACATCAACCCCCCTCCAAAATATGTGCCCTACAGACAATCAAATAAAACGTCCGATAAAACGGACAGTATGCACTAATGGGTTAATGTGTAGTCAGTCACCCGACCAACACGACAGTTGGAACGGTCGGCTGACCAGTTATCCAACAAGCCAACGTCGTCCCCACTACATTCCTTTAGATAAGGACTATTAAACTGAAAATTTAACATCAAAATGAATAAAAAGCTATGACGTTTAGCTGTGTTGATTGGACTGATCGGTAGGTGTGTAGACAACACCCAACTCGGAGTTCCCGACTGTCGGCCCCGACAAATTGCCTAATGTGTAGAGGTTTTATCTCTCTATTGCTTCTTTCACCTCTTTTTTCCATGTTCTTCTTGGTCTATTATTCTTCAGAATCTTGTCATATAGTCTGCTAATCAAATTTATTACACTAATTCCTCTTTAGTAGCTGTGTTTTCTGTCACCTTCGATCTTATAAATATTACTAATATAAATGCTGCTCTCCATTTCTATGTTAAGCTAATGTATCTCAAGATGTAGTAAAAATTTCAGAAAAATAAAACAAGTTTGAGCGTTTCTCGCATAAGCATGATGTGCAGATTTGTATACAGGGTGAGTCATTAGTGGCGGATCGGTCGATTGTGGCTAAACGGTTTGAGATAAGAGGTTGATTCAAACGGCAGTCCATACAGTTTTTTTTTCCGAACACGATAAAAATATTTTTAAATATACAGGGTGAGTCACCTCTCTGGAACCAATAGCAACTTTTATATTTCAAATACAACACCCCATTTTTTATTTCATATTCTTGACCGCCTTCATTTTAGCTTTACATCGATATAAAATAGTACAGGTTTTTATGCGGCCTTGTCACTAAAAAAAAATAATTTTCAAAATATTTCAAGGTTTTAAGTCTTTATTAAAAAAATTCTCCTGAAGCCATTTTTCGAAGCACAGAGTTGTAATTTTGTAAGGACATGCATAAAACATTGTTCTATTAGCTCGATACGAAAAAGTTTGAATCACGCATACAGAGTGTTTATAAATAGGTGGCAACTTTTCTGATTTTCAAATGCTCGTAATTCAATTTTTTCAAATGCAAACCCCTGTATTTTCTTATGTCATCGAATTTGTCTTTAAGAGAGCTTCATTTTTTGTTAAGTATGTCCTATACCAAAAACTCGTACTTTTCGAGATATTCGACTTTTTTTCTTCTAATCGTTATTGAAGCAAATAGAGTGCCATGGAAATCAAATTTCACTTTATAAGAGCAAATTGATATGGTTTATTGCTTGAGAGAAGGCGAAAGAAATCCTTTGCTGGCGGCAAGGATTTACGCACATTTTGATTAATATGCACTTATAGGCTAACTAGTTTATTCAATTTCATGTAGCAATGATTTTTTTATGTTCTATTATTTTATTTACAAAATTTATTTAATTTTTTTTTTGTGGTTTCAACAAATAATTTTTCTTTCATTTTCCATTTTTCTTCGCGCTACCTTTAAGTTTTAGAAACACTAGTAAAGTTCATAACAATAATAAAATTGATTTGATTGCCAATTTATTTATTGATTATAAGTGAATCCACAATACTAAGTATCTACCTACTATTAGTAATTAAATACACGAAACAG
>OX393583.1:28246140-28340564 GCA_947652605.1 Elmis aenea | reverse complement strand
ATTAGCGAAATAAAACAAAAAAATGTGATCTTTTCACCTAGGTAGCTGGAAAATGATTCAAACTTTTTCGTATCGAGCTAATAGAGCAATGTTTTATGCATGTCCTTACCAAATTACAACTCTGTGCTTCGAAAAATGGCTTCAGGAGAATTTTTTTAATAAAGACTTAAAACCTTGAAATATTTTGAAAATTATTTTTTTTTAGTGACAAGGCCGCATAAAAACCTGTACTAATTTTATATCGATGTAAAGCTAAAATGAAGGCGGTCAAGAATATGAAATAAAAAATGGGGTGTTGTATTTGAAATATAAAAGTTGCTATTGGTTCCAGAGAGGTGACTCACCCTGTATATTTAAAAATATTTTTATCGTGTTCGGAAGAAAAAACTGTATGAACTGCCGTTTGAATCAACTTTTTATCTCAAACCGTTTAGCCACAATCGACCGATCCGCCACTAATGACTCACCCTGTATATTCTTCGCCTCTCGAAAGTTGAAATGATATGTACGATAGCAGTTGAAATCGACAATACGGCTCATAAATATTTAAAGAAAATTAAAACAATTACAAATAACAAAAGGAAGCACAAAACAGTCTTACAAATCTTACAAATCTTACAGATAACGATATTGAGAACTGGAAGATGCCAATAAAAGTAGAAAAAGGTAAAAAGTTAAGAAGTAATATCGACAAAAACTGCTTATGTAAAAGCACAAAATGCTTTTATATTTTCAGGCAACAATTTATACATTTTCAGACACATAAAAAGGTTATTGCACATGTCATTTGTGCTGACACAAGCTCCCAAAAAGATTGGCTCATTGGCTGTATTGGATCATTGCTGCGAAACTGATTTATACAAATTTAACTCAAAACATAATTTTAAAATTATAATGACAGAAAAATGTTCTTTAATAAACGCAATAGATCCATTAGATTTTCATTGCATTACATGAGAACTACGAAAAATACAAAGAACAGAGAAAAATAGTCAAAAACTTAATAACAGAAGCAAAACAGAATTCATGGAAAGAATTTGGAGAAAAACTAGAGACAGACAGTAAGGGAAATCAGAAACTATTTTATAAAATACTGAAAAATCTAAGATCAGACCGTAAACCCCAAATAATAACTATTAATAATAAAGCAGGAAATACCCTAACAGACGAAAAAGAAATAATGGAAAGATGGAAAGAATACTTTGAAGAATAATTATTGAATACAAACAATAAAGATTTGACACCACACAATGAAAGAAAAGAGCAGACAAAAATCAATAAAGAAGAACAAGAAGACGGCATAACAATAGAGGAACTACAACAAGGATTAAAGAAATTAAAAAACGGGAAAACGCCAGGACATGACAGAATAACAAGCGAAATGATAAAAAATATGGGACTCAAAGGAACACTTTTACTATTAGAAGTCATGAACAAGGCATGGTCAGAAGAAATAATACCGAAAGACTGGGAGATTGGGATGATACTGCCTATATTTAAGAAGGGGGACAACAAAGATTGCAATAATTACAGAGGCATAATGCTTCTCAGCACAGCACTAAAATTGTACGAACAAATACTAGCACAGAAGCTAACAAATATATTAGATGAGACATTAACAGAATCACAAAGTGGATTTAGAAAAGGTAGGAGTGTGCAAGATCATATATTCACAATTAAACAGATTATAACTAAAACACAACTAAAAAGAGAAAAAGCATACTTCGCATTTATAGACTTGCAAAAAGCATTCGATAAAGTATCTAGACAAAAAGTGTGGGAGATCCTTGAAGAAAGAAAGATAGATACCAAACTAAGAAAAAATATTAGCTGCTTGTATAAGACAACAATAAATTATGTGGCAACAAAAAACATGAAATCGGATTCTTTCAAGACAGAAGATGGATTAAGACAAGGAGGAGGTATGAGCCCCATATTGTTTACGATTTTTATGGACAGTATAATTAAAAAATGCAAACGAAATGTTAAGAGTTTATTAGTAGGAAACAAAAATTTACAGAAAGTCGAAGTATCAGAATGTGCGTTCGCAGACGATATAGTGATTATGGCTAAGAATGAAAGGAACCTAAAAACCAATATAAAAATTTGGAAAGACGTACTGGAAGAGAATGGAATGGAAATTAATCACAAGAAAACAAAAGTGATGACGATAAACGAAGAAAATGAGAATATAAGCATAGAAATTGAAGGAGAAAAAATAGAAACCTTACAATATTTTGACTACCTCGGTGTAACGATTGAAAATTCAGGACAACAAGAATTAGAAATAAATAAGAGGATCGAAAAGGCAATAAAAACCTTTTACGCCATAGACAAAACCTTTATTAATAAACAAGAAGTCACCAAAAAAACAAAAATGAGCGTGTACCGTGCGATATATAGACCAATTTTGACATTTGGGTGCGAGTCATGGGCATTAACATCGAGCCAAAAAAGTAAAATACAAGCGACTGAAATGAAATTTTTAAGAAGAGTAAGAGGCGTAACAAGAAAAGACAAAATACGAAATGAACAGATTAGAAATGAACTGGAAGTAGAATCTATTCTGCAATTTATAGAAACTAGGCAACTGAGCTGGTGGGGGCAACTACAAAGAAAGGACACAAGAAGACAGGTAAAGAGAGTGTGGGAAGCAAGAATACAAACAAGGAGGAAAAGAGGAAGACCGAGAGAAACATGGGAAAAGGCAGTAGCAAAAACCTTGGAGAAGAAGGGAAAATCGTGGTGCGAAGCGAAAGAAATGGCACAGAACAAAAATCAGTGGCGAAAATTCATGTACAATACATAGATGTGCACACCTCCCTACACCTACGGGTAGAAGGGAATTTGATTATATATATATAAAAATTTATATAAATTTAAACCAGTTTTAATAATATATACAAAGATTTTAATAATATACGTTCAAAATTTTAACCCTTTTGGTTAAATACAAATTTTAAATGAATTTCTACTCTGGCGTTCCAATTGGTTCAGCTTCTTAATACATTCTCGCTTTGAGTAAGTATAAACTATAATAAAAACACTTTGTTTTTATTCATGTTTGTGTCACAAAAATATTTTTGTTCCTGTTGTACAGCAACCCTGAGGAAGGATAGAAATAAATCCGAAATATTGGTGATCAACAAAGAGTTTTCTTTATGCCCCACTGAAGTCTTCAGTAAAGACCACAAAACCCATTAAAAATATAAATATTGCCCATTAATTTATCTATATGAACTGTCTGTTTATTAGCTTCCATTGTGTATAATTTTGTTGATAATGCAATAAAGAGCGAAATATCTAATGCATTACAAACAGCGGCTATATTTCCATAGTATTGTATCACGCGGCGTTATATTTAATTAAAAATGAATAGTGCATTGCATACAATTGGTTGTGCGACGTCAATTAACTCTGAAGTGCATATCTGTACTGCATGTGCCTGTATGTCTGACAAATAGACACGGCCATGTAACTAAATGTTACATTTACTAATCCCGCGACTCGAATTCGCAGTTTGACAACAAAATGGCTTTATTGCGTTCGGTTGATACGATACCGGCATAGATAGTTTGTGAAAACAGATGCTGAACAAAATACTATTGCAGGAGTTAATACGTGGCAAAGTAATAAATCAATACAATTTTGTAGTCAATGGAACTTGAACGGGTTCCCAAGATTTTAAGTTTGTTTTTAATTACCGTAAAACAAGGTGGGAATGTTACATGTTTCGGACTTTTTTTTGTTGTTGTAGTACGAAGAGTAATTATTTTAGAGTAAGGAAATTAATGCAGAATAATAGCTGTAGGGTAAGTCCGGGATAGATGCCCCACCTTTTTAGATGCTAATATTTTCTGGACAAAGGAATGAAAACTATGGTTGTAACTATGTTGTATGACAACTCTATGTATCTTATTTTATTTAAATATGAAAATTTACACTGTTATAAACTTATATGATTCGAAAAATTAAACACTTAAAATATGAGCATTTGCCATCTTCACCAAATTGTCGGGCAAAGATGCCCCACTAGTATAGTGGTATAGATGCCCCTACGAAAATATTATGTAATTATAAATAAATAAACAGAAACTAAATGTTAAGTAAACATATTAACAATTAAGTACTTATTTCTTTTTTAATGTCAGTATTTTTCCACACAAATTACAAAGATTTTCATATTTAGAACAGCATTCATGGGACCATTTGTTGCAGTGCATGCACTGAACCCACTCATCATTCCATTTTGTGTTTGTGTACATTTCCCCACACCCAACACATGTAGGGCATCTTCTCCTATCGTCCGGTATAGATGCCCCAGCCAAATATCAAATTTAAATTTTTCGCCAGAATATGTACTTTGGCACGAACACTAACCTATTGTATGCCTAAATGTATTGCACTACAAAAACAATGATAAAAGTACTTTATCATGATATGCGTGTACAAGCAAACCATAGTGATAAATTTTGTGAAGCTCTAAAAATGAATTTTTGCTAATAACTTGCCCGAATAAGGTTTTTTTTTTTAAATTAGCACTGCACACAATCACATACGCAATACAAACCAACCCTTAAAAAGCCAGCGCAACATGTCCGTTAATAACGAAATTATTTTGATGGGGCATCTTCGCCGTTGGGGCATCTATCCCGGACTTACCCTATATCTTCTCTCTCAATTCCTGTGCTTAAATAACTTATATTTTCAACAAGGAGAGGGTGGTGGAAATTGTTAACAATGAAGGAACATTACCTATGAAATGCAAAATCAGTAGTACAAGAACACATATCTTTCACAGTGTTATATTCTAGAAATATCGCATTTTCAAATTTAATAGTTATAAATAACAGAAATTAGAAATGAATAGGTATTTAAAAATGACGAAATAATGCTCTATAAAATGCTCTATAAGAAAACGAAAACGTTGTAAAAAAATATCAATATGCTGTATTACAAAAATATAATGCTGTATGAAAAAATTGCTGGGCCGTCGACAGACTAGATCGCGCCTTGAGGCAAACAACTGAATATCACCGCTCAGTGGCAAAGGCAGGGGGGTTAGGGGGATCAGAACCCCCCATAGGGTCGATATACTTTGGTAAAGGGCCTGAGAGTTGTAAATTTTGTGCTCAAAAACTAAAAAAAAAGACTCCTCGGTTCTTTTTAATTTTTTTAACTCCCCCAATGAAAGTATCCTGCTGCTTAAAAAACAAAAAAAAGAGACACTAATGACAAAAAAAAAGGTTCACAGCTCTTTTTGCGTTCAATAACCCCCCCCCCCATCTTCTTGGTTTGCTTTTCCCATCCCCAAAAGTCTACGCCGATAGGGTGTGAATCCTTTACACTGGCATAGTACGTGAAGAGGACTTTATTCTTCTTCTTCTTCCCAACATTCTCTGCGTATATCGGTCTCTGAGAGCCCTATTATGTAGAAGTGTTTGTTTAGTCCACAGTGTCCTGTGACGACTCCTGTGGCTGCTCGATGTCTAATTTGCTCATCTTGAGCATTTCTTTAGAACCATTTACAGGATGACCATAGAATGAGCTTGTCCTGCTTTTTTTCCAATAAGCATTATGCCCCTGTATTGGAAGGTCACTAAGCACAGTTTGGCTGTTCCATAGGATGAACCAACTTCGGGTTCTGGTCCGAAGAAAGGTGTCTCGCTGCCAATTTTAGCTGGGCGATCTGCCTCCTCGTTCCCTGGTATATTAGTGTGCCATATTGGTTTAACATTATTCCTGCTTCCTGGCAGGTTGTGCCCGTATGCAGTTCAGAACGTCCTGAGTTTCCTTTCGACGAGCCAATAGCTTTTAATGCTGCTAGGCTCTCGGACACCATGAAAATTTTTTTATCACTAAAATCTCTTTCTAATATTGTTTTTGAACAAGTGCATAGCGTGCACCTCGCCTTGAAATATGGTTGCACACTGTCCAAGACTTACAGATGTGCCTTGTCTCAAGGAAATACTTTTGTTCTATAGTTTAATTGTCTCGTTATTGTTCTCGCTCTCCCTAATTTATTTAGGAGGTCTTTGGTATCCATTACTTCTGAAGTTTACCACTAGATAATTGTATTCATCGACAATTATTTTTATCCTTGCTTTCGAGGTTATATTGTCTTTACTAGTATTTTCAGTATATTTAGTTTTTTTTTAACATTGATATTCAAACCACACTCGTCAAATACATATAATTATTTTTTTAATTATATACAGGGTGATTTAAATTCGAGTTTAAGCATGGTGATCTCGCTTATTATAAAAGCTAGAGTCTAGGTTTAAATTCGGCAAAGCTGCTAAATTTCGTGCTCAATAATAATCCAAAGAGAAATTCAAAATATTTCAAACGGTATCCGAGAAAATTAGGAAAAACCGGAAAATACGATTTTTGAAAATCGTCTATAACTCCTTGGAAGTTTAAAATATTTTAAATGAGTAAAAACAATGCCGAAGCAACTTTTTAAGCCAAATCGGTTGGTGGTCACAAATTTTTCCCAGACCGATTCGTTTTTGTTTTATGATAGCCAACTGTGGTTTTTCTTATGGGAGCAGTTTTTGCTATTTACATACATAGCATTTATTTTTCTGAATCCATTGATGTACTACACATGGTATTTTACTTCTTTATTCATTGTCAAATTTAAAAAAAGGGTTTTAAACAATAACCATTATAAATCAGGTAGGCCGGTTGTTGTAGTTTATGTTGTTTCCATGACAACCAATCAACAAACTAAAAGATTTGAAAGTCTATTACTTGCCAGATTAATAGATTTGTAAAAATGAACTTTTATAACGAAGAAAAACGCGATATGCTGCAATTTTTTTATTGATTGGATAGGAATTCTATATTGTCAAGTCAACGATATGCAGAAACATATTCAGAAAGAAGACAACCCTCGCACACGTATTTTTGTACGTTGGACAGAAACTTAATAAAATATGGAGCTTTTGCCAAAAATATGGCAGAAAGCTTTCAGATGACAATAAAAAAAACATTTTTATTACAAACATATCCCAGAAAAACCACATTAAACAGAATTTTAAGTAAATTTGTATGTATAACCCTTTCAGCCCTGTAGGGACATATAGTCCCACAGACATTTTCACATATACTAAACATGTATTAAATGCTTACAAATGTATAGGGATCTGGGATTTTAGTATTTTATGGTCAACATCACCAAAGACAGTCGTGACGAGATGGATTGAATGAATAAATTTGTACTGTTTGCCCGTAGGCGCCGAGAGGTGCACATGGTGAACGGTGTTGGGACGTAAACGACCCACTTTTCTATACTGTTGGGACATATATGTCCGATTTTATATCTTTATAATTAAAAATTATTTAATAGTTTCATAAATTTTAATTTTTTTTTATGTTCTTTGGTGTCACAGAACCAAATGTAGATTGAATTAATATTATAATATTGAAATTAAAAAAATCGTATTGAAAGGGATAAAGCATGTGATAACGTGTAACAAAACTTAAAAGAACGGTATAAAACATTCGCCTCATATCACGTTTTTCTTCGTTATTAAAGTTCATTTTTACAAATCTATTACGATGACAAGTAACGGACTTTCAAAACTTTTAGTTTGTTGATTGGTTGTCACGGAAACAACATAAACTACAACGAACGGCCTACCTGAAAAATAAATGCTAATTGTTTATGTAAATAGCAAAAATTGTGCCCATAAGAAAAAATAAAGTTGGTTGTCATAAAACAAAAACGAATCGATCTAGGGAAAATTTATGACTACCATCCGATTCGGCTTAAAAAGTTGCTTCGGCAATGTTTTTACACATTTAAAATATTTCATACTCCAAAGGAGTTATAGACGATTTTCAAAAATCGTATTTTCCGGTTTTCCTAATCTACTCGGATACCGTTTGAGATATTTCCAATTTCCCTTCGGATTATCAATAAGCACAAAATTTAGCAACTTTGCCAAATTTAAACCTATACTCTAGCTATTATAATAAGCGAGATCCCCTTGCTTAAACTCGAATTTCAATCACCCTGTATACAGCATGCTGTTCGTCTTCTTATCATTAACAATAAAATATCAAATATAACGTAAAATAAACATGTAAGTAAAACAACAACAGTAAATTGAACGAATCTGATATTATTCCACAGCCAGCTTCCTGATTTAATTCAAATTGTTTACCGGTTATTTGAGCCAAATCAAAATATTTTTAGTTGAATTGTAATAAACAGTTAATTTACACTGTAATAAATAAGATATTTTTTTTTCGTTTAACGAATTCTTATTAATCTTGTTTTTCTCATCGTAATATTGGTTGAAAAACATCTTTCTTTTATTATTGGACGTTGGTTGCTTCAAGCTGTACACAGCTCTATACCAAATGTTATACAAAAACCAGCTGCGGCATTTCAATATCACATTTCATAAATAAAATGCATTTCAGCGAATTCAATACGAGAATTTGCAGAACAGTCAAAATATTTAATTCTCGGTACAAAACCAGTATCGTTCGTAATTTGAGTAAAATTAAAAATAATAATAATACAACTAGGAAAGCAAGTTTTTAGAGATTTATTTGATAGTCTATTGATACAGAAAATACTCTTTCGGAATCTGAGGGTGTGGTGTGAGTATTATTTGAAGACGTTTTTTTTTATATTGAAACTCTTTTGCGGATACTTTGAATTAACTAACTCCCCCTTTCCCAAAGTAGTTCACTAAATCTAGATATAACTGTAATTGAGTGGGATACAACGTCAAGGCATTAAAGCAGTGGTTTCCAACCAGTGGGGCGCGCCCCCTAGGGGGGCGCGAGACTATTGCAAGGGGTTGAATACAAACAACAGAAAGAACTTTACTTATACAGAATACGGTATATGGTATTTATGAAATTAGATTGTTACGAAAAGGGAGGGGGGCGCAAAAATTTTTTCATAAAAAAGGGGGGCGGAGGTACAAAAAGGTTGGAAACCACTGCATTAAGGATTTACCTGGCTCAGTGCATCGGTGCACATTTAAAACAACTGCATATTTTCCGTCGGATTCTCTTTTAACCTAGCCATTAAAAATTGTTCTCGCTTCTTTAAAATTTTACAGGTGCGACAGTTTACAGAAATTTTACCTTCCAAGGAGAATACCACATACTCGTTAGTTGATTACTTTGTCTGAGGAAGGGTGAGGTTAATTAACCCTGAGAAGACTTAATCCCAGCAAGATTGTCAACTTAGCGTCTTGCTCTAAACAATTATTACGAAAACGTACATCACATACAGCACACAAGGTTACAACAAATTTTATTAGAAACACATAAACCGCTTGGAATGTCTTAATAGATTTTTAAACAAGCGCGACAAAAAAACAACTGTTCTTGTGTTAATTGAGCTAATTTTAATAATTAATAAAGTAATATTGCTTTTGTTCGACTTGGAACCAGCAAGGATAAAGACTTTAAAAACGATAGTGTGTTTAGATAAACTCTTTGGCTGACTCTGCTTAAATTAAAAGTAATTTTGGAAGTGCTTAATTTTAATCCACATTTAACGGGGGTTACCTAGCAACATAAAGCCACAATTCGCTTCAGGTAAAACGAACTTCAGTAAAATACTGGAAATATTTTAACTTTGAGGATCCGTAGTGACCAATGAAAATATTACAAGACCACAGTACTTCTGTTTCTGCCCAGATGAAATCTACGCCCTTGCAATTATTATTAGATGAATATCTGCATTTATCAAAATGACTTTGGTTACTATTTGTAACTACCCCAGTAGCACAAAATATCGGTCCAACATTGGCTAAAAATTGACATACAATACTGGGAAAATATAGATATGTCAACATTTTTAAATATTGGTGAAATATTTTAAATTTATAATAATTTAATAATTTTTTTTTAAAGGATCTATGTTATTAAATAATATTAGATTAATATACCGTATCGATATTGGTGAAATGTATACTATATAGCAGGGGTGGGCAACCTTTTGTATAACAGGGGCCAGAATAAGATTTACGTTTCGTCCGCGGGCCTTAGTAGTTAATGGACGCATTTTTGTTACTTGTATTTTTTTCTGAAAGCCATCGAACTGGACAAATGGGCATTTGTATAGTCATTTTCAAGATCAATTAGCAATTCTCGAAATTCTCGATGACTTAATGCAGATTTTTTAATTGTGTTTATACAATTAGATACGACAGACATTACGTTTTCTAATCCCATAGATTTTGCGCATAGATTTTTTTGATGGATGATGCAATGACAAATAAATAATTTAGAAAAATTCTCTTCTCCTATTTTTTGTTTAAATAAGGCAATGACTCCCTTATTTTATTTTTTTTATTACCTTTAATAAATAAATATTAATTTTAATCAGTGATGTGAGTGTGTCATATGACCGCGTCATGACAGTTTGTCATGACGGTCATGACGTCACGTCACAATGATTTTAAATGACCGTGACCATTCTAACCTCCAAAATTCAAAATGGCAGTTTTTCTAACATCCAAAAATGACAGTTTTAAGTTTACATGGTGGTTGTCACTTGATTTCTGTTAATCTTAATTGCAATATCGTTAATAAAAATGTAAATACCACTATATAAAGTATTCTGAAAGTTGGTAAACACAATGCGGAGAAAAGGGAAGGTATTTTACTTTTTTGTACGTTATCCTGCAAGTTCGCAGCAAAAGGTAGCTACTTATGGTTGCTAATTTTGTAGAAAGAGATACGGATTACATGCCACTAGAATGGCAGAACATTTAATTACAACATGCAAGAAATGCCCAGAGCATGTAAAATTAAAGTTTAAACTCAAATAAAAATTTTATTAAAAAATGTTTAGCTCTCAGCATAAGTAGTCCAAAATCACCTTCAACTCCCTCGACTTTTAGAGCCTTCTCTGAAGGAATACAATACCCAGATAGAGATACTGATACTAATAATTCTGCTTTTTATTTATTATTCCTATTACAAATATATTAATTTTATACCATTGTTATAAAAACAACATAAATGATGGTCGTATGACCGGTCAGGACGGTCATGACGTCACAATCATAAATGACCGTCATTTCACATCACTGATTTTAATTAAATATTTCACTTTAAAACTATGCGACTATTTTACTACGACACTACGTGACTACACGGGGGATTCCACGAACAAAGAAACGAATTGTCGAACATTTCCGACGTTAAACGATTATTGAACGTATCCGAAGTTTCTGCGTTACGACTTTCTATGTTACGACGTTAGTACTAAATTATGAACAAAGATGTAGCTATGTGTGTTTAATTTAAATAAGACGAATTATATCGAAAATTAAACTGTGATCTGTCCTTTTTCCTTATGTTAGGTTCTAACCTAATCATTTTCTTTCAAATTTTTGTTTTTGAAAGTATTTATTTATTATTTCTTCTAAAGATCTCGCGGGCCGGATTAGAACTTTACGCGGGCCGGAGTTGGCCCGCGGGCCGGAGGTTGCCCACCGTTGCTATATAGTATACACAATTAAAAATATATTCAACCAATATTATTCACCCTAATTGGTACAATGCATAAATCTCCTTCATATGTTTTTATAGTTTAGACATGTTAATATCCAATAATAGTCCAATAAGGCTGTATAAATGGTTTATTTAAACTAAAAATATAAAAAAAATTACAGGAAACCAAGCATAATTTTCTTACAAGTCTGTATTTGGCCGACAATTTCATGCCATAACTGTTATACTTCAAGACTAATCTGAAAGTTTTCCAACAACAACTAGGAGCATGGTTATATCTTGCTTCCACTTGATAAGTGTTTTTCACTATTGATATCCGACTAAACCACATATCGATGTCCGACTCAGGACTTCCATCGAAATTTGATATAAAAGCCGCCACTTTTTTTGATTTCATTCTAACATTCTCACTAACTATCACAGCTTTCACTGCATTGGCTATTATATCATCAACCGACATGCTAATGCTTTCGTGTTCAATCATTTTTTAAATTGAAAACACGTGGTAAAACTTAACCTCAAAAATGTGTTTTACGTTTACAGTGCAAATGTCTTAATACTATAAAATAACTTGTTAACCCAACACTATAAACTAATCACTTCATCAGTTCATTATCCCTCTTCTAGACACTGTGGTGATGGCTCACATAAATCCACATAAATTATTTTAAACTTTCAAAGAGGGCAAACATAAAAGCACTCTCATTCTGCCAATTACAATACAATTCCGCCAACGGTAACCTAACATACGCTATACACTAACTCCATCTACATCCCGGAGCGCCAAATTCAAATTTTAAACTTATAATCTACTACAAAACAATATAAACATATTGGACCAATAACATATTAACATTGTTTTTCGATATTAGTTGTTTATTAAAAAACTTAAAAAGGCCTATCTTGACTAAATGTTTCCAGACAATATATGGTAAATATATTTTGTTTATGTCCAGCCAATAAAAATAAACTGGAAATAATCATCAAACAATATAAACATATTGAACCAATAACATATTAACATCGAGTTGTCTGATATTAGTGATTCATTAAAAAACTAGAAAAAGCTTATATTGGCTGAATGTTGCTAATATTGGGCCCGCGTTACAATATTTGGCCAATATTAGGCCAATATTAGGCCAATATTACTATGCTACTTGGGTATTTATTTGTGCCGATCTTGGCTTTCTAGATATGCTGGTACAAAAACCATGTATCGCAAAACACTGGACGCTACACCAGACATGTGATTTCAGTTATCCAACATTAAACCAAATAATGAGAGCATACTGGAATCGAAGAAGCAACTACATTCTTCTCATTAATCCACTGTATGAATTGATGTCGCAATCCTGCATATTTTTCCATACATACGAGCCATGCCAATATTTTTGTTAGTCTGAAATCTCCTGGCCCACAAAATAACAAATACAGGAGGATGGGCTCGAATCAAACAAACCCAAATAAAAATTGACAATAAAAAAACAAAATGGGAATGGATAGGATATACGTTAAAGAAGGAGGATGGATATATTACCAGGGAAGCCCTGAGATGGACAGCTATAGGAAAAAGACGTAGAGGAAGGCCAGCCAAAACGTGGAGAAGGATAACTGACGAAGAACTAAAACCAACAGTGAAGACGTGGAGGGAGACACTGGCCAACTTCAAACAAAACTGGAAGAGCTTTGTGGACGTCCTATGCTCCAAAAGGGAGCGAATATATAGGTTCTTATAAGTCTATAAATAATATTTCCGCAACGCTTGGAGAACTGCAACAATAAAATACTTCCATTTACATATTTCATCAATTTTCTTTCCATTTTTGTTGCCAGGACAATGTCGTCGGAAACTAAAAGACAATTAATCAAACGTAAATATCGTTTTTTTTACGAAACGAAACAAGACAAGCACGAATTGGAAGCGTAATCTGTTTAGCTATAATGAGTTTAAAGACCTCGTCTACATCGCTCGCAGTCTATTCCTGCAAATATTTTGCGCAAATTGCTGCAGATTCATGATATACCGACTGCAACTAATTGAAAAGATTTGACTAAGTTCAGCAAAGTCAAATGTATACCCTAACAGTTAACAAACTTTGTTTTATTTTTCTTATTTTGATAGAACGAAACACAAAATGAGATATACATATAGGGTGAGTCACGACGGACGACACGGAGTCTTATGACCAAACGGTATATATTTTCAAACTTTTGTCGCTGTTAGATTATGTAAGTCAATAAGGGCTACATTTTAAAAATATTTTCAAACGTACAGGGTGCTCCAAAAAAGAGTGGTATATCAAATTTATACTTTTTCTTATGAAAGACTGCAAGAAAATATAGGGTGTTGTATTTAAAAAAAATGAGATATCGATGTTTAAAGTTTCACAAGTTTGAACAAGCGTAAAAAACGCCCTGTATAATATTTTAGAATTGTAGTTGGTGCAAAGTGTTACATAATCTATTGCCAGTCTTATCTCCAAGCGAATTTCTTCAGACATCTCAAAGTTTTCAAATGTTGAAAATTTTTGAAGGTCCTGTATTTTCATGAAAATGCAATTTTTACGAAAACGGTTGACTTTAGACTCATATAACCTTTTTCATTTTTTGAAGTAAATTTAAAGAGGAATCCAAAAATGTAATAATATACAGGGTGTTCCATAAAAAAAAGTATAAATTTGATATGCCACTCTTTTTTGGAGCACCCTGTATGTTTGAAAATATTTTTTAAATATACCTTTATTGACTTACATAATCTAACAGCGACGAAAGTTTGAAAATATGTACTGTTTGGCCATAAAACTCCGTGGCGTCCGTCGTGACTCACCCTGTATATATTTCGTGCCCAAGTTATATTCGCTTCAAAATGTCATTTTTCTTTTTGGAAACGGCTTTAGCAAGTAATTGCAAAGTTATTTTCAATTATTAATTGTTTATGGAGTAATTATTTTTTTCCAATTTGCTGTTACTTTTTGATTATTAGCTACTTCAAGAAATCATTTAAAAAAAGCATTTACACAACAATGTATTTTGTTCTCACATTTGTTGTTCCAGAAAACTAAAGAGAAATATTTCGTTAGTTATCTTCCTAATCGTAGCTTGTAAAGAATCTCACAAAAAAATTGAACATAATTTCCGTGTCCAAATCAAATTTATTACTGGATGCGGAAAGAGCAGACCCACCGCAGCTAATGCATTTTCCGAGATAGCAAATTAAATTGGTAATCGTCTAAATTAATCCGACATCTTACAAACAGACGACAACGGCGACGAGGAATTCAAATTGCGCTCCGTAGTTTTTGCACTTACGGTACGAAGATTAAATTCGTGAAATAATACATTAGCGCTTATGAAACAAAAAACAGCAGCGGAAGAAATTCCTGACACTCTACGCCTGAAAAATATCCGATAATCTAAAGGCATTGGGCTATAAACTACGAAGCACTACAAAATTGGAATTTTATACGCGTAAAAGCTTCGACGGATTAAAAGGCATTTAATTGTTTTATTTAATTAAGTCTTCATAGATTTTTTGAAAGACTGATCAGTATATGCGAACAATATGACCTAAAGATACAAAACACCTTCTTTGAACATAAAAATATACATAAATATAACTGGTACCAACATACGAGGAATTTAAAGTCAATTATCGATTACATTATTATTATTACTAAACAAAGATCAAATATAAAAATGCAGGACGTCAGGGTAAGAAGAGCAGACTGTGGCTCGGATCACTGTCTAGTAGAGTCGAAAATGTACATACCTTATCGTTGGAGCCAACATACAGAAGAAAGTATAAACCCGAATATATTTGACCCACAGATCACAAGATACAATATTCAAAGACTAGAACACGGTAGCACTAAATACGTATACCAAAAGAGACTCAAACAGAAACTTACAATACAAGAACGGACGATTGAGGAAGAATACGAATTTATAAAAAAGTGCATAAAAGAAGCAGCCGAAGAAGCTTTAGGAATAGAAGAAAATAACAGGAAACCATACTAGTGGGATAAAAACATTGAAGAACAGATCGAGAAAAAGAAGGAAGTACATTTAAGACGACTACAAGACAGCAACAACAGAGAAGTACAAGAAGAATATCGAGTACTCAATAGAGAAGTCAAGAGACAAGTACTGAAGAAGAAAATGATGACCATTTGTCAAATATTTTGTTATCCGAAAATGCTTCTTTTCAAAGTTAGAAACCTCCAAAGTTGCAAGAAAAAAAAATCAAAAAATCGATTACGTCCTAGCCGTTTAAGCTAGAGCTATCAAACTTGGCCGAAATGTGTAGGTGTTTCCCATTGACTTTGTGGGATAATTAGAAAGAAAACACGTAATTGGAAGTATGATTTACAGGCAGGTCATCCGCTTACCATCTTCAGAATTTTTTTCTTTGGGATAAAATAGAAAATGTCATTCGTCCATAAGAAAGTACGACTTAAGAGGAAAAAATTCGTCCCTCTTTGTTTTTTGCTGTAAACGTAGCCGTTTTCGAGAAAATTAGCGCTAAAGATGCATCGACAAACTCTGTTTATACACCTCAAATATTTTTTTTTACTAAACTTAGTTGGCTAATGTCATGCTTGACTTAAGGCTTGTTCATGATAAACTAAGTGAATGTCGGCTAATTCGTTTAAAGTATACAAGTTTGTGTCTTACATTTAAAAAAAAAGGTTAGGTTATGAACAAGCCTTAAGAAACACATTTCGGCCAAGTTTGATAGCTCTAACCGGCTAGGACGTAATCGATTTTTTGATTTTTTTTGTCTTGCAACTTTGGAGGTCTCTAACTTTGAAAGGAAGCATTTTCGGATAACAAAATATTTGACAAATGATCATCATTTTCACTCAAGAACATGCACCTACTTTTTGGCGGTGTATAGTGGGGACACCCTGTATATAATTTGCTTATGGTTGCTATTAAAAATAAGAAAGTAAGGTTTAATATATCAATATTCGGAGAGTTAAAAAAATTGAACATCTCTATCTTATTAAGGATAAAAAACCATTCTAAAAATGTCTAAAGTTTTTCTCTGGCTTTTCGTTTAAGCGAGATATTTAACATTTTTGAAAATTGCCAAAAACTAGTTTTTAGCTATATTTCGAAAATTAAAAATGATATCAAAAATCTGTTTACGGCAATGAATTTCTCTCGAAAGAAGAAATCTAGACTACGTAGGTACTCAGTTTTTTTCTATCTCTGATTATAACCGAGATACCCTGTATGGGCATCGAAAATAGACCACCCTGTACATTGTCATCAATTTAACAAGCATTGTTTGATAGTGGTTAAATTAATTGTAAATTACATGTCACAAACATCAATATCACCAAAGATAAATACATTTAAAAAAAAGTAATTATAAACAACTATTTGTATTGCATTAATACCGTTATTTAAATACTTTTTTTTTAAATTAAAACCGTAACATTTACATATGCGCACACATAATTTAAATCCCGTTGGAACGTATTTTTCTGTAGTAAATCCCCGCTCGCGGCCATTTCAATTCTAAGGGCTACCATTTGTTTGCTTTCACATAACTTTCACCGTAGAGGTTTAAAAAATTTCTCACAACATACAACCCAATATGCGGATTAAATTTTGTTTCATCCCGCATGCCCTACCGCGATGCTCAAGTTTATTAGATAAAATTTCATGTTTACTTGCTTTCTCCGCCCGTTATTCCGATCAAGCCGATATTTAGAACATTGTATGAGGGCGAAATCGATACGTAATCCTTCTTCCGTGACTTTTTAGACGTTTAAAAATTACTCTTCTTGACAATATGCTCGAATAGAATTACAAGGCGGGAGAGCTTTAAAATTTCTGCTCGTCAGTGGAATCAATAACTGGAAATTTTATTAGTTTCGAGATTACTAATTTTTAAACAGAAAGAAATCGAATCAGCGGACTCTTATTGCAACTCTATTGCAACTAAATTCCGTAGTGTTAACATTTGGAATTTTATGTCATTTTAATTTATTTTAAATTGACACTATATGAAGTAATTGAAGAATTGGAAAGAGAGAGCGTTAGTGGGATCTTGATTGTGTGGGGACATATTAAGGTAATCTATATAAATTTTAAAAGGTCCAAGAATGACAAGCCGCATTGGATGACGAAGCGTTGCCGAAAAAAAAGACGAAAACATCGTATACGATAAGTAAATGGCTCTCATACCACGTTTTTTTGCCATGTAGAAGAGGAAATAAAGATGAACAGTTTGCCATGATACAATAATGTAATATGTCACTTGTTGAGTGTTTTAAACTTTTGTTTAGGCATGCATTAAATTATTGTAGAAATTAATAATTATGCTATGCGAATAAATCACGTGTAAAGCTGAATCCACATCAATAAAAATTCATGTTGTATTTTGTATTTCAAATTCAACACAAACATTTGAGGCGCAAATTTAAATCTGGTTAAGTATTTTACCACGTAAATGGTTATCTTGTGCGTTGAACGGCCGAATCCATTTGTGCACGTTTGTTTATGCAGAACAATGCACTCAAAATCAAGTCCACATTGACACGACTGTGCGGCGCAAATTTCTTTGAAGTTGGCTTAAAACCGACAGCACGATGGATAGCGTGCGTTGTTCGTCACGAAATTATTTGCGTGCATTTCTATGCGACGCACAGTCCACACCAACAAAAATTTCGACGCACACGAGCAAATTTGTGTCAAATACAACGCACAACGCAAATTTTTATTGATGTGGATCCAGTTTTAAATGTCTCCACAGATGAATTTTGAGTATACATTTTAATTTTGCTTTTCGCAGGATACATGACACCAAACTACCTGCGTGTGTTTTGGGGAAAAAATGCAGATACTCATAATAATATTCGAGGGCTATTGCCTTAAGTCAGTGGTTTCCAACCTGTGGGGCAAGCCCCCCTAGGGGGGCGCGAAGCTATTGCAAGGGGGGCGCGCAGCTGTTACGAAAAAATCTTTTTTGATTACAAATAAAGAAAAAGACTTTATTTATACAGAAAATGGTATATTGTTTTGTAGCCCATTAAATAATTATTTATGAAATTAGATTGTTACGAAAAGCGAGGGGGGCGCAAACATTTTTTTATGAAAAAGGGGGGCAAAAGTACAAAAAGGTTGGAAACCACTGCCTTAAGTTATTGCCGGCAATATGGAAAACCGCCATTGATAAGCACATCCTGTGCTGGCTGTTCCCTATAAAAACAAATATTAAAAAATAATTTTAAATATGCATATTGCATCGTGTTTTGTAAAATAAAATAAAATTAAACTTGTTAATTGTATTTGCTTCATAGCCTACGATACTGTATACTCCTAGTATTTATGCGACTTGCGTTACCGTAGTGCTTGCCCAGTGTCACCTGAGTGTGACACATAATTTTCAGGAAAAATAACAATGTCACGTCATTATTAACAGCAATAGACATAAGAAAAACAATATTTATTAACGGCATATCGCTTGCACTTTCCATGGTAATTGGAGGGTTAATTATGCGTGTCAACCGTCAACTGTCAACACACTGACTACTGTGAGGTCGTAAAAGTGATCATTTTTTAAGTCTTCTTCCTCTAAAATTAAAATTAAATGAAACACGGAAATAATTATTCTTCAACCAGCTTCACTGCAACTTTATCCTTTATTTCCTCATTCATTTTGCAAATACACGTAGACACGTATAGAATCGCGCGTTCCAAGTTTTGCATTTGAAGTGAAGTAAATTAAAACATTTTAGACGCTTTAAAAGCATGTCGGAGGACTTATTCAGCGTTAGCAATTATTGCATCCTCGCTTACGGTTTTTGGAGTGTGAGCACTGAGTACAATCGGCTCGAACAACAAAAAGAGGCAGACACTCATATGCCGCAGATGATTTCACTCCGTGCCCAACCCTTTGTTGTCACCCCATCCTGGTTTACCTGTTTAACGGTGGGGCGGCAGTTTGTCGTAACAAAGTTATCTAGATCCTATTTAAATAGGCCGTTTTTTTATTTCCAAAACAGATCCTTTCGTTACGCTCCGGGATAATGGCGGACATTGTTGGACGACTTAAAACGGCTTTGGTGAATGGATCCGATTTGTATCGTTTTTCTATCAAACTGGTTTGGCACCCTTGTACCGTTTACTAGATCGCATTACCGATGAGATATTGTCTTTTGCGTCGATGGGGTGCATATGTTCTCGCTAAGCGTGGTGTTAAATAAAAGATTAAAGCTGAATAATAACCCAATCCCATACAGCTACAAAGTGTGTCGCAGTATACACATATACAGAGTGTCCCAGTTATCGCGAACACCATGGGGTCTCGTTAAAAGTAAGAGATGCAGAGTTTGTTTAATACATTAAAATAATATACTCCTATATAGCAATAATTAAAGGGGCAATATTTTTTGAGGATAGGTACATTTGAAACAATCGGGCTTTAGATTTTCTTCATATCGAGTATTGGCTGCATGGTTTCTTATATTGACTTTGAACAGATCAAAATTATTTCTTACGAAAAAGATGGCTTCGAATTCTCGAATAGACTGTAAAAAGTTAATATTTCTTTGTCACGAAAAGTGTATTTACAGCAGGGACTAAATCTTCTTTTACATTAGTCCTTTTCGAAGTAAGAATAAATTTTACTTTTATTAACTCTAAACACAAATAAAACATACACATTAATAATATATAAAAAATTAACTTGAAATATACTTTAACTTAATAGTTTGTACATACTGCACAATATACATTTTCACAATCCATTCAATCTTACTAGCAACACATCAGACAATTAATCTTCTTTTACATTAGTCCTTTCGAAGTAAGAATAAATTTTACTTTTATTAACTCTAAACTCAAATAAAACATACACATTAATAATATATATCCAATCAAGTGTACAGAAAATATCTGTACCGTTTCTGGTGTTACACGAAACTGCAAGTATAGACAATAAATTATTAAAACATATCACGTATATGAAGAAAAGTGAAGCTCACTTATTTCAAGTGAGATTTTTTATTGCCTCGTGGAGTCTCCCCAGCATAGAAGGTGAATTCGCGTTTGTGTTTAACAAATAAAATTGAAATAGTGTTTATCGCTATTTCAATTTTACCAGTTTTAACCGGTTTTATTCCGGTTAAAACTGGTTTTGGAAAATATTTATTTAGTTTTCGTTCTTGAACGAAAAATAATTATTTCGTTTTCGTTTTCGTTCTTAAACAAATTTTGGGTAATTTCGTTTAACGTTTTCGTTTTCGTTCCGTTCTCAGTCCCTGAATTACAGTGATCTTGGTAGTTTAGACCAAAAATAGTTCTTATACATCGCTTTTGTTTAATAAAGGGGAGTTCAGAGCCACTAGCGTTACCCCAAAAAATTACAGCATAGCGTAACCTAGATTAAACATAATGCATGATATGCAGTTTTGGCCGCGTTTGTATTTACCTTTTTTTTTTAGGTTTTTTAATGCGAAAGGGTACCGTGAAAGGCGTTCGATGTGGTATGACCAGTCCAGTCTAGTCAATACACAAACCAAGAAATGATATTTTATTAACAACATTAATTTATAGTTGTGGAATTATATTGAAGTTAACAGTCAGAGGTTATTTTACTATGTGGACATTTTATTAATACTTGAATTTTATTGACGTTGAGGGTTAAATTGTTTAAAATGTGAGCCAATGTTGGAGTTGGCCTAAGCAGTCAAAGAGTTTTTGTTCAGAATTTTTGGAATCCGAGTCACTAATAATAGCAGATGTGTCATCGGCAAATAGTATAAGGGAAGTTTTGGCAAAATCTAGAAGATCAATAGTGTACAGTATGTATAAGAGGGAGCCTAAGATTGATCCTTGCGGGACTCTATTTTTGATTTTCTTTCTGTTAGATTTTAGAAATTCACCTGACGATTATTTTCCGGCAACATTCTTTCCGAGAGTTAACATTTTACAAGGTTATGGGCGGTCCCTCGTATACCAGTGTTATAATTATTTCGTTAGCAGTATCTCATTCTCAACACCATCAAAAGCTTTTGAGAGATCAACACACATGACATGACATGAAATAAACAAGAACACATCGATTTTACTTCAACGAATTTAAAGAACAAACTTTTGATTTTTGTTGAACTATTTATCACTCATTTAGCTGATTACTGTAAGACTTAGGCCTTGTCTAAATCCCTTCTTAATCATGTAATTTTCTACTAAAAGTCCTCATGGAAAATCGTTCAACAGAATTTGATCTTACTTTTCATTCCCGACGTGTTTGGTAGCTTTTACACTCCAGTTTGGCTGGATTAAAACTACACTGATATGTACAAACGCTGATATTGCAAAGCTTTTTATGAAAATTTAATTACATTCCAGCTAGCAGTTTTGTTAACTTTGTTTTACAAATTTAACTAACTCCGCTGTACGCCATCCCCGGTGCATTTTATTAAAACCACTCCATTGTTTTGTGCATAACTACAAAACAAAAACGTATATATGTAGTTGCACATCGCTTCAAGTACCATCAACGTGTAGAGCGGAGTGGATGTTGCCGGAGCTCAAAGTAAATACAGCGCTAAATTTATTCCTCGTCGATATGAATGGTAGGTACGGTTTCATTAGACTGCGTACGCCATACAATTCCTGCTGACTGCGTTACCACGCTTTGTTTTCTCTGTTTAATTTATGGTTGAGTTTAGCACACGTTATGAATGCATGTTTGCTTTTGACGTTAAAATTGGATATTGTGTTGCTGGGGGTCGCCACAGTCTGCGAGGAAATCAACTCGAAATTAATGTTTTGCAATTTTAATTAAAAATAACAAATACGGGAAATTTTAATTTGTCAGGAGAGAGAGGAGCGACCACAATTCCAACAGGTTTGAATCGCCCAGAAAGAAAATACTTCTGCCAACTTCGAAACTGTGACTATCATGATTGTGATTTATGAACAAAGAATTAAAACTTTTTAGTATAGTTTTGCCACTTACATACGATTAATGTCCAGCAATGGATTTACAAAAAAAAAGTGCAGTAACATCCCAATACAATCTATTAATCTAGATGCAAGTTAAATTACGGGTGTCTTGCGTACTATTCCCATTTTTATCTCTCTTTTGAATCATCTCCACGTAAGTCCATTGCAGCCATGCTCTCCTTACTTCATGACACCAATTGATTCCTGATTGGCCTCTTCTTCATGTATATGACGACATATGCTTCTGGGTCATCCATCTCCATTCATTCTTTTTATGTGCCTAATTCAGAGTATTTTTTTTTTATTGTCTCTATAATGTTTACATCTTAACTATTCCATCTTGTATATCTTTGTTTCTCTTCTTGTCTGTTCTCGCAAAGCCACAGCATCGTTGCCAGTAGTCCATCTCCATCGTTTTGGTGTATTTTCCATAATTCTGCTCCGTATGAACAAGAAACAACGGAAGCGGAGTTGGATAGAGCGATACATGAAATGAAAATTGGAAAAGCAGCAGGTCATTATAGTATTTACCTGAAATAATTAAGTACATGGGAGTAAATGGAAGAAGAATGCTGCTTAAAAGAGTAAATAAAGGATGGCAGAAAAAAGAAATAAAATTATTTTTTCTGGGACTGGGACTGTTATATTACCGATATCCAGGACTGGCGCTAATAAAAATGTAAAAATTATAGAGGCCTATCACTTCTTAGTGTAATAAAAATTAGTAAAAATTATATGAAAGAATTCTAGAGGAGAGATTAGGAAAACATTTGGAAAAAAAATTGGAAGACGCGCAATGTGGCTTTAGACCGGGTAGAAGCACGCAGAATCTAATTTTTACGTTGACAGATAAGTGAAAAAACAATGGAACATTCAAAGATGGTGTACTTGTGCTTTATTGACCTGTCTAAAGCCTTCGATAGAGTGCATAGGAAAAAGATCTGGAAAATATTGAAACAAAGTAGAGTGGGAAAAGGATTATTAAACGCCATTAAGAAATTATATAAGTAGTAGAAATTATGTGCGAACCCATACCAGCAGTTTCCAGGAATTTATAACAGTGAAGGTAAGACAAGGAGGCACCTTAAGTCCACTGCTCTTCATAATTCTTATGGATAGAATAATTAAAGAATGTAAGCAAAACACAAAGAAAGCCTACTGGGGTTGGAATAAACTAAAACCAATATCCTTCACAGAATTAGCCTTTGCAGATGATGTGGTGTTATTAGCTAAAAGCGAAAAGGACTTGCAACTCAATCTAGACGTATGGGCAGATACATTAGGTACATATAATATGAATATTAATATAAGAAAGACAAAGGTTATGGTTATAGCGAAAAATCATAAACCAGTTACAATTATGCTAGACCAAAAAAAGATAGAGCAGGTAGCGAATTTTAAATATTTAGGAACAATAATTGCAGAGAATAGCGACAGCAACGAAATTTTACTACGCCGCTAATAAATGTTTGATAAGCAAGAAGGCGATATCAAAAGAAACGAAGACGCGAGTTTTTAATGCAGTGTAGGTACACATTCTCACGTACAGTTCAAAAACTTGGACACTAACACAAGGACAAAGAATACAGGCGCAGGAAATGAGATATCTGAGAAGAATAGAGGAATGCAGACTGTTGGGTAAAATCAGTAACGAAAAAATTCGAAATGACCTAGCAGTAACGGATATTAAGAAAATGATGGAGACGAACCAATTAAGATGGCTTGGACAACTACTACGCATGTCAGATAGTAGATACGCGAAAAGAGCATGGACAATAGAGATAGATGGAAAAGAAATAGAGGAAGACCAAGAATAAAATAGAAAAAAGAAGTGAGGTAGAGGCTAGAAGAAAAAAGTCAGCTTGAGAGATGTGCCACGATTAGCTAACAATAGGAAGAAGTGGCGAAACTTAATACAGATATAAAAAATCATATTTCGACACCGAAAGGTACAAGAGGAACCGATTGAGAAGAACATTTAAAATCTTGTTATTGTTGAGGTGCAAGTGTGAAGTTAAATCAGTCCACTTACAACGACGTTTTCTGTTTTAAGGGTATTTATCGAGACACCGAAGAAGGAGAGAGATATGTGGACTGACTGGATCAGCAATTCCAAAATAAAAAATAACCAAGATATAGAAAATATAAGGATATAAAGGATGGCGTCAAACTGAGCAGGTTGGGGCAACTTCTGCCCATAAGAGAAAATAGGTGTTCAAAAAACAATGGAAAAAGAGGCAGACAAAAACAAAAAACAAAATGGAAAGTTGCAGTAAAGTTGAAACCCGAAGAAATAGGAGTGGGTAGAGTCAGCCAACGATAGGTAAAGGTGAAGAAACTTAATCGAGAACTGACATACCTGGACACTGAGAGGAATAAGATGATCCGATTAAGAAGAAGAAAAGTCATACCTAAGGAATTAATCTTTGTTGTGCAATTATACACACGAAGAATTAGAGTTAAGATAATATATTTTTATGGGCATAGGAATGAAGACAAAATTTAAAAAAATTAAGGAAGAGGTTTGGAAGAGAATTGACAAGTAAAATCAAATTAGAATTATTTTTAGCAAAATTTTGACCAAGCAGCTAATTATTTTTGTTTAAACAAAGTTGTGACCGCGCTCTAAAATAGTAATTTTTCTTCACATGTGGTTCACTAAACCTTTGGATCGCATTTTGCACTGAGCACATATGAAGATCTCGCTGTATAACTTCATTGGTCACGTACCATGGTGCATTGTTTATTGTTTCTAAAATTTTGGCCTGCAATCGTTGCTAAATTTTTTTGTTAAAGTTGATGCTTGTTAGAGTTGGTGCTTGAACCGCACAGTTGTTTAATGTACGTCCATATTGGATATGAAAGAAACAATAATCACTACAACACTAAAATCCAACGGATGAAGGAAGAAAAATGGCTTTAAAAGATTTGGAATTTAGTGCAGAAACAGAAAATGAGAAAAGGTCAGCCAAAAAGATATATAAGGCATGAAGTGCAAGAGGTAATGCCTGCAAGAATTGAGTGATAACTGAAGAGATAGATAGATTACAATGGCGACAGTTGGATGTCCTTTAGATAGACAGAAAGAACTATATGAAAACTAACCGTAAAACTAATGATAAAGAAAACTGTTTGTGACGAAATTAAAGATTTAAGGGTGTGATATTTTTGTGTCACAAAATTAAACAAAGTGCAGAGAAACTTTCATCAGAGCTTTTTATCCGTCTTGCACAATCTGCGAGAGACATAAATTATAAATTCAATCCCGATACGTTCAAAACGTTAAATCAAGCCGATTGAAATAAAAAAAGAAACAAGATAATAGCGTCATATTTTGTTATAACTAAAAAACTGTTGAAATTACAAAACTTTTTCATTCTTCGCAGCGTCATTCTTAACTCTTTGCGTACTTGATTTTATAGAGCAAGTTTTTATACCGTTATACATAAAAATGTGAGCCCAAAAAAGTCGTTTCACTCAAATTTTTAATCAGCGCAGGTAACTTGATATTCTTTAAGGCCTCTGCTTATTATCCTGACCAGTCCAACCAACAGCATAAACGTCATATCTTTTTTTATTATTTTGGCTCTGATGTCATTTTGTGGATAACAAATTTATAAATAGCGTTAAATTTTCAGTAGTAATATAACAAGTGCATTGAAAATTATCGATAATTTTTGGTAAATATGCTGAATGCAAGTTGAGCTGAAAAATCTGCTTCAACTTGCATGAGTGAAGATTTGTCAAAAATTATAGATTATTTGCAATGCACGAGTTATATTTTGTCAGAAAATTTCCTTCACCTAACCTATCTGTCAAATTAAAATGTTGTTTAATTTAGATAAATTAAAGTATACCTACTACTTATTGCGATTGTTATTATTAATAGATCATTTATAACAAATTTTTAATTCAAGAATTTTTTAATAAAAATTAATGAACCAAATAGTATTTAGGTACATACATAATCTGTTATGTCACATTTTACAAGTACTGTCAGAGTGGTGTGTCAGGGGTGTGGTTTAATCTATATTAAAGTAACGTTATTGGTCGCCGACATGTGTCAAAATATTATCAAGACCAAAATACCTTATTCCCTCTCCAAAGTTATATTTTCCACCAATCAAAAACTCAGATTTCTTAGAAACGACCAATAAACGCATGAAAATCTGTTAATTGCGAAAAGTAAATTATCAGTGTATGATTATGTTTATTGGCCGTTTAAAGGAAATCTGAGTTTGTTATTGGTCGAAAACGCAAATTTGACAGGAGGATCAACTCCTGGCAGAGGAATGTAAAATTATTACCGTGTAATATTGCTCCTATTGGTAGTCTCTAAAAGATTTAAGATTAGTGATTGGTTGAAAACGCAAATTTGACAGGTGAAGAGAATTTTCGGTTTAATAGTCCTTATCTAGAGGAATGTGGTGGGGCGGTTGGCTTTTTGGATGGTCTGGCCACCCGACCGTTCCAACTTGTCCAACTGTCGGGTTGGTCGGCTGACAGACTACACATTAAACAATTTATCGGAATGGTCGGTCGGTTGTACCGACAAATTGGTAGGTGAGTAGAGGCCTTTAATGTTTAGAGATTTTGTGAGGCCTATATTTTTACCAGTTTAAAAAAAGTTATTTGGTCTGATGCAAGAGCTGATGAATCTTTTAGTATGGGTTCGATGAACCATAAATTATTTTTTGCTTTCATCAGTAAATTGGTGTTAATTTTTTATGAATAAAATTATATAGGTACAAAATATTCTAAACCTATGAAAGTTATCTTTTAAAGTAAATCTAATTGATTATTGCCATTTGTTAGTGACATGCAGTAGTTGAAAATGATCCACTTAACATCAAAACAATTGAATATTTCAATGCGATACGCCTGCTCGATGGGAGTAGCTACCGTTGTCAAAACGTCTTAAACAGCGATTTCAATTTTCATTAGCCGTGATTAATTATTCAAAAGTTATTCGATAATAAACGGTTCAAGGATATTCTCATCGCGAACATGATTAATTGCTAGCAAAAACATTCAGCTTATTTATCATTAATATCGAAGAAGTTTAAAATAATTTTGCCCTCTTGCTTTGACAAAATTTAATATTGTTCAATGAAATGAGTTTATTGTAACTTTTTTTTTTAAATCTGCGCTTGTAGCGTTTTGGAATATTTAAACTGATCTGAAACAATTTTTTTTTAAACTTCCCAAGTCCCAAGTGTGCAACAAATGATAAATAAAGATATACTACTTTCAGTTTTTTGGAAGGTCCAAGATCATTCTAGGATGAAACTTGACGAAAGAAATAAACTACTTACAAATAAGGATCGACTATCAGTGGTTTGATCAATTAATACAAAGACTAGCTTCGTGAAATTTTATTTATAAAAACTCATTTTTAATCAAAGTGGTGGTTAAGATAGTTTCCTACAGCAGCTATGTATACACTGCTTCCAGTTTTTGATAGCACTTCTAGTAGGCAATCTTGGGTAATCTGCAACTTTTTTATCTCGTCAATCGTTTGAAAACGACATTATTTTAAAGAGCTCTTCAGTTTTGTAAACACATAGGAGTCACAAGGGGCCAAGTCAGGTGAACATGAAGGCTGACGTTTAAAGGTTTTTCGCCAAATACTGCTTACCAGCAGGAAATAGTTAGGACTCTGGTCTTCTGTCAAGAGACGAGGAACAGACTGTTTATCACAACTGAATATGTTACAATATATTTTCACTATTTTCCCCCTTTACTTAGTAAACATGAAAAGATATGAGCAATCTGGGTAAAATTCTGGTCGTGCCATGTAAAGAGTTATATAATCTTTTCTTATGTCTGCTTGGTTGTTTCCTGATATTTTGCAAATAACGTCCTTATTTTTTTCAACTAGTTTTTGCAAGTTATTGTGCAAATGTCATTAGACAACATAAAAACAAATCACTGTTTTAACATAATGCTTACGTATTTTGTATTTATTTTTCCAGGTTTTCTGGCTAGACATGTGGACGACGGAGGACTGACTCCAAGGTTTTTATCGAAAGGAAACACATTTCCCGTTATAATTGGCGATTCAGTGACGCTTCCTTGCGAAGTGCAAAACTTAGGTGAGTTATCTAATATTTACTTAACAAAATAATGGTTTAAAAGGACAAAACTGTAGTCAATTGTTTTTTGACTACCAACTACCACAGTAATTTATTAGAAACGTTTACATATGGAGACGCTGTCATATGTCTTTTTTAGATCTATAAAGACTAAATGTAATTCGCTTCCGTGCGCAATAGTTTTTTCTTTTAGTTGTTTTAAGCAAAAGAGATTATCGATTTATGATCTTCCTTGTCCAAAACCGCTTTGTTCCTCCAACTGTTTCATTTGACTCTCTAGACTATTTTTCAGCACCCTTCTATACAGTCTTACCACAGTAGCTGTCACACTTACACCTCGATAGTTGGAACAGTTCCATTTATTTCATTTTTTAAACAGTGAACTGAATGAGCCATTTTTCATTCTGATGGCCAGTGTTACCACCTAAGCATTTATTAAACAATTCTGTTATTGTCTCTATGACTACTTTCGGAACGTTTTTTAGAAGCTCCACAGAAATACCTCGTGAGTCAGGTGATTTACACTTTTCATGCCTGTCTTTTTATATCGAAATCAAAGCGTAATTACTTTGCCAAAAAATGTCTTTCAGAAGACGTGTGCGGAATCTATCATAAACCTTCTTTTTGACTTCCCTGTCTTCTTGAAATTTTGTGCCCCCAAGGTGCATTTTGAGACTTTCAAAAATGTGAAAATTTGAGAGTGCTCAGTCGGAGGAATAACCTGGATGTGGGAGACATTCAGTTCGGAGATCTTGGATGGTTGCAACCGTCCTACGAGTTAAATTAGGCTGGGTACCCATCTTGCGCACATCTTTCGATACTCCAGTCCGTCATTGGTGATTTCTGGGTGGCAAATCGGCCATATATGTGACGACGGTGCGCCGGTTTCCACGAATTAGTTCTTTAAAAGCTGCATCTGTTTCCACAGTAGTATCTGGAGTAAATAAAAATAGAATGGAAAAATTATCTTGCCAAACTGAGATTTACATTAGCGTAGATGTCGAATTGCATGTATTTGATACAGCAAAGAAAAAACTCCGACTATTTTTGAATAACAATTCCCAGCTTGTGTTTTCACACATTAAGTATGCATGAAATAAATTTCAGTAATAACTTCACAGTAGACTTTGTCTGTAAAATTACAGTAGTGAATGTGGAACTTGGTTTTAATGAAAAAAAAATTATGCAAAAGAAATAAAAGCAGGCTCCGTTCGTTTCCATTTGAATCAGGAAATTTACATACAAATTAAAATGCAAATTTAAATTTCGCGTCCGCTGAATCCGCGCGCACACGCAAGGTTTTTGCGATCATACATTGCCGCCTAAAATTTCAGAGATAAGCAAGAGATGAATAAATACGACTTCTATGGGACACGGGTCGGCGTTATCCTTTTGTTTACTGTTCCAAAAAAAACAAGACTTTTGTTATTTCCTGCAAAGTTTATTACGCCCGCTAAAATTCAAACGGGATTTTTATTATCTGCGGTTTTATTACCGCGAGAGAAATTAATGCAAATTTTGAAAAAGTTCAACCGAATTAGCATGCTCTTGGATCCTTTCAGAATATTAATTAAACTTTTGTTGTTTTGAATAATGTACAAATCAAAAGCTTTTTGTTACATTTCCATAAGAAAGTATAGGAGTAGGCTGTAAGAATTCAAAACATTTTTAATCGTTTTCAAAACGGCGTGCTCAGTTCCGACATATAACTTTAACGATATTCAAATAGAGGAAAGAAAAAGTCTTCAACTGCGGTAATTCTCAGAAAATTTACGTCCAGTTTTTGGAGTAAATACAACATTAAGACGAATTTTGCTACTTATGAATCATCTTAAACAAGAAAGTAGGCTCAGAAGAAGACACACAACGTATAAAAAAAGCTAAACAAACCTTTGGTATGCTAAGAGATGAGTGGAGAGAGATATAGAAGAGTACAACGATGAGAATATTTAATAGCAACGTCAAACCAGTGCTTACAGATGTATGGAGAGCGACACAGATAAACAAGAGCACAAAGATAAGAATATTTGATAGCAACGTCAAACCAGTACTGTTATATGGATGTGAGACCTGGTCATTGTCGGAATGGTGAGTTGGGAAAATACAATCATTCATTAACAAATGTTTGAAAAAGATTCTGGAAATCTGCTAGCTAAACATAATAACAAATATAGAGTAATGGGCTCGAACCAAACAAAACCAAATAAAAATTGACATTAAAAAACGAATATAGGGATGGATAGCACATAGCTCAGGAAGGAGGGTAAGGATGTTACCAAGAAAGGCTTGAGATGGATAGCAATAGGAAAAAAACGTAGAGGAAGGCCAGCCAATACGTGAAGAAGAATAACTGACGAAGAACTAAGAACGCCAGGATACCCTTGGAGGGAATTAAACAAATTGGTCAAAAACCAACAAAACTGGAAGAGCTTTGCGAACGCCCTTTCTTCTGAGAGTTGGTAAAAGGAACATATACATATTTTGGAGTAAACGAAACATCTTTCCGATTCACAGTAACCCGTTAAGCGGTTAAATTTGGAAACGCGGTTCTGTGGCAGAAGGATCTGATCAGGCTGCGTTAAAGTAGCACACCCGGTGGATAATACAGAAAACGTTTGTGAAGCGTAGCCGAAGAACCGAAAACGTCCTCAAGGTGACGTTTACATCAATTGGGAATTTCGCTGTCGTCTCTACAGAATATTGTCAACAAAGTTTTGCTTATGAATCCAGTACAAAAAATACTATTTTTGACAGTATAGAAATGAAGCAGACTGTTCGATGATGACTGCTTTCTCTACAGGAATTCAGTTTGCGTTTTATTTAACTAACTTTATAATTTAGCTGGTAAGTCATTTAGATTGTGCCGTTAAGTCTATGTGTTTTATTGGTTCTTAGCAAACCTGTTATTAGATGATTGGGGTGAACACTTATCTTTTCACGACAATAATTAAAATTATAATTTTTTTAATCTTCTGCTTTGAAGGTCGTGGCCGATAATCTCGTTTGGCACAATCCGTAGAGCGTTTACCAATCATTCAGAGAACTTCGGATTAAAATCCTATCATCATTATCCGGCCCTTTTCTTTCTTTCAGTGTAGAAGGAAGCCTTTGTTTACCGTTTCGGGTGTAAGGCCACATTCTTTCTTTTTTGCTGGAGTTTATTATAGAGTTGAGTTCTTTTCATGTGTTCCTCTTTTCTTTTTATTTCCTGTCGCATGTCCATTTTAATTGCTTGTGTCATTTCCGATGCCCTCTTGTTATCTTTTCTTATTTCTTTTTATTTTCATTACCTTTCTTTCTCATTTCCTTTTTCTATGCCTGTATAGTTGTCCTAAAATTTCTGTTATTCCTCACTATTAGTTTTTTGAAGGCTGTTGTTATATTTTCTTTCAACTTTTCCTGCTCCCTGTCCCACCTCCATTCTTTTCCATAAATTGTGATCTTTTGATATCCTATTTTTGTTGTTCTTCCTTTCTGTCTCTCTTCTTCCGTTATCTGCTTTAGCTTCTTCTGAATTTCCAGTTTCTCGTTTGTCTTTCGTTGTTTATATAAATTATTTCTTGGAGATGTTTTAACTTATACTTGTTTTTCATTACCTTTTCTTTTTTTAGTAGTTTGTCTAGTTCTAACTTGCATGCTTTTGTTCCTATCTGTATGGCGTTTTTAATCTGGACTTTTATACCTGTTACTCTTTCAATAAGGTGTTCAAATTCATGTATAAGGTCTGCTTTGTTATAAGTTTTTATCTCCAAGCCTGTCACAACGATACTATTTTTGGTTCTATCTTTTTCCAGTCTTCTTCTCTTTTATTATATTTTCAGTTTTCAGAAATTAATTTTTCTGTTTCAGTTCCTTAAGTCCTCTTGATATGACCTCTGGTCATGTTTTATTTCTTTTATATCTCTCATTACTTCCTTGATCATGTTCTTAAGCGTATCCGTTTTATCTTCTTTCTCTTTCTCTCTTTTTGAGGTGTCTTGTTTATCTTTACACCCTTTTTACTCCCTTTTGATATGTTTTCTATGTCTGCTGCCTGTTATAAGTTCAAACAGACGCACTCCTTGATCCTTGATAGCAGCTTAAACGTGTCCTTGCAACCAAATTTATCAACTTTCTTTCAACAATTTCTCTATAAACAAAACATCGTTCAAAATTTACGGTTTAGCGATGAAAAATGACTCATAGACCCAAAACTAATTATCGCTGTTGACTGCCTGCGTTTAATTACCAACTCTGCCGCCTTCATATTCATGTTAACAAATTGTTTTTGGTTGTTGAGTGACACTTATTTGCATTTTCCAAAGCACTTCGGAAAATAAATATTCTATGGCGCATGTCCCGAGGCTCTCAATTAAAAAAATCCAAACAAACAGAAACCAAAGCGTAAATAATAATAATTATTAACCACTTGAGCTGGTTCCCGCGCGGAATGCAATTATTTCGCATACAATCATTTCAACTAATTAATTATTCTCGGATAAATTAGTATATTCATAATTCAAAACTGATCAATTTACATTTCAATTCATGCAGTCATAAAATTTAATTGCGAACGATTCCATTATTTCATTTTAAAATACCATTTTGTTCTCGATAGCGATTATTTTCAATTTCCTCATTTGAGTGGAACGCTCTTTTAAAAGTTAAATACTTGTTCTTGCAATACACAATAATAAATAAAATGGAGGTCCCCAAAAGATGAGGTTTCTCAGATCTGTGGAAGGTTATAAACGGATGGATATGATAGGACACTAAGACATAAGGAATAAAAGTTAATGAGATACGTTCGTGAAAGAAGTTTGCTGCATTCTTCTGATGTACGTTACAATCTTTTCACGTACTTGATCAATGGTTGCCGGTGGTTTCTCTCCAAAAATTGATTGTTTTAGCATACCCCAAACGTAAGCATCAGGCGGTGTGAGGTCAGGTGAATGAGCAGGATATGGAGAGTCCGTACGTCGGGAGATTACGCGGTCATCAAAATTCTCATGAAGCAGATCAAGGGATTTTCTCGTTGTGTGGCAAGTAGCCCCATCTTGTTTGAACAATTGGATACTGCTGAGTTCTTTTAATTCTGGGTCGTGAGCGTATAATAATAATAATGATAGTAATGCCGACAAGAATGACAACACAAGGTTTAACACAAACTTTATTCTTTGGCAAATCTGAATTATAATATTAACGGTATCACCCCACCGGTGATAACGAATGAAACAATATTTAATAATTCTGGTGAACTAAATGTAACCTTTAACACTGTTTTTCCTTACTTTTAGTTAGCTAACACAATGGTATTTGCACTTCTGTCGGCTGAGCACAAGCGTACTTGCGTTCCACTCCAGGCCGACTACCAACCACCGCCCTTACTTCGCACGTATTGTTTTTCCCCTTCCAACATCTTTGGCCCATTGCAATACCGAGACGAAGGTTTCTGGCGCGGCAGAATATTCTATCAGGAATGGTTAGAATCATTTCTCTACTTCGCACCTGATTCACAGTAACAGCATTTCGATTTTCGTCTTCTTCAGTATGTCGTTAGCAGATACTGCACACAAACTAGTTACATGCACACTTTGAAGGGGATTCTCTGCGGTGACGTCTGGCCGTTCAAAGCCAAGAAATCGACTTGTCTGTCGATTAATAAACCCAGTCGGATGTGGTATTCGTCAGTAAACCATACATTTAAAAGGAACATTGGATCATCGTAAACTATTGCTAACTTTGAAGCACAAAACACCTCTCGCCTGCTTGTCTGCATTATTCAAACTTCGTCCAATCTATATTTTATAGGCGAAACCCCTAATTTTCTTGAAAATTTTTCGGGTAGACGTTTGACCAAAATTCATCTTCGTAGACGTTTGCCGGACACTTTTCCTTGGAGATTCTAACACCTGTTCCAAGAGACTTCCTTAATTCGCATTAGTTGTTAGGTAACTGGACGACCAGTGCAGCCTTTGCGTTGTGTTGGAACACTTCCTGTGCGCCGAAATTTTCGAACGACTCTTAACTTAACATATCCTATTAGTTGGTGGTGGCTTCTGAAAATTGTCTTCAAATTGATTGGCAACCACTAACAAACTAGGTCTATTCGACCGCTCAGTTCTATATGAGCGAAAATAATGCTCAACAATAAAAACAAATCTTACGTTGTTATCATTACTTTGAATCTTCTTGACATAAAATTCTTCTACT
Organism: Elmis aenea; assembly: GCA_947652605.1. Lineage (NCBI taxonomy): Eukaryota > Metazoa > Arthropoda > Insecta > Coleoptera > Elmidae > Elmis > Elmis aenea. Next base: position 28,305,813 of record OX393583.1, on the reverse strand, counting down.
TCTTCTTTTCCTAACGCCTTTTGCCTTACGGCGTCGGCCTTTGAGTTGAGTTACATTCGAATAGACATATTGTTGAATTTTTATGACAACCATTGCCACATATTATATCACTTGATGCGTTTACATTTTAAAGGCTACTAAATGTCAGTGTCCTTGGTTCTGGCGCATATCGTATTTTTCTGTGAAACCTTTGGAGAATCGTTGGTTACATCACACTTACTTACTTCCTTACTTACTTATCTGGTCCTCTTCTACCTTTCAGTGTAGAGGGTTTGGAGTAAAGTATTGCCTTTTCTTTCACAATCGCTTCACTTTTTTCTCTACCTTGCAACCTCGATGTCACTGTTCCTCTCACTTTTTTTCTTTGTTAATATATCAGACACTTGGTTATCCCATGTTTTTCTGGTACGTCCTCTTTCCTTTTTCTTGACCTTAACTTTCCATACTTTCTTTGCCGTCCTTGTGTCCAGCATCCTCACCATGTATTCCCATGTGTCTATATTTTCTTGTAATGACTCTACCCAGGCGTTCTCTTATTATACCATTCTTTATTTTATCCCTCTTTGTTATTCTTAGTATTCTTCTCAGGAATTTCATCTCACAGGCTGTCATGTCAGCATGGATTTATGTCTATCTGTTAGATTCTATGACTGCTGTCCATATATCAAGACTGGTACAAAAACTGTATTGTAGGTTTTAACTTTTGTTGGTCCACTAACTTCCCTCTTATTTATGAAGGGCTTTGGCAATGCATAGAATACCTTGTTGGCAGTGTTTATGCGGTTGTTTATCTCTTTTTATTACGCATTACATTATAAACAACAAAATTTTTAAAAAATATAAAGTGCCTAGTTCAATCTCAATATCTTAAATTCTGGCATTGAACAAGCTTCTAACACGTTTACAACATTTCACTCAACAGCCACAACCATGCGCTAGTATTGAACGCAGGGGTTTGGAGCAGTCCAATTTTTTAGTTGCTCCGCTCCAGCTCCGCTCCGGCATCAAGATGCCTGCTCCAGCTCCGCTCCGCGCTCCAAATATTAATAAAATAGGTTTTTTTATTTAAAAATTTGCTTTTTATAACAAAGCTAAAATTTTATGAGATATGTGGAAATGGACCAAAAATTACAATATTTGACCCTAAGAAACAAGTGAAGTTAAACAAATGAATAAATTGTTGATCTTCAAAAGTTAAAAAAAGAAAAAAAAGTTCTTTAAAATTTTTCAAAATTCAAATACAAAATAATAAAAATTAATATTCAGAAAAGTTATATTATAATAATTTTACTTCAAAAAAAAAAAATTTAGTTTATTTATTATTTTATTAAATATTATAGGTACCCATGAGAATAATTCGTAAAAAAAAATTCGTAGTTTATAATAGTAAAGTGGAGCAGTGGACCAATCAAAATTATTTGCTCCGGGCTCCGCTCCCGCTCCGGACAAAAACCCATTGCTCCACTGCTCCGCGCTCCAGCTCCGCGCTCCGCTCCAAACCCCTGATTGAACGTATAAAATTTGTTGTGATTGTAGTCAATACACTTGTAAACATTTTAGAACGTCCGCTATATATCGACTTCTATATTTTAGCAGCATTCAAGTGGCTGTATCTATATCAAAACGTTTTTTCCTTCGAACTGGACTGACGATCGATGGCGCGGGTAAAATCTCATTTAACTTAATGTCAGGAAATACAGCCAATAATTTGTTAGGCAAAGTTTGAAGAGACTTAAGCTTTTAAAATTACGACGATATATTTTAAGCGCTTTTAAAGATTACAATTATTTGCGAAATCTTTTAGCACAATTCATGTTTAAACGAAGAAAAAGTTAATGGTTGATTTTCTGTCAGCAGTTTTAAATGACAGCGGTTTAATTACTGTTTTTCTCATTTACACTAAAATTTGTTCAAGTCGAAAAGAAGTAAAGCAAAAAAAAATTAAATGCTGCCTTGGCCATGCGTAGTAGATGATTGTACCGTGATCGTAAAAACTTTGTATTAATTTTGACGGGTTTACCCATCCTGACAATTTCCATAATCTACAAGATCTGCTCCAAAAATAACCAAACCTTGTTCAAATAGAAAAAAGTAGTGGCGCTATCAACACAAAAATTTTGCTGTCGAGAAATACATCCCTAATTGATATTTTATCTAAATTTTATGCCATTCGGATCATTAGCAGCCGAGTTATAGCGCCCAAAGTGATGGTATATTTTGTACAACGGTCAAAACAGACGTTCAAACATGAAGCCAATATTAAGTTGTATTTTAAACTTGATAAAACATTTACCGAAACGCATCAATTGATGCAAAACGTGTATAGCGGTCATTGTCTATCTCGTACTCAAGTTTATGATTGGTTTAGGCAGTTTGGGGAAGGTCGGGAGGACATTAACGATGGCGATCGTCCAGGTCGTCCGAATCCAGAAATTACTAGTGCGTTAAGCGATCAAAATTTGTTTTCGAGTGTCATGACAAATTGATGAAAATTTTTCACAAAAAATTATCTTCAGTATTTTCATCTCAGTGGCTTCGTTAATAAGCAGAATTGGCGCATTTGGGCTGATAAAAATCTAAGGACGATTGTTGAAACGCTGATGCATCTACAAAAGGTAACTGTTTGGTGCGATGTTTTTTTTTGCTTGCGGAATCATTGTACCGTTTTTCTTCGAAAATGATGCCGGGAATTCTGTTACGGTGAATGGTGAACGTTACCGTGCCATGATAACCAACTTTTTATGGCCTGAATTGGATGCTATGGATTTCGACGATTTGTGGATTCAATAGGACGGCGCTACATGCCACACAGCCAATGCAACAATGACTTTATTAAATGAGAAGTTCCCAGATCGCATTATCTCTCGAAACAGCGAAGTCAATTGGTCACCAAGATCGTGCGATTTGACGCCCTTGGACTTCTTCCTTTAGGGTTATCTCAAGAGTAAGGTCTATGCCAACAAGCCAACAACAATTCAACAGCTGAAAAATGAGATACTAAGGTATATTGGTGAGATCGAGGAGCAATGCAGAGATTTCATCAAAAATTTTGACCATCGTGTGCCGCCGAAGCCATGCTGAACATTTTGGCGATATTATCTTTCATATCCAGGGTGTGTAAAAATTGGCGGAAGCGCTACACGTGGCGATGTTCTTCGTAAAATTCTAAGTCAAAAATCTTTATACGAAAATGTTGTACCATGCTTGCTGTGTCTGCAAGAGGTCCTCAAAGTTTTGATATTTAGTCTTTTAATAAGCGCTATTATTTAATACTTGCAAATGAAAAAGCTGCAATTTGGAATAAAAATAAATTTCGAATAGTATTTTTTCCTAGATATTGTGTTCTTCCTTTCAAAAATTGGTGTTGAAAATATGTAAATCATTGATTTGAGTGAAAATAATACATATGGCAACATTGCCATTAGCTGTCATCTCTGTTTTTCTCGTAATTATTTCTAGTTTGTGTTTTACGATACCCAAAAGTTTGCAGCTATGTTTAAATTGTAAAAATTGCTGATAAAAAATATCCAAACGCAAATCAATGTATGCAATGATGCCAATTTTTTTTTTCTTTAAATGGTTCCTGAGGCCATAGGAAGCATGGTACAACATTTTTGTATCAAGATTTTCGACTTAGAATTTTACGAAGAATATCGCCACGTGTAGCGCTTCTGCCGATTTTTACACACCCTGTATAGTTGCCATGTGCCAAATAACATGATTCAATAAAGAAATCAAAAAAATGTAACAAATGAGATTGTCTTATTTACTGTTAACATCTTTCCGTCTTATTGGAACACCCAGTTCTAGATTTCTGTACCCAATTGCAGTGTTCAGATGTTTATGTTTTTCTTTAATTCATTTACCTATCTTGTCCATAAATATTATAAATAATAATGGGCTAGGCTGTCTCCTTGTCGTATTCCCCTGTACATTCTGAATTCATTTTATCTTTTTCCTGCAATTTGTACTTTAGCTCCAACTGTCTGACATGTGCTTCTTATTGCGTTTATTAAATTTTTAGGTATTTCCATTTCTCTCAGGGTTTTCCATCTTTCTCTTCTGTCCACCGTAAGACTTTTTGGAGTCTTTAAATTTTAATGATAGTTCTTCTGGTTTTATTTTTCTTTCCATTGTATTCCTTATAATAAATATGTTATAACTTGTCTGTCTTTCTGATCTAAAATTGTTTCTAAAAATCATAATAATTTGTTTATTTTTATTGGTAAATAAGTTATTGCGCCAACTTTTGGACATACTATTTTATTTTAAAGAATTTTCTGAAAACTAAGTGTCTTTGTACGATTTATCGACGCACCTCGCACAAAATTACTTATAAAGTAATTAACCACATCCAAATCTGATGACGCGGCTTGGAAACGAAAAAAAAGACTAACGCGCGTTTAATCACGTTCAGATTTTTTAACCGCCTAGTGCGTGATTTAAAACGCTTTTTACATGAAATCTGTTTTTAGTGGGAAATCGATTCATGAGCAATTGATTGTATGTTACATCCGTTCCTAGTGACCTAGGTAATTACTTTAAAATGAGGGTAGGAAGGAGGCTGTTAAGTTTAATGAGGATCGAGGCGTGCTGCGTTCCGAATGGTTTCGGGCGTTCTCAGGTCTTTGTGTCAAAGTATTAAATATCGCAAATTGAGAAGATCTCGGAGAGTTCTTGAATACACCGTACTTTTGTTTTAAATTGGGTAACGACTTCCTCTTGAAATAATCGTAATAATTCATATAAATATGCAGCTTCATTAGTTTGAACGTACCATCTCCATATTATAATTTTTGTATTGGAAGAAAACTTAATGATTCGACGCTTTTTTGTAGAAGAAAAGCATTTGGGCTAAAAAAACACAGATTTTTTCTTGCATTTTATTAATTGCTCTATCTATAAAACACTTTTTTATAAAGTTTAATATACCGACAATTTCTGTAAAATTTCCTTTATGGATTATAATTATTATTTTTTTCATTTTTTCTTTATATTTTCTATCATTGGCTATTATTATTATTATTAATATTATTATTGTTTCTGCAAAAGTGGTACCCTTTCGGGTGCCTGTGCTGTGACCTATTGGTCTATTGTACTCTTTGGTGATAGCCCCTTAAAAGAGTCCTGTGTTTTTGACAAACTCCAGGAGCTTCTTTAACTGTATTTTTCTTAACTTAAATTTTGTACTTTTAAAAATTGATTGTGGCTCCTCTCATACCAAGGAATAATTCATCTAATTTAAACAAACCTGTACCTCTTATAATAAGCGAGATCCCCATGCTTGAAATGTAATCTGGGACACCCTGTATATATCTCAGTAAACATCCACTTTAGGGAAAAATGTTTTGTATAAAAGTTGTTTGTTACTTTCCACCATAAGACAAAAAGATTATTTTTATTTTGAATAACAAAAGCGCAATGAAAAACAATAGATTTTTTAAAATCACAAGGTACCATTATATTAAACCTATTCGATAGAGATTGTTTTTCTCTTTTTAATGATGCAAAACTTTAGTACCCTTACTTAAGTAACTTTTTGAGAAAAACGCAAAAATTATTTTAATTGATTAGTATTAATTTCGAACAAAAACATCATTATAACTAAAAGTTTTTCGCGAAATCTACAACAAGTTAGTGTTTAAAACTGTGAACCATTTACAGCTTGGCAATGATAAACTCGGTTTTTAAACCCGTTAATAACATTCCCAACCATTTCAGGTGTAATTTCTCTGACGATCTTTTAAATTATTGATATTCTCCGGCCTCTTAGCATAGACTTAATTTTTAAGGTGACCTCATCATTAAAAAGAGAAACAAACTCTCTATCAAATGAGTATAAAGTAAGGATACCTTTGCCGTAAAAAATTCAATTGTTTTTCATTGCGCTTTTGTTATTAAAAAAAAACATTATTTAAATTTTGTCTTATGTTGGAAAACTAGATATCCAACAACTTTTGTACAAAACATGTTTCCCTAAAGTGAGTATTTACTCAGATATACAGGGTGCACCACGACCCTGAGATTCTTCGATAGCTCCTTTATTACTGAAAATATCAAAAAATGTTTAATACAAATATTGTGCGAACCTATTTTCTACATAACATAAAATTATTTTTAAATATACAGGGTGTTTCGTTTGATCGGCACATATAATATTTTTTTTTTTTTTAAATAGAACACTGTATATTTTTACATTTTTGGATTTCTCTTAAAATTTACTTAAAAAAATGTATGAGGTTATATGGGTCTTAAGTCAACCGTTTTTGTAAAATTTACATTTTTATAAAATTTTTGAGCAATTTTTTTTAACATTAAAGTTATTTAAAAAAGCGGTAAAATTTCGTTTAAAATTTAGATTGACAATAGATTAATTAACACTTTCCGCTAGCTACATTTTAAAAATATTATACAGGGTGTTTTTTACGCTTGGTCAAACTTGTGAAACTTTAAACATCGATAATTCATTTTTCTTAAATGCAACACCCTGTATATTTTTACATTTTCTTGTAGAGAATTTAATTGTCTTTCGAAATTATTAAGCATGTCCTATACCTTAAGTTAATATTTTTCGAGCTATCTCGATTTTTATTAGTATTACTAAGGCAATTAAAATATTTTAAAGTGGGCCATAGACGTAAGTCGTAATTTTTCAAAGAATTTTTAATTAAAAGAATTAAAAAAACTCCAACTTTAATTTTAGTCCAATAATGTACCCCTTTTCCCCGAAATTTATCGTATAAATTGTTTAAAATTATATCCTTGTTCATGTTCTACGCACAGCCGTAGATGTTGTCTCAAAGACTCTAGCACTCTCGATAACATTTCGGGGGTTATACCATTAAAAGCAACACAGCAAGTAATGCAGTTGCCGAACACAGAATATCGTAATAGATGGATAGGGCGAGGTAGACCAATCTCCTAGCCACCTAGGACACCTGATCTTACCCCTATAGATTTATTTTTGTGGGGACCCATAAAACAGGTGTATCGACCCCCCAACAACTGCTGAAGATGTGCAGAACAGGATTCGTGTTGCTTTTGATGGTATAACCCCCGAAATGTTATAAAGGGAGCTAGAGTCTTTCAGACAAGGTCTACGGCTGTGCGTAGAACAAGGACATAATCTTGAACAATTTATACGATACATTTCGGTAAAATGGGGTACATTTTTAGCCTAAAATTAAAGTTGCAGCTCTTTTTATTCTTTTGTTTAAAAATTCTTTGAAAAATTACGACTTACGTCCATGGCCCACTTTAAAATATTTTAATTGCCTTAGTAATACTAATAAAAATCGAGATAGCTCGAAAAATAATAACTTTAGGTATAGGACATGCTTAATAATTTCGAAAGACAATTAAATTCTCTACAAGAAAATGTAAAAATATACAGGGTGTTGCATTTAAGAAAAATGACTTATCGATGTTTAAAGTTTCACAAGTTTGACCAAGCGTAAAAAACGCCCTGTATAATATTTTTAAAATGTAGCTAGCGAAAAGTGTTAATTAATCTATTGTCAATCTAAATTTTAAACGAAATTTTACCGCTTTTTTAAATAACTTTATTGTAAAAAAAAATTGAAAGTGCTGTATCGCTCAAAGTTTTTACAAAAATGTAAATTTTACGAAAACGGTTGACTTATGACCCATAGAACCTTATACATTTTTTAAAGTAAATTTTAAGAAAAATCCAATAATGTAAAAATATACAGGGTGTTCTATTTTTTAAAAAATAAATTTTTTATATGTGCTGGTCTAACGAAACACCCTGTATATTCAAAAATAATTTTATGTTATGTAGAAAACAGGTTCGCACAATATTTGTATTAAACATTTTTTGATATTTTCATTAATAAAGGAGCTATCGAAGAATCTCAGGGTCGTGGTGCACCCTGTATAGCATATTTCATACATTTTGGACACTATATATTCCTAATAGAAACCAGAACCAAATATACAGGTCTTCTGGACTCAGAAACAAACTAATTGCTCTATAATTTTTAAGACTCTCTTTCTCTTCTGCCATTGTCCATGCGAACAATAGTAACCCCATTCCATTTCTCAGGCATTCCCTACATATTCCACACTTCCTGGCGTTTAAGAAATTCATTCTTTTCCTGCACTAGCTTTTCTTTTTAAAATTCCCACCAGTTCAACTTGCAGGGTATTTATTAAACCGAATACATCTCCGGTTGTATCAAATAATTTAAATAAACCCTTCACAAAATCAATACGTCCGCGAATGTTTACCTAACAAATCGCGGGCATAAAATTGCGATTAAAATTATGCGAAGCGAAAACGTATCAATTGCCATAAAATATTTGCTGAACTTTTATTGGCCAATTTTGTTTCATTTGTTTGGGGAAAGCCGGTTTGAGTGTGCTGGAAACAAAAGCGCTGACTCTTAATACTCGTGTATCGCGATTCAGCACTGGAACGGTTCCAGTAAAATTTAGTAGCGTTTTATATTTGTATTAGCATATTACACTCTTGCTAAATATAAAAGCTTATACTTTTTGGGGGTTTCGTTATGGACCAAAGATATTTTAACCCAATATCGTTGCGTTCATAAATGTTTTTCAATGAAAAGCAATATCAAACTACTAGATACATCACACTTTTTTGTAAGTTACATACAGGTATCATATATAGGACTTTACCATAGGATGATTGTGCTATAGGGACGCTAACCATAGGATGATTGTGCTATAGGAACGCTAAGTTTAAGATGCATATTGTTAAGCTACAAAAAATCCATATAAAACTATAGGAAACCAGACCACCGCGATATATTTAATCTTTCTCAAAGGAAGCGGAAATGCTTACCAAAATAAAAATGTTAGTGAATAATCTTAGGTAGCTTTTGATTCTGAACAACTTTTATATTTACACTTTTGTCGTAAAATAATCAGAGGAGCCAATATTTGCAACTATATCATTTTGCATGGCAAAGTCTTTTGTACGATACTTTCAGTCAACACCCTGTATATGTTTGGAGGACAGTATTGAAAACAATTTTAAGTTCAGATGAAAAAGGCACTAAAGACGTTTTAACCAAACTAGAAAAGAGCTTGGTAGAAAGGTTATTTCACATTCGTCCTATTCTCCTGATCTTGCTCCTACCGATTTTTTTGTTTACTGCTTTTTTGTCAACAATCTCCAGTTAATCTTCTTTAAACATATTCCCTTGAAAATAGTCCTTCTATTTTCTAGCATATTCGTCAAGTTACCAGTGCCGGATTTTTGTATTATAAAGGCGCTTGGAAACGAGTATCACAAAGAAAGATTATTATTTTTACATAAAAATATTATTTTGCATATAAATAACGAATCTCAAATCATCTAAGACCTATTTTAAATTTCAAATTCGTTTGTTCATAATCTGAACCTCGCTTTGCTGTCAGGTTCGGCTATTAAGCTTTAAAATTTCTTTTTTAGCTTCATTTTCGAGGGTAATTTTTGTAGAGCTTATTTTTACTTATCTGCAGGTTATCCAAGTTTCATGTTGTAACGTTTTGTTGACCTTATCGGTTAAATAACTTTAGTTAAGCTAACTTTGAAAATAATTTGTTATGCATTCAGTCTCGAAGGGCGTTTTATGATCAGCGGTTGTGTTGGAAAGTTTTGTAGTTAGAGTTTCATCAATAATTTGTGGTTGGTTTATAAATATTAGTTTAATTATTTAACATTATTCAAAAATTAAGAGCAAAGGAAAGCCATATGCAACGAAAGCACGTTTTTTTTTTTACTTAAAAATTGATAGTAATAAAATTTGGGTAGAACATTTAAATTTGTAGCATATAGTCAAGTAAATAAAAATTATTGTTTTTGAGTCAAATCCATCTGCTTTATTTCTTCTTTTCCTTTATGAGGTTTTCTTGTTCCTTTCGGTGTCGAAGTATTTTCCCTAGTTCTTGATTATGTTTCTCCATCATTGTCTATTATTGGCTAACTGTGTTACATCTCTCGAGACGACTTCTTTGCCTTTTTTATGTCTCACTTCGTTTTTCCAATTTCGTTCTGGGAGTTCATTTATTTCTTTTTCCCTCAAACTTCGTTGTGCATCCAATTTTTGCGTGACTGCTTTCTGGTATCCGTAGAAGATGTTCCAGTCATCTTAACCCATTATTGCCCGAATTAATTTTTTTTCTTTTTTTTTTTGGTAATGTATGATATTCTTCATAAAAATAACACAAAATAATAGAATTCATTTATATTTTTCAAAAAAATATTAAGTATTACAGTATTTTGATGTGTTCCAATTTTGGAACACTGGGCATACAGTAAGGTATAATTGGAAATAAAACGTTTGCAAATAATAATGTATTATACAAGCAAAAACAATAAATTATTTATGAACATTTATTATTATAAACATTTCAGCGAACATGGAAACTTTTAAAACTTCCATCATGTAAATTGACACCGCATTTCTCACAACATTTAGTGGCATTTTTCTTGCTAAGCGCACATCTAATTTGCTTTGCAGCTGAAATTATCCAGTAATCGGATCCGATCATATCTTATTGACTCTGGAACTTGACTGCCAATTTATTCAGAGGATTTTGGCCTTCCTCCTCCCACAATGGTAGTTCCGTAATTTTTTAAATAGACTTGAACTATATTTCTTCTGAAATTCAAATTATCCATTTTGTTCTTCTCACCGTCCACTCCACCCATGTATTTGTTGTACATAGAAATGGCATGTGGTTGTGTAACAGGCAATTTCTTTTTTTCGGAGGATATCTAGCGATGAGCTTGGCCAATTGGGTGTACTGTATTGCAAGAACTCACACTAAGAACAACTCGGTTCATTCCAAGCGGTAACGGTAACATAATTTTTATATCCATGCAAAAGTCGTAGGTTCCTCGTTCTTTTTTTTCTTCATAGTTTTCACATAGGACATTTTTCTAATCGATTAGCCATTATTGTACCTGTATAGCCGAATCCCAATTCTTGTAAACGATGTACACGTTTCAAAGAATAAAAATATCTATCGGCATAGATTTTGAATGGAATATTAGGTAGTTTTGATAGTAAATTTATAACTACTGAACCACCAACGTGCGTATGTAATAAACATATTTTTTAGAAATTCACAAATTTCTTGATCAAAAAACAATTCAAAACAGGCCACTGGATCACATAATAGATTTGGGACTTGTTTAGGAGATACGAACGGTACAAAGCTACGAGTCAAATAATCTGTTTTTGACCAAATTCTTTCTATAACCCTTTTTCGATTCATCTGCTTTTGAAGCTCCGAAAGTGGAAGGTTGTTCTCATCGTCCGTTTCTGTGCCCAAATGAACAGTATCATCTCTTCTTGACTGAACTGTAGCTACAGCTTGAGCTTGCAACTGGCGTCCGCTGAGATGATTTATGTTTTTACCTTCATTTTCGTCAGCACTGTCTTCTTCACTGTCAACACCATCTTCTGGAGGTGTTATAAAAATGTCTACATCTTCCGTATCTTCCCAGAACTTCTCATCTTCCACCATTTCCAACAATTCTGCTTTAGTAAAAGGCCTACCAGAATTTTCCAATTCAGTGTACTTATTGTCCTGGTGTTCCAATATTGGAACATTTTTTTAAATATCAATTGTTAAAAAACTGATGATGTTGTATAGTTAAAAATAATGATAATCTATCTATAAATACTAGGCCTTATAATAAAAGTGTATTTTGTTGTAGATAATATATTATAAACAAAAATATACTTACTTTTTTAACGACATTTTTAGTAAATATTATTTACAGAATTAAATTAAAACTGTTCACTTAATATTGCCACTATTAAAATAAATGTGTTCAAACATGTTTGTTTGGTCTATTATCGTATTATCTGTAACGTATAACCATTTAAAGTGGGTGCAGAATGGCGGTAAATAGTAGGGGTAAAAAAAAAATGCCTATGTTCCAAAATCGGAACACCGGGCAATAATGGGTTATTGGGTTTATTCCCATCTTTTTATTTGTAATTCGCCTTGGACTTTTTCTGATTTTCTTGTCGCTTGTTTTATCAATTAGTCCACACCCTTCTATTTTTCTCAAAAATCAAATATTTTGCGTCTTTTAGCTTTCTTGTTGCTGCTCAAGTTTCTGAAATGTAAGTAAGAATTGGTAAGTACACTGCATTAAATACTTGCATCTTAGTTTCTTTTGAGATCTCCATCGTACTCTTATCAAGCATTTATTACTGGCGTGGTAAAATTTTGCCCCTGCAGCTATTTTATTATCTAGCTTAAATTTAATTTAGTAAAATACTACATAAGACAAGAACTAGTTGCAAAAATAACTCAAAAGTATGCATTTGTGACTTGTATTACTTTTTTCCCTGTGATCTCAAATTATTGGCCCACGAAATTAAAACAATTTGTGCTTATACTGCATCAAATACCTCAATTTATATTAGTTCACCCGCAATCCGCAATATGCGCTGATTTTCAGCATTGCCTGCGTACTAAATGAGGGGTCGTTCATGAATCAGGTCATATGTTTTGCAGAATTACATTCTGGTCCACTGAAATCTGACTAATTAAGGGACGCGCTATCGATTCTGTATGAGCAATTTGTTTAACCGGAGGTCAAGCGAACGGCCAAAGGGTTCAAAGAGTAACGTTACAAGAAAATTAAGTAAATTTTTTACGTTGATGAGGGGTCGTAAAAAAATATTTGCATTAGCAGTTCGAGATTGATAGGATTTTTAATTATTAATTAACAGCAGGCGATTCTCACGGGTCGTTTCCTGACTCTTATATCTAACTTGATTTATCTTACAGGGTGATTCAGTTTGAATGTCGCACACAATATGTTTTTAAAACTGTAATAAAAACCCCTAACAAATTTTGTATTTCTGCGAAGCGCTAAGAATTGTTAACAAGATGACATTCTTCTGTAATACAAGTTAAGTCGGCTGCTATCAATTTTTTTGTTCCAAATTAAAAGCATGTGTGTGTGATAGGGTTTCTCGGCTATGTCAATGACGAAAATGGTCACATCTGAAGCTCTGAAAACGCTCTTATGGTTTAAGAGAAGCCAATATATCAGGAACGTGTGAGTTTGCCGCGAATTTTGGTCGGATGGTGTTTCTGGACTGTGTTTCTTTGAAAACGATGCTGGAAGAGCTGTTTCGGCCAATGGATTGTGCTATAGAGACATGTTGATCAACTTTTTGTGGCCTGAGCTAGAGAATATGGATGTAGCAGTCCTCTACTTTCAACAAGATGATGCCACATGCCATACAACTAGCGAAACGTTTTTTTAATTGAGCTTTTTGTTCCCTGATGCATTCATTTCAAGAAATTGCAACATCGGCCATCAAGATCATGCGATTTGACGCTGTTAGACCTTTTCCCTTGGGGCTGTAATAAATGGAACGTCTATGCCCTTATTACGTAATTTGGCTGAAAACAATTGGATTACCCCACCAGACTTAGCTCTAAGTGGCTTTTATCTGATTTTGCATCTGAAGAAGTTCATTGCTGGCAGTTTTTTTAACGATGATGACGTTAAATGAGGAGCGCAGGAGTGGCTATCTTTTTCTATGAAGAGGGTAAAATGAAGGTGGTGTCCAATTATAGTGAATGTCTCAATAATGGTTTTAACTTTCAGTTAAAAAGAGCTCTTGGCTCGTCGGAAGTAAACGCAAGACTTGTTCTGAACTGCACACGGGCACTAAACGTGCTAGGAAGCAGAAATATTGTTGAATTGGTATGGTGCCCAGGGCACACTAATATACCAGGGAACGAGAAGGCAGATCGCCTAGCCAAAATTGGCAGCGAGACACCTTTCTTCGGACCAGAACCCGCAGTTGGTACATTCTGTGAAACAGCCAAGCGGTGTCTTAACGACATATTAATACAAGGGCATAATGCTGATTGGAAAAATGTTGAAGTACAATCCCATTCTGAGGCCATCGTGTCAATAGCCTCTAAAAAAAATTAGAGAAGAAATGCCCAGAATGAGCAGAGCTGACATCAGAGCAGCCACAGGACTCGAGCTAAACACTGTGAGCTAAACAAACACTTCTACATAATAGGGATCCCAGGGACCGATATATGCAGAGGATGTGGTGAAGAAGAAGAAACTCCTCTTCACGTAATATGCCAGTATGAAGAATTCACACCCTATCGGCGTAGGAATGGAAAAATCCAACAAAGAAGAGTTAAGAAAAACCCTTAAAAAAATCGTGGAGTTTTTCAAAAATACAGTAATTTTTTAAGGGCCTATCACCAGTGGGTACAATAGACTGACAGGTAGCAGTACATACTGATCATTCTTCTACATGACAATGCTTGCCCACGTGTCGCCGATGATGTAAAAGAAAATATACCGCGTATGAAGTGGAAAGTTTGACAGCATCCGCTCTACGGGCCAGAATTGTCACTATTTGATTGCCATATCTTTGAATGGTTGAAAAAAGCGTTAAAGGGTCACCGTTTCCAATCGGATGCAGCCGTAGGTACATACAGCTGTAAAAGAATTCTTTAAACAGCAGCCACAGGAAATTTTGAAAAAGGTATCCATCTCATGGTGACACAATAGGATACAACGCTTAACGCACTTGGTGACTTTATTTCCTTGTATTTATTAATAAATAATTTTTACCCAAAAGATGGGTTTCGGGTGAACGAGCCTCGTACTTCATCGTCTTAGTCTGCCTAATATTGTCTAGCAAATACCAAAAATAACGTTCGGAAAGGAATTCATGGGCCACAACATGATTTTCTTATTTCTAAATATCCGATTCGACCTCAATATTCGTCGTATTGACCCCGCATGGCTTGTTTAACATTTAATATTCAAACTCGTGGAGCTTTTGCTTCGGGATAGGGAGCCGATTTATTGAATTTCTCGAGGACATTTAACTAAATTAAATTCCGGATGATGTTAATAAAACTTTATTAATGCGATATCGGGATGAAATTTCATTAATCACGGATTTTATAATCGCGTCCGTCAATATTGAACGAACCGAGAGTTTTATTTTTATTTAGTTTCACTCCGGCGAAGTTTATAGTTGAAGTACGTGTTCCGAACATGTTTTGTAAGTTTAATGTAATAGATTTTTGTAAAATAATTCACGTGCGCTTGAAAATATCTTAAAAAACGTGTTAAATACTTGCCTTTGTGTATTTGTCAATAAAAATCAGGCATTATTGTACTCGCACGATAGCTCTTTAATTTTTTTTTATATAGGTACAGGGTGAGCAAAAAGTCTTTACCTGATTATAAAAAATCATATCATGGATGCTATGAAAAATTCAGGTTCGTCATTGTTAACATTTATAAAAATCAAGACGAGTTAACAGACACATTGTCAGAATCTGGGGGCCAGGGAATTCACACGTTGTGCTAGACTGGTAGAGCACCAAAGAGACAGCTGTAAGGTAAATGTTTGGTGCTGTCTCTTGTATGACAGGGTCATTAGACTTTTCGTTTTTGCTGAATCTACCATTTCAGCAAGCGTGAATCTAGACATGCTGGAACACTATGCTGTACCTCAGCTGGAAGAGTTACAGCCATACATAGTCTTCCAAAAAGATGGGACTCCTCCACAGTGGGGGCTTATGTGTCCGTCAGTTTTTAAATAAAAATAGAACCAAAACTTTACTGTTAACCCGTAGCGATTCTGGCGGAAACTAAAAAGGAGAAAAGGAATGATTGTTTAGAATGGGTATTACCTTTAATAATTAAAACATCAGGTGACTCCAATCTGGATATCGACGTGTTTTTGGTCCCTTCCCGACGATTCACTAGTACTCGATTTAGCAAAAAACTTCTCCAAATCTGTTTATCCATGCTTTTAAAAGTTTTTGTGACAAATATTGGACACTTGCACGAATTCCGGAGCATATATTTACTGAAATAATGCGACAAATATCGGTTTTGATGTCTATAGGATCTAAAGGATATATCTAAATGTTCAATGGCTTAAATATTACCCTAGTGTTCTTGTAAATTTAATTTCCAAAGACAATCAAATTTTGTTGTTGGCCACTACTTTTCAAAATAATTGTAACTTAACAGCTGCCATTTCGTTTCACTTAAAGTAGTTAAAATAATTGCTCGGGTACAGAAATTACTGGAGTGGAAACGGAATAGGGTCTTTGGGTATGCAAAGTAATTTAACTTAAAACTGGTGCCATAATAAGATTGTGAAACTATAGCTGTAGGTAGATTATATCGATATTACAAGCCTCTGTGTGCCAGAGGGCTCATAAATTGGCCATCATCGGTTTTGCAATAGTTCAGTGGATATCGATATTGGGCAAGATCAGTTTCCCGTGGAATTGACAATAGGGATAGAGGATAACCGTTTGATAGAAGTAATAAATTATCTAAATTACTGCGTGTATTATATAGGTCATATTACTATGATATTAATTGATAACAATGGCTGTAGCTAGGACATAATATGTAAAATGTTTATATAAATATTCTTGCATTAATGTAGAACAAGATTATATTTTAGACAAAAATTGGGAGATTGTGTTAATGGGTTAAATTATGAGTTTTAAATAAACATCGGTACCAACTACGATCGTTGATATGAGATTTGCGTATGTTTATGTAGGTAAATAATTAAAACTGCAATTGATGAAAAGATAAAAAGCTTAAAGTTAGTATTGCAATATAACAAGAAACAAGAAAGAATTAATCGTATCTACATTCCCTTAAATCAAAATACGATTTGGTAGTTTTTAATAGATGTATTGTTCATTTAACAAAGTCTTCCTCTGATTCTTTTCGATAAAAAAGGACTAATTAAGGCCTATACCAACTAAGAAAAAAACCGGATATTTCAAAGTTATTTTATTACTCTTTGAACTGATTTAGGATTTAGTAGTTTTTATTAAGTTTATTGTTTAGTGAACGATTCACCTCCAAGACTTCTAAATATGCCCTTTAATTGTTCAGCATGGCTTCGTAGACCCAAATTATAAAACTAGCTAAATGTTGTAAACAATGTATTTTAGTTAAAACATAATTTTATGCTATTATACAAATATGTTCCAAATAGTAACGGCAAAATTAATGTTTTGCTATACGTGTTAGAAATAAATACTAAACAATTAATATAGTTGGAGAGTATTTTTTGCGTTTTTCTCAAAAAGTTGCTTAAGTAAGGGTACTTAACTTTTGCATCATTGAAAAGGGAAAACAGTTCTCTATCAAATGAGAATAGGGATTATATGGGTATCTAGTCATTTAAAAAAATGCAATTGTTTTTCATTGCGCGTTTATTCGAAAAAATATAATTTAACTTTTGTTTTATGGTGGAAAACCACGTACCAAACAACTTTTATTCAAAACGTTTTTCCCTAAGGTGGAATTTACTGAGATATATAGCCTATTCCATGCCTTTTGAACATTATGAATATAATTTAATTAAATATACAATTGAAATGTCATTTTTCTACAAAATTAGCCTACTATTTAATATACCACGTTGCTCCAACTTCTTTACATCATCAGAAAAAAATGTTAAACAGGATAGTATTGCTTCTTCGACCACGTCATCACCCTTAAATCTTCGTCGTCTCAAAGCGTTCTTTAGGGATCCAAACACATGATAATCGGAGGAAGTAAGATCGAGAGGCTATATGGGGGATGCTGTAGAATTTAAAATCTTAATCTCCGAATGGTTTCAAGAGTTACAACGGTCATATGATAGCATGAATGAAAAAAAAACGCCTTTAGACAAAAGTTCTTTTCGATCGCTCCGTATTGCTGGCCTCGCCTCCTCCAAAATTGAACTGTATTGCTCCTACTCCGATAATGCTTTAAAACTGGTCCATTCATTTCCAAGAAGAGTATACGACTTTTCGGAGGGCGAAGCGGAGGGTTTAGATTTGAACTACCTCTTGACTGGAGAAGATGTTTAACGCCATTCTGAAGACTATCTCTTTCTTTCGGTCAGGTGATAATGCACCCAGAAAGGACGCTTTGAAAGGATGAAAATATGGGAGTGATGACGAGGTTAAAGAGGAGGTGCTAAGGCACAATTAAAAACACTTTTTTCTGTTGATAAAAAAAAAGTTGTGAAAAAAGTTTCGAATATGCAAAACAAATGACATACCATTTGTTTCTATAATTGAATTATATCTCTTAACATATTCAGTTTGCTGCATTTTTAAAACACCCTCGTAAAATAGCCTTGCCAATATCATTTCAAGTGCACGTAGCTGTAATTGACAAAGTTTCTCTCTTCGTAAATGTCCTATAAATATTTGTCGATAACCTTTTTGTTAATAACAATGTCTCCAGCGGTGTTAAGCTGGATGGACGGACCTTCAACACTGCTCCAAAGCGATTGATTTATCAGTCGGTGTCAGTTACACTAAACCCAATTCATCTCATTGTCATTTCTCCGGATTAAAATGTTTTATCACGTCTGCGACGGTTTTAAAGCGTTCGAGATCGATAATGGAAGCTGAATACCCAAGTGACCTTTAGTGGTTTAAACGGGACAATTGATCCTTCCAGGAATTCCTCCGTCACCCCACGCCGGCTTTAGTAGATTCCCTTTTACCACATCGTCTGTATAAAGTTACCCTCTATGATATTTTATCTGGCATTTCGTATTGATACAATAAAAACATCCTAATACCAGAGTTTATTATATCCCCTTACGTGCCACAAAAACGCAGAGGGCTGGTGTTGTATCGCTTTGTGCTGAACGTTAAACGTTAAATGTTGACGTTTTTGCAGCGTTGATGTTCAGCTATTTGGAAAACAGCGTTGATGTTTAAAACAAGCGAGTTTTGAAAAATGACCAACGCAAAAAAAGGACCGTCGACGATTTATCGCTGCGTTTTGTTCATAATAACGCTGGCGTTGTTAAGAGTTGTTCTTTGTTGCTCGTAGTATGTGTTTTGTTCTGTGAGCTTTAGTTGTTTTTTTAAATTTATACTACATAGCTAATTTATACTTATTTTGTGATTAATACGCATATATATACTGAGTGTCCCCGTTATCACCGCGAATATTTTAAGTGGTGATAGAGGACCTTTTTCTAAGAAAAAATTTCAAGTAAATTTTTTTCCCAAAATCAAATGCTAAGCTGATATCAACACTTACTTGATTTTTTTACACTTCTGCATTTATAAGACTCTGTAGCCGAAAATATCAATTTTATCGTAAAATACCTTAAAGCTTTTTAATAGACCATGAAGTTCTCTACAAAATTACCGGGAGTTTTTGTTTTTCGAAAACGATAAAATGCAAAACAATGCAAATCCATCTGGACGCAATAAAATTAACATGTAACCCCAAAATTACTTCAATAAGTGTTCAAAATGACCTCCATCATTTTCAATCACGTAATCGCACTCTCTTTAAAAGCATTTTTAAATACAAAACAATATTTGTAGGAAATTTTGTTTTTGCACTTCCTTATTTTTAGCTTTTCCGGAAAATCGGTTTGATTTAAAAAAAATTTCACTTGACCAAAGTTGTAGCCCATAAAATTTTCTATCCGGAATGGGCTGTCGGTTTTTTTTGTACAAACTTTCGTTTTAAAGATACAGCGGTTGCAAAGTCTAAGAAACAATTAAATTTTGTAAATTTTTTACATTTTTTGTACAAACTGCTTTATAACTCTCAAACCATTGCCTGTAGAAAAAAAATAAATAAAACTAATTTTCTAGAAAATTTCATAGTCTATTAAAAAGCTTTAAGGTATTTTACGATAAAATTGATATTTTCGGCTACAGAGTCTTATAAATGCAGAAGTGTAAAAAATCAAGTAAGTGTTGATATCAGCTTAGCATTTGATTTTAGGAAAAAATTTTACTTGAAATTTTTTCTCAGAAAAAGTCCTCTATCACCACTTAAAATATTCGCGGTGATAACGGGGACACCCAACATAGATAAGCAAATTCCCTTCTACCCGTAGGCATAGGGATAATACGCATACATATAATTTAAATACTAGGAACGAACAAATCGTAGGTAATATGGAAATGAACAGCAGAACAAACCAAAAACTTTTTTACAAAGTACTTGAAAAATTAAGAAAAGGAAAACAGCAAGTAATTAAACATGTGTAATCAAAAAATAATTAAATGTTAACCACCGACCGAGATATTATAGAAATATGGAAAGAATACTTTCAGCTTTTATCTACAAAAGAAGATAAAACTAGAACTGAGGAGAATCATTCTATGCCGGATAATATGGAAGAAGATACACATAAACAGAGGAAAAGTTGTGGAAGCAATAAAACACCTAAAGCAAGAGAAATCAGCTGGACATGACTGTATCACTCCAGAAATGGCAAAGAATGTAAAAAATTAAGGAATAGACATAGTAACACCTTACGGTAGCAAGGTTAACAGATTGTATACAGGGTGTCCCCATTATACACCGCCAAAAAGTAGATGTATATTCCTGAGTGAAAATGATGACCATTTGTCAAATATTTTGTTATCCGAAAATGCTTCCTTTCAAAGTTAGAGACCTCCAAAGTTGCAAGACAAAAAAATAAAAAAATCGATTACGTCCTAGCCGTTTAAGCTAGAGCTGTCAAACTTGGACGAAATGTTTAGGTGTTTCCCATTGACTTTGTGGGATAATTTGAAAGAAAACACGTAATTGGAAGCCTTAAGTCAAGCATGACATTAGCCAACTAAGTTTAGTAAAAAAAAATATTTGAGGTGTTTAAACAGAGTTTGTCGATGCATCTTTAGCGCTAATTTTCTCGAAAACGGCTACGTTTACAGCAAAAAACAAGGAGGGACGAATTTTTTCCTCTTAAGTCGTACTTTCTTATGGACGAATGACATTTTCAATTTTATTCCAGAGAAAAAAATTCTGAAGATGGTAAGCGGATGACCTGCCTGTAAATCATACTTCCAATTACGTGTTTTTTTTCTAATTATCCCACAAAGTCAATGGGAAACACCTAAACATTTCGGCCAAGTTTGATAGCTCTAGCTTAAACGGCTAGGACGTAATCGATTTTTTTATTTTTTTGTCTTGCAACTTTGGAGGTCTCTAACTTTGAAAGGAAGCATTTTCGGATAACAAAATATTTGACAAATGATCATCATTTTCACTCAAGAATATGCACCTACTTTTTGGCGGTGTATAATAGGGACACCCTGTATATAATTTAAATACAAGTAGTTTACAAAGTCTACATATGTATTTTCCTTAATGTAATACTCTATTTTTTTTTACGATTTCCCAAGTATTGCATTCTAATTTCAGATATCCAGTAAATTAATATCTGTAGTGCTTGGTGTTATCTTGGACATTATGTAAAACAGGTATTACTGCTATAATCAACGAAAAACAGTTGCTAATTTGCATAAACAAATGCATTTAGTCAACCCAAATATTATGAATACGCAAGCATGTGCTGTTTTGTTAGCGTTAGAGCGTATGACAGCTTAGACAAACCAATTTAAATGCTAATTCCCTTCATTATACATATTATGACGACGCCATTCGTCCTGTAGCGCTCCTGCGGTTATTGATGGTAGTAAAATTCAACATTGAAATTCACTCAAGTTCCTTTAGACTTCATCAATTATGGCAAAGACAAAGGTATATTTAAATCCTAGCGAACAATGGAATTGAGAGATTTATTAAAAGTAACGGCACGACTTTTCCAAAATTATTATCCAATAAAGTGTAGAAAACCATTAAGTTTATCAATTAAAATTTCTGAAGAAATTCATAATTGCTTAACGACCCGAGGCGATTAAACTTATATCTGTAATTGAGGACGATTGCTATTTCTCCTGTGGTATTATAAATGTATTTTGCGCAACTATTTTTATGGATGATTCCTTTGAATTAACGCTTGTTTGATTAAAAAAGGCGCAAATGCTATTTACATTTCAACAGCAAATATTCTGTCATCTGAAATGCGTTGATGTGATCAAAGGTAGAGGGGGATGCGCAATTTCGGACTTTAATTGTCCTGATAAATTCTTCGGTACACATCGACAGAGGAAGACATCAAAATTAAAAGTAAATAAATACTTCAACTTAAATAAATTTGAACGTGTTATAGCAAGCTACATAATAACATCGATAAAATTGGGTATATCGTCTTAAAAAAAACAGACAAATGTTATTTTGTTAAAGTGGGCTTCGGGGTCAACATTGGCAAATAAATGAACATGTAAGGAAACAATCTTTTTCCATTTATTTTAAATTCTGTTGCGATCTAGGCTTAGGCTCATAAGTAACTGAGTTTTATTCTTGGGATACTAAAACGTTAAGATCTAGAATCACCTATTAACGTCTCCTATCTGTTCTAACTTTAGGCACTCTATTGTTGTACACAAGCACTGACTGTTTTTTTAGCACCAATAGTGTCACATTATACAACCTCAAAGGACTTTTTCCTCTTGTCTCCTTACTATATTTGTTGCCGAGGTATTTGGCATTGTTGGATCTAACTATTTATGGTTACTGGAGAATGGTTTGTTGTTGAAATCTATATGGACTGACTTGGTTTCGTCAAGTTTTATTCTCTACCTTTTTGTACAGCTTTGAAACTTGTTGGGCTGCTTGCAGCTTGCTTGCTGTTTCTTTGTTGCTTTTGCCAACAGCTAGGATTGCAGTATCTTCCTTTCTGGCTCTTTCCTTTACGCAACTAGATAAACCAATTGCATACATTTACTATGTGGTATTTTAATGTTATTAGCGCCACAAGACTCTCAAAAGTATACGTAAACTGATCCATAACTTTCATTATTTGTTAAAAGATACATGCAAAGCCATAAGCAGTTCATTTTATGAAATTTTATAGCTCATCTCCAACTTGAGTGCCTTTTTAGCGTTAGAGGGCACTTGCATAATAAAGATACAGCTGAAACAGCACAATCTACTAACGCATGAATGATATAAGGGTTTAGGGGGGCAAATCGCGGTAACTAGATTACATAATTGAATATAACAATGTAGACCACTTTAACAGGACATTGTTTTAGGTTTTAAACGTGAATGAAACCAGCACAGAAGGAAACTAAAGAGTTCCTTCTAAAAATATGGGATCTTAAAGAAGATCTCACATTTTTAGTGTAACATTAGTATCGGAAACGTTAAAGTATTGCGAAAATCTTGTGTTTATCTTTAGAAATGCCTTAGTTTTGGTTCTATGCGATTGTTGGAGAAAGTGAAGCAAATTAACCGCTGTCGGAATGCTGTTGGTTCTCCGGGGATCGGACATAATTCATGGTAGGGTTCTAATATGCTGGCGCTAGTGTGGGAACGGCGTTGAAATGTCTTAAGAGAATTTGAGGGTTTGTGAAATAGACTTTGCTCAAGAAGTTTTACGTCAATTAAATATGAATGATGCATGAGCGTCTTTAAAGGATCGTGCAGTTTTAAAATCATTTGCAAAAGTGTCGTGGATACACAGGGTGTCCCCGTTATCGGCGCAAATATTTTATGTGTTGATAGACGACCTTTTTCTAAAAAAATTCAGGGAAAACTTTTTCTTAAAATCAAAGATATAAACACTTAATTGATTTTTTTACACTTTTGCATTTGAAAGACTCTGTCGCCAAAAATATCAATTTTATGCGAAAATATTGAAAGCTTTTTAATAAACCATCAAATTGGTTATAGCTATTTTTTGTCTACAGGCAATGGTTTAAAAGTTATAAAGCAGTTTGTTCAAAAAAATGTTGAAAATTTAAAAACTTTGTTTCTTACAAGGGAACCTCACTTGGTGGTACTAAAGTCGGTGGATGGGACTAAGATTTTCCGAAAGAAGATTGTGAATGAAGAAGAGTACCAACATTTTTGGCCTCGGCAACTTAAAACTTACCGTTGAAATTCAATTTTTATTTTTGAAAAATTGCACGAATGGTAAGTTTCCGGGGCCAAAAAAGTTGGTACTCTTCTTCATTCGCGATCTTCTTTCGGAAAATCTTAGTCCCATAAACCGACTTTAGTACCACCAAGTGAGGTTCCCTTGTTAGACTTTGCAACCGCTGTATCTTTAAATAAAATCCTGGAGTTATTCAAAAATACAGGACATCTTTAAGGGGCTATTACCAGAGGGTACAATAGACCAATAGACCAATAGGTCGCAGTACAGGAACCTGAAAGGGAATGCCACGGAAATTTATTTAAAAAATCTGCAACGTTTCCAATATCATGTTCCTTATATTGAATCATACACCTCCTTATATTTATTTACAATATTTTTAACAAGTATGTTTTAGATTATGATTCATCCTCGCACACAACAAACTTGTGTGATATCTACATAAAGAGGAAACGCTCAAATTTCCCACTATCCCTTATCGAATTACCGCCATACGGTTTAATAAAACTGTGGCACGATATAAAAAATTACACACCGCGCAAAAAGTACAGTTGAACAAGCTATCCCGCACATTCCGTAAAAAGTGACATTTAAATCGAAATCGCTTTTATATGGAGGTTGGTTTTATAGCCGCTAGTCACAATTTGTATTCTACAAATTGAAAAATGCTGTGAAATATATCGTACGGCTCCACAAGCGACGCCGCCAAAGTTCATCGGATTTGTTCACTTCGTCCGCAGCCCGCTACGATACACGTCCGCGTCTCTATTTAATACCGAATCGAGAGTGGATTTGTAAATCATTGAAGCAAACTGATGTATATCCGCTGTGCAAATAAATAGGATGAAAACGCTGAATTTGCAAATACAAGAACAAATAAACTGTGAATGATTTATTTTGTTTTAAACCCATTTACGGGTGTGGAACTAGCGGATTAATTATAAATCCCAGTCGGCTCGTGTATTGTTTGAAAATATACAAGTTCTGATTGGGTGCATATCTGAAACTATAAATTACGTTGTGATGAAACGTTTTTGTAATCCCGCATCCAAATTTTTGCCTGCTGTAGTTGTTCATAGCTTAAAGCTGTATTAAAGCTGTATAAATGGCTGTATTACACAATACAATTTCTTGTACAATTTGCTGTCAAAAAATTTTATATATAAACTGACACTTCGCGTATGTCAATTGACGACATTGTAACTTGGCAACAGCTGTACAATCTAGTATAAAAAAATTTGACAGCAAATTGTACAAGAAATTGTACAAGAAATTGTGTAGTGTAATACAGCTTTTACACTACACAATTTCTTGTACAGTTTGCTGTCAAAAAAATGTATACTAGATTGTACAGCTGTTGCCAAGTTACAATGTCGTCAATTGACATACGTGAAGTGTCAGATTACGACCTAAGACGTGTTGTAACTTGGCAACAGCTGTACAATCTAGTATAAAATTTTTTGACAGCAAATTGTACAAGAAATTGTATAGTGTAATACAGCCATTTACACTACACAATTTTTTGTACAATTTCTTGTACAATTTGCTGTCAAAAAATTTTATACTAGATATCACAGCAATAGCGGCTTCGATGTTAGCTTTGAGAGCGGGAATTGTCTGTCGAATATTGGCATAAACTTTCCATTTATTGTAGATCCAAATAATAAAGTCCAGTGTCCTCAAATCGCATGATCTTGGTGGAAAATTGTTCAAAGAACCACAAAATTGTATCGGAAATGGACTGATAAAATGATAAAGGTTCATGCGAGAAAAATAAACGGGAGTTTCAGAGTCGTAATAATATATTTTTAAACAAACAGACGGGAATGACAATACACCTAAGAAGTCATGAAAACGACACGACAGAACAGTTCAATACCGCAACGGTGGTAACCGGATGACGTCACACAATGACCACTTCATAGTCACTAAAACATTTACATCAAAAGTGTAACATAAAAATGTTTGAATTTTTTAGGATTATTGTGAACCAAAATAATCATTTATTAACAGCAACGGCTTACTTTCAGACCCAAATTAAAAGTTACAGTGAGATTTTGAATATTGGAGCGTTATTAACAAATTTAACGCGAACATCAAACAAATAACGTTGCCTTGATAGAGCAACAGATGAAAGCGAATATCTTAAAGCCCGCACCGTTGAAATGTCGAACCTGACAAGATTCTCTCAGCCGTGAAACTTGATACCCTTAGCTCGAGTAATTTGTGTAAAATACTAATGTTAGTTTAGAATTTTCTTGCCTTGTAACCGCTTAGCGGAAACTGGAAAATCTATGAGCGGTTTAGTGAGCCTACCCGGTGGAAAATTGCAAACAGAGTTCAAAATAAATCATTAAGGAGTTAACCAAGTTTTATTATACGTATGATAACAAATAAATAACTAATTAACGAAGTTGTCGGTCTGTTCTTATAACCGATCAATAATTATACGTCTTTTGAGCCCATTATAAAGCACTTCACAACATAATTTAAGCTGGGCGCTGACATGCAAGTATCACTTGTGCTACAGTTTGGTTTCTGGGGTTCTATGACATGCAACTGAAGGACAACTGTAAACTTAGACAAATAATAAGCAATAATATACAAGAAAGGAGAACAGACCCAATGTGAAAACTACAGACCAATCTGTTCAGCCCAAACTTGCTGCAAGCTATACATAAAAATCCTAAAAAAGAGACTAAGAGGGCACGTAGAATTAAAACTAGGAGAAGAACAAGCAGCTTTTAGGTCAGAGAGACAGACAACTGATACCATGTATATTATAAGGAATCTAATAGAATGAAAAATAGAAGAAGGAGTAGAACTATACTAAACATTTTTAAACTTAAAAGCAGTTTTCGATCCGGTGGACAGAGCAAAAATATGGAAAACCCCGAGAGAAATGGAAATACCTAACAATTTAAAAAACGCAATTAAAAACACACAATTATCAGACAGTTGGAGCCAAAGTACAAATTGCAAGACAACGATCAAATGAGTTCAGAATATATAAAGAAATAAAACAAGGAAACTGCCTAAGCCCATTATTATTCATAATTTTCATGGACAAGATAGGGAAACTGTCATGAGAGGGCACCACCAACAGGGGTGTCCAGGGAAGGGGGAGCCACGTACATGCAGCGACACATCATGACCACTACTCAATGTAACTGGTGTACCACAGACACATGATTATACAATAAAGATTATAATTAAAGTGAATTATTATTTAAATTATAACATGGCGCAGTCGAAGTCGAGCTTAACGACAAATAAAACCAAGTTAAATAAAAAACTGAAAAGAAAAAGTAAGAAAACAAAACAAACCTAACCTAAAAAAAAAAAGTGGAACCACGTGGCGGTATAAATTAAATAAATAAAAAATGGAATTAACACCGCCAAAATGGAACGCACAAGGAAACTTAGCCTATGAATGGAAAAAATTCAAGCAAAGTTTTACTATCTATTTGGAAGCCTCAGAGAAAAGTGATAAATCAGGCAAATTAAAATGCGCGTTATTGCTACACAGCATGGGACCGGAAATATTCAACACATTCGAGCTAAAACCAGCAGAAGCAGACGACCTTAATAAGGTGATAAAACATTTTGATGAATATTTCATACCAAAAGAGAATATTACATATGAAAGGTACAAATTTTTAACACGCAACCAAAAACAAGGAGAAACGTTCGAATCGTTCCTCACCGACCTAAAAGCACTAGCATCCACATGTGAATTTGGCGAATTAAAAGATTCGCTGATCAGAGATAAAATTGTGTGTGGTGTAGAAGATAATTCAATCAGAGAAAAATTACTTAGCAAAGGTAACCTAACCTTAAGCAAATGCATTAACAAATGCAAATCAATCGAGATTATGAAAGCACAAGCAAAAGTTATGAATAATGAAGTGGTTACCGTTGACCACGTTACAAAGAAAATGCAAATGAAGAACGAAGAAAAATCGGAGTATGAAGTTAAGACGAAAGTAATAAAAAACTGTTTAAGATGTGGAAAGACTCACAAAATAAAAGAATGTGCAGCCTATGGAAAAGAGTGTTATAAATGTGAAAAGATGAACCATTTTGGGAAAATGTGTAGAAGTAAAACCGACAACAGGGCTGACAAAAAACCAGAAGTAAGAAGAAAAGTATATGAAGTCGAAGAAGATATAGACGATGCCAGCATAGGAGTGCTCAACATCAGTGAAGTAAATGACTACAAGGAAAATGAATGGTATCAAGAGGTGATTATTAGTAATTTACAGCAGCCCAAAGGCATGTTTTTTAAAATCGATACGGGGGCACAAGTTAATGTGTTACCTAAAAATTATGTTAAAGAATTAGGTTTAAGTACAAACGATGTAACTTTCAGCAATACTAAATTAAGCACTTATACAGGTCATAGTTTTAAGGTTATTGGCAAATGTAACTTATTATGTTGTGTTAAAAAGTCCAAAATAGCTAGGAATTTAATATTCCACATTGTTGACACTGAAAATAAGGCAGCACCGATTATTGGTTTAAAGGGTGCAGAATGTTTAAATGTCATCAAAAGAATTGACAATGTAGATCTAGGTATTAACGGTAGCTCAGATAAATTAATATCAGAATATAAAGATTTATTTCAAGGCATAGGTAAAGTAAAAATTAAACCAGTGGAATTTAAAATAAAAGATAATGCCCAAGGAGTAGTACATACAAGTAGAAAAGTACCGTTCAAAATATTAGATGATTTAAAATTAGAGTTAGATTACATGTTAAAAAATGATATTATCATTGAGCAACAGGAACCCACAGAGTGGGTTAACCCAATTGTAATTGTTAAGAAACCCAAAGGCGGCATAAGAATTTGTCTAGATCCCAAAGAATTAAATGACGTTACGTTAAGAGAATATTATAATTTACTAACGTTCGAAGAAATTTCAGCAAAATTAAATAATGCCTGTATATTTACCCGATTAGATGCAAATAAGGGGTTCTGGCAGATTCCAATGTCGGAAATTAGCTCTAAATTATTAACTTTTATGACACCTTTTGGTAGGTACAGATTTAAGCGACTAGCAGAAACGAATTGAAGTAAAACATAAACAACAGAACACTGCAATTGGGTACAGAAATCTAGAACTAATTACGCTGAATAGCCTACTATACGCAGATGACGTGGTATTAACAGCAACCACTAAAGGCAAAATACGAAAGTAAGTGAACGCATGGACCGAAGGAAAACGCAAGAACAAATGAAAACACTTGCAAAAGATAGAAGGGCATGGTGGAAACGAACCCCGAACACGAAACCACCCCCCGACGCCTAAAAAGGCAAAAGGAGTCGAAAAAAAGAAAAAAAGAAAAGGAAACCCAATAATTTTTAAACACCAACTAGGATATTTAAAAGTTAAAAATCTGCTATTTTATTATTTCCTTGCGTATCTTATCTAACCGTCTATGGATTTTTTCCGAAAAATGAAAGCAACGTCAAGTAGCTCTGTAGAATATGAGCATTTTGTTTAATTAAACCATTTATCTTTTTTTTACACTCTGTTCCTTATTTTTAGCTTTTCCGGAAATCGGTTTGATTTTCCGAAACCTTCACTGAACCAAAGTTGTAGTCCATAAAAGTTGCTATCCGAAATGGGCCGTCCGTTTTGCGTACAATCTTTCGTTTTAAGTGTGTGTTTTTCTTAACATTTCTTGGTTGGCTTTTTCGATTCCCAAAAGTCTGCGTCGATAGTGTGTGAGTCCGTCACACTGGCATATTACGTGAAGAGGAGTTTCTTCTTTTTCACCACATCCTCTGCATATATTTGAGAACCCTATTATGTAGGAGTGTTTATTTAGCCCACAGTGTCCTGTGACGAGTCCTGTGGCTGCTCTGATGTCTACTCTGCTTATCCTGAGCATTTCTTCTGTCTTTTCTTTGGAGAACATTGACAACAATTGAAATTTATTTTTAGAGCCAAATTTTTGTTTGTTCGCATGAATATGTAGACCCGAATAAGGCAAGAACAGCAAACGCTAGTTTTTTTTTTTAGCTGATATGAGTCAGGAATACTATTCCAGGAGTTAAAAATCAACATATCTTCCTTCTCCAGGTCTTTCAAAGCAGTCAAACCAGTCATCGCGCTGTACGTGTGCGCCCGCACGTGGTATTTTGTGGAAGAGCCACACTCAACAGGTCAAAGAGCCGCATGTGGCACGAGCCGCGGTTTGCCGACCACTGGCATAGACGTTTAACATAGCGAAAACTGCTTTTACAGGGGTATCGTTTTTCGCGTTTTACTCCGGACCCTTTTAAAATATTTTCAAAAACTTTGCACCATTTCACTTGCAAAGGACGCGCGCATTGGTAAATAAAAGAATTTTGATTTTATCTCTGACGGTTTCATAACCAACGCGATCGTAAAAATTACCTTTTTACTTCCATATTTCAGTTTTTTCCCCAATTTCTCATATGTCAATCATCAATGGCATGTATAACTCTGGAAAACGTTTAGTTTTGATATCCTTGATGCATTTAACACCACCTTGATTATATTCTAGCGACAATATATCGTGACCCTTCCTTGTAAGATGGCTGGGACATCTAGTGCGCATGCCAGAAAGTTGGCAGGTGCGCAAATAAAGGATAGAAAATGAAAATTAAGCAAAAAGAAACTGGAGGAAGATTAAAATTGGGAAGACGGAATGGAGCAGAGACTTAAAGAAAGAAGATTCAGCTGGAGAGTTGCGCCAGAGTAAGCCAACTATAGAAGGAGGAGGATCATAATTAACAATAACGAAAACATACCACGACATCAAAAGGTACCAGAGAATCAGATATAGAAGGAGATGTATAGTTCAGGGGTGGCCAACCCGCGGCCCGCCTTGAACATTTTTCCGGCCCGCGAGATTTATTTTATAATGGCCAAAGTAGAAAAATAAGAAACTTACAGCTGCTTTTGAAAGCCGATTCAGTAATTTAGAGTTAGACAAATACAACAACATTTTTGAAATATATTCATCTCCCTTTCATGTTGAAATCGAGTCGGTCCCAGAATAACTCCAAATGGAACTGGTTGACTTACAGTGTAATATTGAATTAAAATACATTTTTGAAACATTAGAATTAAAAATAGATTTTTATAACACTTACGTCACAAAAGAGAGATTTTCCAATTTGAGAACTCTGGCACAAAAAGTTGTTAGCGCTTTTGGTTCAACTTACACCTGCGAATCGTTTTTTTCGAAAATGAAATTGACCAAACATAACGGACGCTAACCTGCAACACCAATTACGATGTGCAAATACCCAAATTGAGATCGATTTGCAAAAGCTAAGTGAAAGAGTGGAGAAACAAATATCGCACTAGTAAAATAAATATATTTTAATGATTTCATTTTTTTTATTTCATTTATATTTATATATTTTTATATTTAATTTTTCGTGTTATATATTTCTTTACAATGTACGTTTAGTATCATTATTATTATATTATCTATGTTTACATGGAAGAATAATAGTAAACACAATAATAATAACTCATTATGTTTGAATTTTTCACTCCAAAAAATGGCTATAGTGTAGGTATTAGGGTTTCTTTCTTTTTTTTTAAGCTCTTTTATATTTTCCGGGAAATGCTTTTTGTCCCAGGAATTCCCGGGATTTTAAAAAGCTGTTATTTTCGTTTATTTTGTGCTAAGATCTTTGTAATACTATCATAACTTATCAGAATTTTAAACTTAAAATATCTTTACTAACAGTAAATTATGGAAAAACTTTATTTTTATTTCAAAATAATTTTCCTCTTTTAGTATGGCACAAAAAAACCTGGTCTCCATGACAAAGTTAATATCTTCAAAATACTTTTACAGTTTTATTTTTGTGTACCCTGATAATTCAAAGCAAAATAGCTAATAAATGAAATTTTATTGATAATAACTAAGTTTCTTTGCTGCTAGATGCTCTCAAGACAATCTCATCTACATCAATAGAGACTGAGAGAGCATTTTATGCAGCAGGACTTTTTGTTAATAAATTAAGAAAAAGACTAATTGACTGAAGCACAGATCACCTTTGTTTTCTTAAATCACATTACAAAAATTCATTGTAAAAATTATACTATTGTATTTATAAATATGAAATTGCCATAGAAAGGTTATAATTTCCAAATGTATGTTTCTCTCACCAATATTATTGAATTATTTATAATAATCATGGAGCAAAATGTATTACATATATGATTTGGAGTTGTTTTTAAGTAATAAACCGCTCCGTTAATTTTTTGGGTTATTCATTTAAAAATATTGACATAAGTTATAACATCCCGGGATCCCGGGAAATCCCGGGACAAAGGTTGATTTCTTCCCGGAATCCCGGGACAAGCAAAATGGTCAAATATGAGAAACCCTAGTAGGTATCTAAATCTAATATGGGGATATATAATTTTAAATGTGGCCCGCGGAGTTATAATGCATTTCCAAAGTGGCCCGCAAGATCATTTGGGTTGGCCACCCCTGGTATAGTTATTCATATCCATAATTTGTTGTATTTCTACAAACAATGAAACATACACACACACAGCAACACAACATGACATCAATGTGTAAAAGCTTTCAGGGATTTTAAAACACAAATATCATTGAAGTAGAGTGTTTTTGCTATCTTTTTTTTTCTGCGCTACCGAATGGAAAAGTTTAAAACAATTTAAGCAATAGTATTGCCTTCTACAATTTGGTAATTATCATCGTATATCTTAAGTAATTTAAGATGTATTTAACATTAATATGCGGATGATCCCTCCAGTTAAAATCAGATTCACGAAATGTCCGTTTTAAATGCCCTACGCATTATCGATTTTGACTTGCTCGCTAAACTTGAGTTGTTATGTAAATATTAGGCTGAACTCCCGTTTACACAGCGTAAGCCTTTAGTTAAATACAGTATTCAGACTTTAAATAAACACGCGCTCACTCCAACTACAGAAACTCAAACATTTATCCGACAACGTTATAAAGCTACAACCGTAGGTGAATGGAAAATGTTTGCGGAACATTTATGTTGCTGCTTACATCGTTAAGTTTGGTGTTTGAGTAAGAAGGGAAAAAGGCGAAGTCGGCCAAGTTGTGTATCAACAAACAGTTGACTAACGAGCGAGTCGAAGGAGAGTAAATGGTAGCGTTATGGAGAGGTTTTAGTCAGGGTTGGAATAATTAAATTTGTATGTTGATGGAGAAGCGCACATCGTTGATTTGGCATTTAAAATTTTGTTTGATTATACAGGGTGACCGAGATTCAAGCTAGACATGAAAGTCTTGTTTATTTTAAGAGCTCTAAGGTTGGTTAAATCAAATCCAAGAGGCGTAATTTGTTGCTGAATAAGGATCTGGATAGATTAGCATTCACCAGTTTTTAAGGAAACACAATTAGATTTTTGGGTCATTGAAAAGTTATCCGCACTTGGCTATATTAACATTTCTGCTAGCTCCACTGTTTTATCAGCGTTTCCCTTTTAACACATATCGGACCGGCCCCGTTAATCTACGCTTCTCTGAGGTGCGTGAAGGTGGCCGCGACTTTTTCGAAAGTGCAATTTTTTTAAATTGCATTAATTAGCGCCTAATTAGCGCCAATTGGCGCCGTAGTTTTAAAAATTAGCGCCCTTAAAATAAAAAAGTTACACGCATTTTAAAAAAGTCGCGGCCAACTTCACGTAGCCGCGACTTTTTCGAATATGCAAATTTTAATGATGCCATCAATTAGCGCCTAATTAGCGCCAATTAGCGCCGTAGTTTTTTGAATAACTTTGTAAATTACATTTCAAAATAGTTGAGACAAACGCTATTATACTAAGAAAAATAAACTCAATAAGATACTAAAATTTGAACAGAATCGTAAGAGCCGTTTTCGAAAAAAAATTTCAAAATTTTTAGTTTTTTAAATAACTTTGTAAATTAAATTTCAAAATAGTTGAGACAAACGCTATTATACTAACAAAAATAAACTCAATAACATACTAAAATTTGAACAAAATCGTAAAAGCCGTTTTCGAGGAAAATTTTCAAAAATTTTAGTTTTTTAAATAACTTTGTAAATTAAATTTCAAAATAGTTGAGACAAACGCTATTATACTAAGAAAAATAAACTCAATAAGATACTAAAATTTGAACAGAATCGTAAGAGCCGTTTTCGAGGAAAATTTTCAAAAATTTTAGTTTTTTGAATAACTTGGTAAATTAAATTTCAAAATAGTTGAGACAAACGCTATTATACCAAGAAAAATAAACCTAATAACATACTAAAATTTGAACAAAATCGTAAGAGCCGTTTTCGAGGAAATTTTTCAAAATTGTTAGTTTTTTGAATAACTTGGTAAATTAAATTTCATAATAGTTGAGACAAACGCTATTATACTAAGAAAAATAAACCTAATAACATACTAAAATTTGAACAAAATCGTAAGAGCCGTTTTCGAGGAAATTTTTCAAAATTGTTAGTTTTTTGTATAACTTTGTAACTTAAATTTCAAAATAGTTGAGACAAACGCTATTATACTAAGAAAAATAAACCTAATAACATACTAAAATTTGAACAAAATCGTAAGAGCCGTTTTCGAGGAAAATTTTCAAAATTTTTAGTTTTTTGAATAACTTTGTAAATTAAATTTCAAAATAGTTGAGACAAACGCTATTATACTAAGAAAAATAAACTCAATAACATACTAAAATTTGAACAAAATCGTAAGAGCCGTTTTCAAGGAAATTTTTCAAAATTGTTAGTTTTTTGAATAACTTGGTAAATTAAATTTCAAAATAGTTGAGACAAACGCTATTATACTAAGAAAAATAAACTCAATAACATACTAAAATTTGAACAAAATCGTAAGAGCCGTTTTCGAGGAAATTTTTCAAAATTGTTAGTTTTTTGTATAACTTTGTAACTTAAATTTCAAAATAGTTGAGACAAACGCTATTTTACTAAAAAAAATAAACCTAATAACATACTAAAATTTGAACAAAATCGTAAGAGCCGTTTTCGAGAAAAATTTTTAAAATTTTTAGTTTTTTGAATAACTTTGTAAATTAAATTTCAAAATAGTTGAGACAAACGCCATTATACTAAAAAAAATAAACTCAATAACATTCTAAAATTTGAACAAAATCGTAAGAGCCGTTTTCGAGAAAAATTTTCAAAATTGTTAGTTTATTGTATAACTTTGTAACTTAAATTTCAAAATAGTTGAGACAAACGCTATTATACTAAAAAAAATAAACCTAATAACATACTAAAATTTGAACAAAATCGTAAGAGCCGTTTTCAAGGAAAATTTTCAAAATTTTTAGTTTTTTGAATAACTTTGTAAATTAAATTTCAAAATAGTTGAGACAAACGCCATTATACTAAGAAAAATAAACCTAATAACATACTAAAATTTGAACAAAATCGTAAGAGCCGTTTTCGAGGAAATTTTTCAAAATTGTTAGTTTTTTGTATAACTTTGTAACTTAAATTTCAAAATAGTTGAGACAAACGCTATTATACTAAGAAAAATAAACTCAATAAGATACTAAAATTTGAACAAAATCGTAAGAGCCGTTTTCAAGGAAAATTTTCAAAATTGTTAGTTTTTTGAATAACTTTGTAAATTAAATTTCAAAATAGTTGAGACAAACGCTATTATACTAAGAAAAATAAACCTAATAACATACTAAAAATTGAACAAAATCGTAAGAGCCGTTTTCGAGGAAATTTTTCAAAATTGTTAGTTTTTTGAATAACTTTGTAAATTAAATTTCAAAATAGTTGAGACAAACGCTATTATACTAAGAAAAATAAACTCAATAACATACTAAAATTTGAACAAAATCGTAAGAGCCGTTTTCGAGGAAATTTTTCAAAATTGTTAGTTTTTTGTATAACTTTGTAAATTAAATTTCAAAATAGTTGAGACAAACGCTATTATACTAAGAAAAATAAACTCAATAACATACTAAAATTTGAACAAAATCGTAAGAGCCGTTTTCGAGGAAATTTTTCAAAATTGTTAGTTTTTTGAATAACTTTGTAACTTAAATTTCAAAATAGTTGAGACAAACGCTATTATACTAAGAAAAATAAACTCAATAAGATACTAAAATTTGAACAAAATCGTAAGAGCCGTTTTCAAGGAAAATTTTCAAAATTGTTAGTTTTTTGAATAACTTTGTAAATTAAATTTCAAAATAGTTGAGACAAACGCTATTATACTAAGAAAAATAAACCTAATAACATACTAAAAATTGAACAAAATCGTAAGAGCCGTTTTCGAGGAAATTTTTCAAAATTGTTAGTTTTTTGAATAACTTTGTAAATTAAATTTCAAAATAGTTGAGACAAACGCTATTATACTAAGAAAAATAAACTCAATAACATACTAAAATTTGAACAAAATCGTAAGAGCCGTTTTCGAGGAAATTTTTCAAAATTGTTAGTTTTTTGTATAACTTTGTAACTTAAATTTCAAAATAGTTGAGACAAACGCTATTATACTAAGAAAAATAAACCTAATAACATACTAAAATTTGAACAAAATCGTAAGAGCCGTTTTCGAGAAAAATTTTCAAAATTTTTAGTTTTTTGAATAACTTTGTAAATTAAATTTCAAAATAGTTGAGACAAACGCCATTATACTAAGAAAAATAAACTCAATAACATACTAAAATTTGAACAAAATCGTAAGAGCCGTTTTCGAGAAAAATTTTCAAAATTTTTATTTTTTTGAATAACTTTGTAAATTAAATTTCAAAATAGTTGAGACAAACGCCATTATACTAAGAAAAATAAACTCAATAACATACTAAAATTTGAACAAAATCGTAAAAGCCGTTTTCGAGGAAAATTTTCAACATTTTTAGTTTTTTTGTATAACTTTGTAAATTAAATTTCAAAATAGTTGAGACAAACGCTATTATACTAAGAAAAATAAACCTAATAACATACTAAAATTTGAACAAAATCGTAAAAGCCGTTTTCGAGGAAATTTTTCAAAATCGTTAGTTTTTTGTATAACTTTGTAACTTAAATTTCAAAATAGTTGAGACAAACGCTTATATACTAAGAAAAATAAACCTAATAACATACTAAAATTTGAACAAAATCGTAAGAGCCGTTTTCGAGGAAATTTTTCAAAATTGTTAGTTTTTTGAATAACTTTGTAAATTAAATTTCAAAATAGTTGAGACAAACGCTATTATACTAAGAAAAATAAACTCAATAACATACTAAAATTTGAACAGAATCGTAAGAGCCGTTTTCGAGGAAAATTTTCAACATTTTTAGTTTTTTGAATAACTTTGTAAATTAAATTTCAAAATAGTTGAGACAAACGCTATTATACTAAGAAAAATAAACTCAATAACATACTAAAATTTGAACAAAATCGTAAGAGCCGTTTTCGAGGAAATTTTTCAAAATTGTTAGTTTTTTGTATAACTTTGTAACTTAAATTTCAAAATAGTTGAGACAAACGCTATTTTACTAAAAAAAATAAACCTAATAACATACTAAAATTTGAACAAAATCGTAAGAGCCGTTTTCGAGAAAATTTTTTAAAATTTTTAGTTTTTTGAATAACTTTGTAAATTAAATTTCAAAATAGTTGAGACAAACGCCATTATACTAAGAAAAATAAACTCAATAACATTCTAAAATTTGAACAAAATCGTAAGAGCCGTTTTCGAGAAAAATTTTCAAAATTTTTATTTTTTTGAATAACTTTGTAAATTAAATTTCAAAATAGTTGAGACAAACGCCATTATACTAAGAAAAATAAACTCAATAACATACTAAAATTTGAACAAAATCGTAAGAGCCGTTTTCGAGGAAATTTTTCAAAATTGTTAGTATTTTGAATAACGTTGTAACTTAAATTTCAAAATAGTTGAGACAAACGCTATTATACTAAGAAAAATAAACTCAATAAGATACTAAAATTTGAACAAAATCGTAAAAGCCGTTTTCAAGGAAAACTTTCAAAATTTTTAGTTTTTTGAATAACTTTGTAACTTAAATTTCAAAATAGTTGAGACAAACGCTATTATACTAAGAAAAATAAACTCAATAAGATACTAAAATTTGAACAAAATCGTAAGAGCCGTTTTCAAGGAAAATTTTCAAAATTGTTAGTTTTTTGAATAACTTTGTAAATTAAATTTCAAAATAGTTGAGACAAACGCCATTATACTAAAAAAAATAAACTCAATAACATTCTAAAATTTGAACAAAATCGTAAGAGCCGTTTTTGAGAAAAATTTTCAAAATTTTTATTTTTTTGAATAACTTTGTAAATTAAATTTCAAAATAGTTGAGACAAACGCCATTATACTAAGAAAAATAAACTCAATAACATACTAAAAATTGAACAAAATCGTAAGAGCCGTTTTCGAGGAAATTTTTCAAAATTGTTAGTTTTTTGAATAACTTTGTAAATTAAATTTCAAAATAGTTGAGACAAACGCCATTATACTAAGAAAAATAAACTCAATAACATACTAAAATTTAAACAAAATCGTAAGAGCCGTTTTCGAGGAAATTTTTCAAAATTGTTAGTTTTTTGAATAACTTTGTAAATTAAATTTCAAAATAGTTGAGACAAACGCTATTATACTAAGAAAAATAAACTCAATAACATACTAAAATTTGAACAAAATCGTAAGAGCCGTTTTCGAGAAAAATTTTCAAAATTTTTAGTTTTTTGAATAACTTTGTAAATTAAATTTTAAAATAGTTGAGACAAACGCCATTATACTAAGAAAAATAAACTCAATAACATACTAAAATTTAAACAAAATCGTAAGAGCCGTTTTCGAGGAAATTTTTCAAAATTGTTAGTTTTTTGAATAACTTTGTAAATTAAATTTCAAAATAGTTGAGACAAACGCTATTATACTAAGAAAAATAAACTCAATAACATACTAAAATTTGAACAAAATCGTAAGAGCCGTTTTCGAGGAAATTTTTCAAAATTGTTAGTTTTTTGTATAACTTTGTAACTTAAATTTCAAAATAGTTGAGACAAACGCTATTATACTAAGAAAAATAAACCTAATAACATACTAAAATTTGAACAAAATCGTAAGAGCCGTTTTCGAGAAAAATTTTCAAAATTTTTAGTTTTTTGAATAACTTTGTAACTTAAATTTCAAAATAGTTGAGACAAACGCCATTATACTAAGAAAAATAAACTCAATAACATTCTAAAATTTGAACAGAATCGTAAGAGCCGTTTTCGAGGAAATTTTTCAAAATTGTTAGTTTTTTGAATAACTTTGTAACTTAAATTTCAAAATAGTTGAGACAAACGCTATTATACTAAGAAAAATAAACTCAATAACATACTAAAATTTGAACAGAATCGTAAGAGCCGTTTTCGAGGAAATTTTTCAAAATTGTTAGTTTTTTGAATAACTTTGTAAATTAAATTTCAAAATAGTTGAGACAAACGCTATTATACTAAGAAAAATAAACTCAATAACATACTAAAATTTGAACAGAATCGTAAGAGCCGTTTTCGAGGAAAATTTTCAACATTTTTAGTTTTTTGAATAACTTTGTAAATTAAATTTCAAAATAGTTGAGACAAACGCCATTATACTAAGAAAAATAAACTCAATAACATTCTAAAATTTGAACAAAATCGTAAGAGCCGTTTTCGAGAAAAGTTTTCAAAATTTTTAGTTTTTTGAATAACTTTGTAAATTAAATTTTAAAATAGTTGAGACAAACGCCAATATACTAAGAAAAATAAACTCAATAACATACTAAAATTTAAACAAAATCGTAAGAGCCGTTTTCGAGGAAATTTTTCAAAATTGTTAGTTTTTTGAATAACTTTGTAAATTAAATTTCAAAATAGTTGAGACAAACGCTATTATACTAAGAAAAATAAACTCAATAACATACTAAAATTTGAACAAAATCGTAAGAGCCGTTTTCGAGGAAATTTTTCAAAATTGTTAGTTTTTTGTATAACTTTGTAACTTAAATTTCAAAATAGTTGAGACAAACGCTATTATACTAAGAAAAATAAACCTAATAACATACTAAAATTTGAACAAAATCGTAAGAGCCGTTTTCGAGAAAAATTTTCAAAATTTTTAGTTTTTTGAATAACTTTGTAACTTAAATTTCAAAATAGTTGAGACAAACGCCATTATACTAAAAAAAATAAACTCAATAACATTCTAAAATTTGAACCAAATCGTAAGAGCCGTTTTCGAGAAAAATTTTCAAAATTTTTATTTTTTTGAATAACTTTGTAAATAAATTTCAAAATAGTTGAGACAAACGCCATTATACTAAGAAAAATAAACTCAATAACATACTAAAATTTGAACAAAATCGTAAGAGCCGTTTTCGAGGAAAATTTTCAACATTTTTAGTTTTTTGTATAACTTTGTAAATTAAATTTCAAAATAGTTGAGACAAACGCTATTATACTAAGAAAAATAAACCTAATAACATACTAAAATTTGAACAAAATCGTAAGAGCCGTTTTCGAGGAAATTTTTCAAAATTGTTAGTTTTTTGTATAACTTTGTAACTTAAATTTCAAAATAGTTGAGACAAACGCTATTATACTAAGAAAAATAAACCTAATAACATACTAAAATTTGAACAAAATCGTAAGAGCCGTTTTCGAGGAAAATTTTCAAAATTTTTAGTTTTTTGAATAACTTTGTAAATTAAATTTCAAAATAGTTGAGACAAACGCTATTATACTAAGAAAAATAAACTCAATAACATACTAAAATTTGAACAAAATCGTAAGAGCCGTTTTCGAGGAAATTTTTCAAAATTGTTAGTTTTTTGTATAACTTTGTAAATTAAATTTCAAAATAGTTGAGACAAACGCTATTATACTAAGAAAAATAAACTCAATAACATACTAAAATTTGAACAAAATCGTAAGAGCCGTTTTCGAGGAAATTTTTCAAAATTGTTAGTTTTTTGTATAACTTTGTAAATTAAATTTCAAAATAGTTGAGACAAACGCTATTATACTAAGAAAAATAAACTCAATAACATACTAAAATTTGAACAAA
The DNA here is from genome assembly GCA_947652605.1 of Elmis aenea. NCBI lineage: Eukaryota > Metazoa > Arthropoda > Insecta > Coleoptera > Elmidae > Elmis > Elmis aenea. The sequence continues at coordinate 28,264,957 of OX393583.1, read as the reverse complement.
ATCGTAAGAGCCGTTTTCGAGGAAATTTTTCAAAATTGTTAGTTTTTTGAATAACTTTGTAACTTAAATTTCAAAATAGTTGAGACAAACGCTATTATACTAAAAAAAATAAACTCAATAACATTCTAAAATTTGAACCAAATCGTAAGAGCCGTTTTCGAGAAAAATTTTCAAAATTTTTATTTTTTTGAATAACTTTGTAAATAAATTTCAAAATAGTTGAGACAAACGCCATTATACTAAGAAAAATAAACTCAATAACATACTAAAATTTGAACAAAATCGTAAGAGCCGTTTTCGAGGAAAATTTTCAACATTTTTAGTTTTTTGTATAACTTTGTAAATTAAATTTCAAAATAGTTGAGACAAACGCTATTATACTAAGAAAAATAAACCTAATAACATACTAAAATTTGAACAAAATCGTAAGAGCCGTTTTCGAGGAAATTTTTCAAAATTGTTAGTTTTTTGTATAACTTTGTAACTTAAATTTCAAAATAGTTGAGACAAACGCTATTATACTAAGAAAAATAAACCTAATAACATACTAAAATTTGAACAAAATCGTAAGAGCCGTTTTCGAGGAAAATTTTCAAAATTTTTAGTTTTTTGAATAACTTTGTAAATTAAATTTCAAAATAGTTGAGACAAACGCTATTATACTAAGAAAAATAAACTCAATAACATACTAAAATTTGAACAAAATCGTAAGAGCCGTTTTCGAGGAAATTTTTCAAAATTGTTAGTTTTTTGTATAACTTTGTAAATTAAATTTCAAAATAGTTGAGACAAACGCTATTATACTAAGAAAAATAAACTCAATAACATACTAAAATTTGAACAAAATCGTAAGAGCCGTTTTCGAGGAAATTTTTCAAAATTGTTAGTTTTTTGAATAACTTTGTAACTTAAATTTCAAAATAGTTGAGACAAACGCTATTATACTAAGAAAAATAAACTCAATAAGATACTAAAATTTGAACAAAATCGTAAGAGCCGTTTTCAAGGAAAATTTTCAAAATTGTTAGTTTTTTGAATAACTTTGTAAATTAAATTTCAAAATAGTTGAGACAAACGCTATTATACTAAGAAAAATAAACTCAATAACATACTAAAAATTGAACAAAATCGTAAGAGCCGTTTTCGAGGAAATTTTTCAAAATTGTTAGTTTTTTGAATAACTTTGTAAATTAAATTTCAAAATAGTTGAGACAAACGCTATTATACTAAGAAAAATAAACTCAATAACATACTAAAATTTGAACAAAATCGTAAGAGCCGTTTTCGAGGAAATTTTTCAAAATTGTTAGTTTTTTGTATAACTTTGTAACTTAAATTTCAAAATAGTTGAGACAAACGCTATTATACTAAGAAAAATAAACCTAATAACATACTAAAATTTGAACAAAATCGTAAGAGCCGTTTTCGAGAAAAATTTTCAAAATTTTTAGTTTTTTGAATAACTTTGTAAATTAAATTTCAAAATAGTTGAGACAAACGCCATTATACTAAGAAAAATAAACTCAATAACATACTAAAATTTGAACAAAATCGTAAGAGCCGTTTTCGAGAAAAATTTTCAAAATTTTTATTTTTTTGAATAACTTTGTAAATTAAATTTCAAAATAGTTGAGACAAACGCCATTATACTAAGAAAAATAAACTCAATAACATACTAAAATTTGAACAAAATCGTAAAAGCCGTTTTCGAGGAAAATTTTCAACATTTTTAGTTTTTTTGTATAACTTTGTAAATTAAATTTCAAAATAGTTGAGGCAAACGCTATTATACTAAGAAAAATAAACCTAATAACATACTAAAATTTGAACAAAATCGTAAGAACCGTTTTCGAGGAAATTTTTCAAAATCGTTAGTTTTTTGTATAACTTTGTAACTTAAATTTCAAAATAGTTGAGACAAACGCTTATATACTAAGAAAAATAAACCTAATAACATACTAAAATTTGAACAAAATCGTAAGAGCCGTTTTCGAGGAAATTTTTCAAAATTGTTAGTTTTTTGAATAACTTTGTAAATTAAATTTCAAAATAGTTGAGACAAACGCTATTATACTAAGAAAAATAAACTCAATAACATACTAAAATTTGAACAGAATCGTAAGAGCCGTTTTCGAGGAAAATTTTCAACATTTTTAGTTTTTTGAATAACTTTGTAAATTAAATTTCAAAATAGTTGAGACAAACGCTATTATACTAAGAAAAATAAACTCAATAACATACTAAAATTTGAACAAAATCGTAAGAGCCGTTTTCGAGGAAATTTTTCAAAATTGTTAGTTTTTTGTATAACTTTGTAACTTAAATTTCAAAATAGTTGAGACAAACGCTATTTTACTAAAAAAAATAAACCTAATAACATACTAAAATTTGAACAAAATCGTAAGAGCCGTTTTCGAGAAAATTTTTTAAAATTTTTAGTTTTTTGAATAACTTTGTAAATTAAATTTCAAAATAGTTGAGACAAACGCCATTATACTAAGAAAAATAAACTCAATAACATTCTAAAATTTGAACAAAATCGTAAGAGCCGTTTTCGAGAAAAATTTTCAAAATTTTTATTTTTTTGAATAACTTTGTAAATTAAATTTCAAAATAGTTGAGACAAACGCCATTATACTAAGAAAAATAAACTCAATAACATACTAAAATTTGAACAAAATCGTAAGAGCCGTTTTCGAGGAAATTTTTCAAAATTGTTAGTATTTTGAATAACGTTGTAACTTAAATTTCAAAATAGTTGAGACAAACGCTATTATACTAAGAAAAATAAACTCAATAAGATACTAAAATTTGAACAAAATCGTAAAAGCCGTTTTCAAGGAAAACTTTCAAAATTTTTAGTTTTTTGAATAACTTTGTAACTTAAATTTCAAAATAGTTGAGACAAACGCTATTATACTAAGAAAAATAAACTCAATAAGATACTAAAATTTGAACAAAATCGTAAGAGCCGTTTTCAAGGAAAATTTTCAAAATTGTTAGTTTTTTGAATAACTTTGTAAATTAAATTTCAAAATAGTTGAGACAAACGCCATTATACTAAAAAAAATAAACTCAATAACATTCTAAAATTTGAACAAAATCGTAAGAGCCGTTTTCGAGAAAAATTTTCAAAATTTTTATTTTTTTGAATAACTTTGTAAATTAAATTTCAAAATAGTTGAGACAAACGCCATTATACTAAGAAAAATAAACCTAATAACATACTAAAAATTGAACAAAATCGTAAGAGCCGTTTTCGAGGAAATTTTTCAAAATTGTTAGTTTTTTGAATAACTTTGTAAATTAAATTTCAAAATAGTTGAGACAAACGCCATTATACTAAGAAAAATAAACTCAATAACATTCTAAAATTTGAACAAAATCGTAAGAGCCGTTTTCGAGAAAAATTTTCAAAATTTTTAGTTTTTTGAATAACTTTGTAAATTAAATTTTAAAATAGTTGAGACAAACGCCATTATACTAAGAAAAATAAACTCAATAACATACTAAAATTTGAACAAAATCGTAAGAGCCGTTTTCGAGGAAATTTTTCAAAATTGTTAGTTTTTTGAATAACTTTGTAAATTAAATTTCAAAATAGTTGAGACAAACGCTATTATACTAAGAAAAATAAACTCAATAACATACTAAAATTTGAACAAAATCGTAAGAGCCGTTTTCGAGGAAATTTTTCAAAATTGTTAGTTTTTTGTATAACTTTGTAACTTAAATTTCAAAATAGTTGAGACAAACGCTATTATACTAAGAAAAATAAACCTAATAACATACTAAAATTTGAACAAAATCGTAAGAGCCGTTTTCGAGAAAAATTTTCAAAATTTTTAGTTTTTTGAATAACTTTGTAACTTAAATTTCAAAATAGTTGAGACAAACGCCATTATACTAAGAAAAATAAACTCAATAACATTCTAAAATTTGAACAGAATCGTAAGAGCCGTTTTCAAGGAAATTTTTCAAAATTGTTAGTTTTTTGAATAACTTTGTAACTTAAATTTCAAAATAGTTGAGACAAACGCTATTATACTAAGAAAAATAAACTCAATAACATACTAAAATTTGAACAGAATCGTAAGAGCCGTTTTCGAGGAAATTTTTCAAAATTGTTAGTTTTTTGAATAACTTTGTAAATTAAATTTCAAAATAGTTGAGACAAACGCTATTATACTAAGAAAAATAAACTCAATAACATACTAAAATTTGAACAGAATCGTAAGAGCCGTTTTCGAGGAAAATTTTCAACATTTTTAGTTTTTTGAATAACTTTGTAAATTAAATTTCAAAATAGTTGAGACAAACGCCATTATACTAAGAAAAATAAACTCAATAACATTCTAAAATTTGAACAAAATCGTAAGAGCCGTTTTCGAGAAAAGTTTTCAAAATTTTTAGTTTTTTGAATAACTTTGTAAATTAAATTTTAAAATAGTTGAGACAAACGCCAATATACTAAGAAAAATAAACTCAATAACATACTAAAATTTAAACAAAATCGTAAGAGCCGTTTTCGAGGAAATTTTTCAAAATTGTTAGTTTTTTGAATAACTTTGTAAATTAAATTTCAAAATAGTTGAGACAAACGCTATTATACTAAGAAAAATAAACTCAATAACATACTAAAATTTGAACAAAATCGTAAGAGCCGTTTTCGAGGAAATTTTTCAAAATTGTTAGTTTTTTGTATAACTTTGTAACTTAAATTTCAAAATAGTTGAGACAAACGCTATTATACTAAGAAAAATAAACCTAATAACATACTAAAATTTGAACAAAATCGTAAGAGCCGTTTTCGAGAAAAATTTTCAAAATTTTTAGTTTTTTGAATAACTTTGTAACTTAAATTTCAAAATAGTTGAGACAAACGCCATTATACTAAAAAAAATAAACTCAATAACATTCTAAAATTTGAACCAAATCGTAAGAGCCGTTTTCGAGAAAAATTTTCAAAATTTTTATTTTTTTGAATAACTTTGTAAATAAATTTCAAAATAGTTGAGACAAACGCCATTATACTAAGAAAAATAAACTCAATAACATACTAAAATTTGAACAAAATCGTAAGAGCCGTTTTCGAGGAAAATTTTCAACATTTTTAGTTTTTTGTATAACTTTGTAAATTAAATTTCAAAATAGTTGAGACAAACGCTATTATACTAAGAAAAATAAACCTAATAACATACTAAAATTTGAACAAAATCGTAAGAGCCGTTTTCGAGGAAATTTTTCAAAATTGTTAGTTTTTTGTATAACTTTGTAACTTAAATTTCAAAATAGTTGAGACAAACGCTATTATACTAAGAAAAATAAACCTAATAACATACTAAAATTTGAACAAAATCGTAAGAGCCGTTTTCGAGGAAATTTTTCAAAATTGTTAGTTTTTTGAATAACTTTGTAAATTAAATTTCAAAATAGTTGAGACAAACGCTATTATACTAAGAAAAATAAACTCAATAACATACTAAAATTTGAACAATATCGTAAGAGCCGTTTTCGAGGAAATTTTTCAAAATTGTTAGTTTTTTGAATAACTTTGTAAATTAAATTTCAAAATAGTTGAGACAAACGCTATTATACTAAGAAAAATAAACTCAATAACATACTAAAATTTGAACAAAATCGTAAGAGCCGTTTTCGAGGAAATTTTTCAAAATTGTTAGTTTTTTGAATAACTTTGTAAATTAAATTTCAAAATAGTTGAGACAAACGCTATTATACTAAGAAAAATAAACTCAATAACATACTAAAATTTGAACAGAATCGTAAGAGCCGTTTTCGAGGAAAATTTTCAACATTTTTAGTTTTTTGAATAACTTTGTAAATTAAATTTCAAAATAGTTGAGACAAACGCTATTATACTAAGAAAAATAAACTCAATAACATACTAAAATTTGAACAAAATCGTAAGAGCCGTTTTCGAGGAAAATTTTCAAAATTTTTAGTTTTTTGAATAACTTTGTAAATTAAATTTCAAAATAGTTAAGACAAACGCTATTATACTAAGAAAAATAAACCTAATAACATACTAAAATTTGAACAAAATCGTAAGAGCCGTTTTCGAGGAAATTTTTCAAAATTGTTAGTTTTTTGTATAACTTTGTAACTTAAATTTCAAAATAGTTGAGACAAACGCTATTATACTAAGAAAAATAAACTCAATAACATACTAAAATTTGAACAAAATCGTAAGAGCCGTTTTCGAGGAAAATTTTCAAAATTGTTAGTTTTTTGAATAACTTTGTAAATTAAATTTCAAAATAGTTGAGACAAACGCTAATATACTAAGAAAAATAAACTCAATAACATACTAAAATTTGAACAAAATCGTAAGAGCCGTTTTCGAGGAAATTTTTCAAAATTGTTAGTTTTTTGAATAACTTTGTAAATTAAATTTCAAAATAGTTGAGACAAACGCTAATATACTAAGAAAAATAAACTCAATAACATACTAAAATTTGAACAAAATCGTAAGAGCCGTTTTCGAGGAAATTTTTAAAAATTGTTAGTTTTTTGAATAACTTTTGTAAATTAAATTTCAAAATAGTTGAGAAAAACGCTATTATACTAAGAAAAATAAACTCAATAACATACTAAAATTTGAACAAAATCGTAAGAGCCGTTTTCGAGGAAATTTTTCAAAATTGTTAGTTTTTTGAATAACTTTGTAAATTAAATTTCAAAATAGTTGAGACAAACGCTAATATACTAAGAAAAATAAACTCAATAACATACTAAAATTTGAACAAAATCGTAAGAGCCGTTTTCGAGGAAATTTTTAAAAATTGTTAGTTTTTTGAATAACTTTTGTAAATTAAATTTCAAAATAGTTGAGAAAAACGCTATTATACTAAGAAAAATAAACTCAATAACATACTAAAATTTGAACAAAATCGTAAGAGCCGTTTTCGAGGAAATTTTTCAAAATTGTTAGTTTTTTGAATAACTTTGTAAATTAAGTTTCAAAATAGTTGAGACAAACGCTATTATACTAAGAAAAATAAACTCAATAACATACTAAAATTTGAACAAAATCGTAAGAGCCGTTTTCGAGGAAATTTTTCAAAATTGTTAGTTTTTTGAATAACTTTGTAAATTAAATTTCAAAATAGTTGAGACAAACGCTATTATACTAAGAAAAATAAACTCAATAACATACTAAAATTTGAACAGAATCGTAAGAGCCGTTTTCGAGGAAAATTTTCAACATTTTTAGTTTTTTGAATAACTTTGTAAATTAAATTTCAAAATAGTTGAGACAAACGCTATTATACTAAGAAAAATAAACTCAATAACATACTAAAATTTGAACAAAATCGTAAGAGCCGTTTTCGAGGAAAATTTTCAAAATTTTTAGTTTTTTGAATAACTTTGTAAATTAAATTTCAAAATAGTTAAGACAAACGCTATTATACTAAGAAAAATAAACCTAATAACATACTAAAATTTGAACAAAATCGTAAGAGCCGTTTTCGAGGAAATTTTTCAAAATTGTTAGTTTTTTGTATAACTTTGTAACTTAAATTTCAAAATAGTTGAGACAAACGCTATTATACTAAGAAAAATAAACTCAATAACATACTAAAATTTGAACAAAATCGTAAGAGCCGTTTTCGAGGAAAATTTTCAAAATTGTTAGTTTTTTGAATAACTTTGTAAATTAAATTTCAAAATAGTTGAGACAAACGCTAATATACTAAGAAAAATAAACTCAATAACATACTAAAATTTGAACAAAATCGTAAGAGCCGTTTTCGAGGAAATTTTTCAAAATTGTTAGTTTTTTGAATAACTTTGTAAATTAAATTTCAAAATAGTTGAGACAAACGCTAATATACTAAGAAAAATAAACTCAATAACATACTAAAATTTGAACAAAATCGTAAGAGCCGTTTTCGAGGAAATTTTTAAAAATTGTTAGTTTTTTGAATAACTTTTGTAAATTAAATTTCAAAATAGTTGAGAAAAACGCTATTATACTAAGAAAAATAAACTCAATAACATACTAAAATTTGAACAAAATCGTAAGAGCCGTTTTCGAGGAAATTTTTCAAAATTGTTAGTTTTTTGAATAACTTTGTAAATTAAATTTCAAAATAGTTGAGACAAACGCTAATATACTAAGAAAAATAAACTCAATAACATACTAAAATTTGAACAAAATCGTAAGAGCCGTTTTCGAGGAAATTTTTAAAAATTGTTAGTTTTTTGAATAACTTTTGTAAATTAAATTTCAAAATAGTTGAGAAAAACGCTATTATACTAAGAAAAATAAACTCAATAACATACTAAAATTTGAACAAAATCGTAAGAGCCGTTTTCGAGGAAATTTTTCAAAATTGTTAGTTTTTTGAATAACTTTGTAAATTAAATTTCAAAATAGTTGAGACAAACGCTAATATACTAAGAAAAATAAACTCAATAACATACTAAAATTTGAACAAAATCGTAAGAGCCGTTTTCGAGGAAATTTTTAAAAATTGTTAGTTTTTTGAATAACTTTTGTAAATTAAATTTCAAAATAGTTGAGAAAAACGCTATTATACTAAGAAAAATAAACTCAATAACATACTAAAATTTGAACAAAATCGTAAGAGCCGTTTTCGAGGAAATTTTTCAAAATTGTTAGTTTTTTGAATAACTTGGTAAATTAAATTTCAAAATAGTTGAGACAAACGCCATTATACTAAGAAAAATAAACCTAATAACATACTAAAATTTGAACAAAATCGTAAGAGCCGTTTTCGAGGAAATTTTTCAAAATTGTTAGTTTTTTGAATAACTTTGTAAATTAAATTTCAAAATAGTTGAGACAAACGCTAACATACTAAGAAAAATAAACTCAATAACATACTAAAATTTGAACAAAATCGTAAGAGCCGTTTTCGAGAAAAATTTTCAAAATTTTTATTTTTTTGAATAACTTTGTAAATTAAATTTCAAAATAGTTGAGACAAACGCCATTATAGTAAGAAAAATAAACTCAATAACTTACTAAAATTTGAACAAAATCGTAAAAGCCGTTTTCGAGGAAATTTTTCAAAATTGTTAGTTTTTTGAATAACTTTGTAAATTAAATTTCAAAATAGTTGAGACAAACGCTATTATACTAAGAAAAATAAACTCAATAACATACTAAAATTTGAACAAAATCGTAAGAGCCGTTTTCGAGGAAAATTTTCAAAATTTTTAGTTTTTTGAATAACTTGGTAAATTAAATTTCAAAATAGTTGAGACAAACGCCATTATACTAAGAAAAATAAACCTAATAACATACTAAAATTTGAACAAAATCGTAAGAGCCGTTTTCGAGGAAATTTTTCAAAATTGTTAGTTTTTTGAATAACTTTGTAAATTAAATTTCAAAATAGTTGAGACAAACGCTAACATACTAAAAAAAATAAACTCAATAACATACTAAAATTTGAACAAAATCGTAAGAGCCGTTTTCGAGAAAAATTTTCAAAATTTTTATTTTTTTGAATAACTTTGTAAATTAAATTTCAAAATAGTTGAGACAAACGCCATTATACTAAGAAAAATAAACTCAATAACTTACTAAAATTTGAACAAAATCGTAAAAGCCGTTTTCGAGGAAGTTTTTCAAAATTGTTAGTTTTTTGAATAACTTTGTAAATTAAATTTCAAAATAGTTGAGACAAACGCTATTATACTAAGAAAAATAAACTCAATAACATACTAAAATTTGAACAAAATCGTAAGAGCCGTTTTCGAGGAAATTTTTAAAAATTGTTAGTTTTTTGAATAACTTTGTAAATTAAATTTCAAAATAGTTGAGACAAACGCTATTATACTAAGAAAAATAAACTCAATAACATACTAAAATTTGAACAAAATCGTAAGAGCCGTTTTCGAGGAAATTTTTCAAAATTGTTAGTTTTCTGAATAACTTGGTAAATTAAATTTCAAAATAGTTGAGACAAACGCTATTATACTAAGAAAAATAAACTTAATAACATACTAAAATTTAAACAAAATCGTAAGAGCCGTTTTCGAGGAAATTTTTCAAAATTGTTAGTTTTTTGTATAACTTTGTAACTTAAATTTCAAAATAGTTGAGACAAACGCTATTATACTAAGAAAAACAAACCTAATAACATACTAAAATTTGAACAAAATCGTAAGAGCCGTTTTCGAGAAAAATTTTCAAAATTTTTAGTTTTTTGAATAACTTTGTAAATTAAATTTCAAAATAGTTGAGACAAACGCCATTATACTAAGAAAAATAAACTCAATAAAATACTAAATTTGAACAAAATCGTAATAGCCGTTTTCGACAAAAATTTTCAAAATTTTTATTTTTTTGAATAACTTTGTAAATTAAATTTTAAAATAGTTGAGACAAACGCTATTATACTAAGAAAAATAAACCTAATAACATACTAAAATTTGAACAAAATCGTAAGAGCCGTTTTCGAGGAAAATTTTCAAAATTTTTAGTTTTTTGAATAACTTTGTAAATTAAATTTCAAAATAGTTGAGACAAACGCTATTATACTAAGAAAATTAAACTCAATAACATACTAAAATTTGAACAAAATCGTAAGAGCCGTTTTCGAGGAAATTTTTCAAAATTGTCAGTTTTTTTGTATAACTTTGTAACTTAAATTTCAAAATAGTTGAGACAAACGCTATTATACTAAGAAAAATAAACTCAATAAGATACTAAAATTTAAACAAAATCGTAAGAGCCGTTTTCGAGGAAAATTTTCAAAATTTTTAGTTTTTTGAATAACTTTGTAAATTAAATTTCAAAATAGTTGAGACAAACGCTATTATACTAAGAAAAATAAACTCAATAACATACTAAAATTTGAACAAAATCGTAAGAGCCGTTTTCGAGGAAATTTTTCAAAATTGTCAGTTTTTTTGTATAACTTTGTAACTTAAATTTCAAAATAGTTGAGACAAACGCTATTATACTAAGAAAAATAAACTCAATAAGATACTAAAATTTAAACCAAATCGTAAGAACCGTTTTCGAGGAAAATTTTCAAAATTTTTAGTTTTTTGAATAACTTTGTAAATTAAATTTCAAAATAGTTGAGACAAACGCTATTATACTAAGAAAAATAAACTGAATAACATACTAAAATTTAAACAAAATCGTAAGAGCCGTTTTCGAGGAAAATTTTCAAAATTGTTAGTTTTTTTAATAACTTGGTAAATTAAATTTCAAAATAGTTGAGACAAACGCTATTATACTAAGAAAAATAAACTTAATATTATACTAAAATTTGAACAAAATCGTAAGAGCCGTTTTCGAGGAAATTTTTCAAAATTGTTAGTTTTTTGTATAACTTTGTAACTTAAATTTCAAAATAGTTGAGACAAACGCTATTATACTAAGAAAAATAAACCTAATAACATACTAAAATTTGAACAAAATCGTAAGAGCCGTTTTCGAGAAAAATTTTCAAAATTTTTAGTTTTTTGAATAACTTTGTAAATTAAATTTCAAAATAGTTGAGACAAACGCCATTATACTAAGAAAAATAAACCTAATAACATGTTAAAATTTGAACAAATTCGTAAGAGCCGTGTTCGAGAAAAAAATTCAAAGTCGCGGCTGCGTGAAGTTGGCTGCGATTTTTTAAAATGTCTGTAACTTTTTTATTATAAAGGCGTTAATTTTTGAAACAACGGCGCTAATTGGCGCTAATTAGGCGCTAATTGATGGCATCATTAAAATTTGCATATTCGAAAAAGTCGCGGCTACGTGAAGTTGGCCGCGACTTTTTTTAAATGCGTGTAACTTTTTTATTATAAGGGCGCTAATTTTTAAAACTAAGGCGCCAATTGGCGCTTATTAGGCGCTAATGATTGCAATTTAAAAAAATTGCACTTTCGAAAAAGTCGCGGCCACCTTCACGCACCTGCTTCTCTGGGCCATGCACTATGGACCGTTCACGTTAATTAACGCCGCTTAGAGCGGTATGCACAGTCGTTCGCCGAAGGAGTCTCCGGCGCACCGCAGGCGGCTCCTCCGGCGAAGCGCCGAGCGTTGCACAGTCGTTCTCCAGCGAGTCTTCACCTGTGGCACATGCGCAATGCTTAAAAACTCGGCGCTTCGCCGGCGCGAGTGTCTAGCATCTCCAGGGTACTGAATATTGTCGCAAAATGTAAATTTATATTTATTTTTGACGTCAGTTTTTATCCTCGATGATGGAATAGTTTTGTATCAGATGATTATCATTTTTTTTTCCTCGGCACAGTACCATTTATTCGATATAATATAGGAGTATTATTTAAGTGTTACAAAGTCGACTAAACTTCAATTGTACTGTACATGAAGTATTCACCTTAATTGTTTGTCCAGGTGTTTTTCTGTGCTCATGTTTTTTGATAAATGTACATATTACGTATCTTGTGTTTTTACTTTTCTGCTGGGTTAATAGCAAGTGTACAAAATACTGTGTAAAATTATAAGTCTATTTTTTTTTTAACAAATATTACTTTAAATGCGATCATATTGTATCGAAAGTCAGTGAATTATAGAATTACGAGGAAATACATAACTTGGTGCGTTAATGTATTCAAATATTGTAAAATCTCAATTATTCCTTACGTTATTTTCTTCTTATTATTAAAATCGTCATAAACATTTAAATGAATTATAAAACAATTAAATTCAATATTTATTTTGGTTTTAATGTATTTTTTATAATTAGCTATTATTATGCACATCATTGTATGTACACAACGGTAATAATACAATACAATTGACAAAGAACTTGCAATGAATGTTTTACTGGAAATTATAAGGACATCTTAAACAACTCTTTTTTAAAGAAAATTAAGATTTTGGGTATAGACACATTTCTAGGGACCAACAAAGATCTTATCCTTTTGTTAAGCAGTTAGAGAGGTAATTAATATGGGAAACCTTATTACTTACTATTTCCTTTAACAGCGCTGTTATCAAATATTGCGTTTGAAAAGAATTTTGCTTTAAAGTTATAAAAACTGTCGGTCATTTACCGCATGCTAGATACTGAAGCAAGGCTTTATCACGTTATCAAATTATTCGCTAATATTGCTATTCTGCGCATGCTAGAGTGATATGTTTTCATGTACGCTAGTCCAACGCTTCGCCGGGGATTTCTCCGGCCAGCGGCTCGCCGAAATTTGTCTCTGCAACCAAAGTGTCTGGCGGGCGATTGGCGCGTCGCTGACTGAAGGTTTCTTCGGAGAGTCATCCAGCGAACGACTGTGCATACCGCTGTTAGTGTTTTACCTGAGAACCACGTAGTTCCTGTCTGACCTAGCGGGTTTCGCACTTCTATCAAGTATAAACCAGAAACCTATACAGGGTGAGTCACGACGGACGCGTCGGAGTTTTATGGCGAAACGGTATATATTTTTCAATTTCTATCGCTGTTAGACTATGTAAGTCAATAAGGGCTACATTTTAAAAATATTTTCAAACATACAGGGTGCTCCAAAAAAAAGTGGCATATCAAAGTTATACTTTTTCTTGAGGAACGCCCTGTATATTTTTACATTTTTGGATTCCTCTTTAAATTTAATTCAAAAAATGTATAAGGTTATATGGGTCTAAAGTCAACCGTTCTCGTGAAAATTGCATTTTCATGAAAATACACTATTTTCAAAAATTTTCAACATTTAAAAACTTTGAGAAGTCTGAAGAAATTCGCTTGAAGATAAGATTGACAATAGATTATGTAACACTTTGCACCACCTACATTTTTAAAATATTATACAGGGCGTTTTTTACGCTTGGTCAAACTTGTGAAACTTTCAACATCGATAACTCATTTTTTTTAAATACAACACCCTATATTTTTTTAAACCGTCTTATAGAAAATTTAATTCTCTTTCGAAAATATTAATACTGTTTTTTACCTAAAATTGATATTTTCTGAGATATCGCGATTTTATTGTTAATTATTAGGGCAAAGTAATATTTTCGTGTAGGCTATGAAGGTAGACAGCGGTAATTTGAAACAATTGAAAGAAAGAACAAGAAAGTTTTAGTTTTATCTTTTGCCTACGCATTTTTGACATTTTTTTCTAATGAAGAGCAATCTCACGTTTAAATCGAGATTTCTTAAAATTATTTATGCACTTATTTATTGGACCAGTATGATAAGATGATTACTAAATCCTATAAACCATTTTTTTGTTTGTTTATGATACGACACTCGGTTCTACCAAAATGTGTTTGCTTAAATTCTGGGTCCACGCATTTTGCAAACACTGTGTTTTATACAGTGTACACAATATTTAATGTAAGTAAGTGTTTATGGTGTGTTAACTAAAATATAAATACACAGAAAATATTTCAAATTGGGACCATAGTAACTTTAATTGAACATTTATAAAAATATTTCTAGTGATATCTAAAATGTATGTAATAATAATTCAAAAACAAAATTTAACAGCCGATTACAATAAATGTTGAATATGACGACCATCCTCTTGAATACACATTATGATCCTCTTTTCAAGTGAACGTCTTACATTACGCAACATATTAGGAATGATTGTCTCAAAAGTTTTTGAATTATTATTACATACATTTTAGTTATCACTAGAAATATTTTTACAAATGTCCAATTAAAGTTACTACGGTCCCAATTTGAAATATTTTCTGTGTATTTATATTTTAGTTAACACACCATAAACACTTACTTACATTAAACATTGTGCACATTGTTTAAAACACAATGTTTGCAAAATGCGTGGAACCAGAATTTAAGCAAAGACATTTTAATAGAACCGAGTGTCGTATTATAAACAAACAAAAAAAATGGTTTATAGGATTGATTTAGTAATCATCTTATCATACTGGTCCAATAAATTATTGCATAAATAATTTTAAGAAATCTCGATTTAAACGTGAGATTGCTCTTCATTAGAAAAAAATGTCAAAAATGCGTAGGCAAAATATAAAACTAAGACTTTCTTGTTCTTTCTTTCAATTATTTCAAATTACCGCTGTCTACCTTCATAGCCTACTCGAAAATATTATTTTGCCCTAATAATTAACAATAAAATCGCGATATCTCAGAAAATATCAATTTTAGGTAAAAAACAGTATTAATATTTTCGAAAGAGAATTAAATTTCCTATAAGACGGTGTGAAAAAATATAGGGTGTTGTATTTAAAAAAAATGAGTTATCGATGTTGAAAGTTTCACAAGTTTGACCAAGCGTAAAAAACGCCCTGTATAATATTTTAAAAACGTAGATGGTGCAAAGTGTTACATAATCTATTGTCAATCTTATCTCCAAGCGAATTTCTTCAGACTTCTCAAAGTTTTTAAATGTTGAAAATTTTTGAAAATAGTGTATTTTCATGAAAATGCAATTTTCACGAGAACGGTTGACTTTAGACCCATATAACCTTATACGTTTTTTGAATTAAATTTAATGAGGAATCCAAAAATGTTAAAATATACAGGGTGTTCCATAAGAAAAAGTATAACTTTGATATGCCACTTTTTTTTGGAGCACCCTGTATGTTTGAAAATATTTTTAAAATGTAGCCCTTATTAACTTACATAATCTAACAGCGACAGAAATTGGAAAATATATACCGTTTTGCCGTAAAACTCCGACGCGTCCGTCGTGACTCACCCTGTATATGCAAAGAAAACCACGTTTGGAAAATAATTTGCATTATATTAATGCATTATAAATACATATACAGGGTGTCCCAAATTCGAGTAAATGCATGAGGATTTCTCTTATCTTAAGAGCTACGAGGTCAGTTAAATTAGGGCAAAGTTGCGAAATTATATGCTCATCAAATATCTGCAAAGATATTTTTCATAGCTGTCTTAGTTCAAAAGTTATTCAAGAAAAACTGAAAAAATGGATATTCGTTTTTTGCCCTATATCGACAATCTAGAAGCACTTCTCCATGGAAACTTGTTACGGTTTATATTTTGAGATAACATAAAATTTTCAACAACGTTTCATTTCTTCAGAAAAATCATCAACTTCATTTTCTTAAATACGGCCAACAAATTTTAATCTCATAGTCGGATAGCCTTTTGTCTTCTGATT
This sequence comes from Elmis aenea, assembly GCA_947652605.1. Taxonomy (NCBI): domain Eukaryota; kingdom Metazoa; phylum Arthropoda; class Insecta; order Coleoptera; family Elmidae; genus Elmis; species Elmis aenea. The sequence goes on along the minus strand of OX393583.1, from coordinate 28,248,883 downwards.
TCAATGATATATGACAATATCCAAAATGATGTTTTACCACAAACATTTGAGAAAAATTCATTTTGTCCAATCAAATGATCTTTCACAAAAACATATTTTTGTTTTATTTTTTTGTTCTGTTAAAAAGTTTGCCAAGGGCCACGAAAAAAGGCTCCATCACCATGTAAATGTCGAGGCGATCCAGCTCCTGGCCACTACAGGATTAGTAAGACTTAAAAGGGTTAAACCTTTTAAGTTGGTTTAAGCAAAAGTTAAAAAGCAGAGACTGTGCGGTAGTGTGCAGGTTAATAATTAGTGTACTTATATATTAGCAAACTAAGGACTAGTATTGGGTAAACCTTAGAGTAAGTTTGAAGATTATTAACTTAGTCTAGAATTAAACTGCTCATTGGTCTCAAAGACAATATTGCATGTCATAAACTCGATAAGGGTTTAAATTAAAAAACTAATAATAATAAAGAATGTAGTTCCAGAAATCATTAAAAAATTATGTTTGCATAAAATTTTTAAACATCCAGAGCTTTTATGAGTGAAGAAAACTTCTTGAATATTTTGTTTGAAATCCATCTTTTGTGTTCGTTTTTTTTTTATGTATATCACCAAATTTATCTTATTAAGCTCGAGTTGATTCTTTCAAAATATGTGCCCATTATAACTTCGTTTAAGTCCTTGTAAGCTGGACGGTGTTTGTTAGAAAATGCCACGTAGTGAAAAGTTCTCTCATTAAAATGTACCCCCAACTTCAAAGTTCGTATTTTTTTTTGTAAAAGGAAGCCCATGTTTTGGTTCGAAGAGTTTTTATTCCTTAATAACTTATCACGAAATTAACAAACTTTTATGTGCGAAGAAAGCAACGAGCGAATGTCGGTTTAACTGAAGGTTTCTAGTCATGAAAAGATTTTCGTCATCTACTTCTACTATAGTTAATATATTTCCGGTTTTTTAAAATTATATTTTGTCAACAGCCTTCACATAGCCCACAAAATATACACAGAAATCATTTTGTTTTGCTACAGGTCTCTTTTCTTCTCATTCTTCTGCGTCATCTCCATATCTGAGCGGTTGGTGGCTATACTTTCAATTAACAATAAGATAAATTGTACTTTTTTTTTTTTGCAAGTCGGTTACTCCACAGTTATGGGTTTATACTTCTGATAGCCAGTGTTCTTTTGGTTTAAGTTACGCCAAGGTATTCTTCACATATTCCATCTCTTCATTTTCCACGTATAGGTTTTGAACATTTTCTTCTACTACTAAATTTTTTTTTTTGTGTGTTAAATGCGATAGCCTATTTTTTTAATTTTTTTTTATAAAATACAGCATGATTTCCTTACTTTTTGTTTCGTGTGGGCTATTTCCATCGAGGTTTACTTCCATCTCGCCAATAAATTAAATAGTATATTACATAACAGTTGTAAGAAGCATATTACGCACGAGTGCGTAATTGCTTTACAACTCGTGTTATGTAGCTTACTTTTTCTACGATCACATAATACCCGCGATTTTAACGGCCTTTTGGCTAATATACACATGTAACTACGTTGTCTTGTCAATTCCACGACTTATACAAGCGGAATAAATCTTATAATTAATTACACTCCTGAAAAATTTTCCAGCGATTTGCACTTAATTGCCAACTGTGCAATTTGTTCTAAATGTGGTGTAAAATAACCTCAACGTTAAAATGATCCAGGGATAATGATCCTCGAGGTTGAATGGCAGCATAGGCTTGCAGGAGACTGCGGACGTTTCATTAAAACGACGACGGCTCATTACTCTTTAGTAATTAACCGAACAATTGACAGACCAGCGTCGCTCGAAGTTCCACCACTACAATCCACCGTAGGTAACGTGCGAACATGGCGTGAAATTAAAATGAGCTCGACGTGGGTTTGTTTCAATAATGCTTGGCGTCGTTTTGAATCCAGGCTGGGGCAGTCTTTTTGCTAGCGAGTGTGATTGCAGCAATTTAGTCTGCGTCGGAGTAAATAGAAAATAAGAAAGTTGCCGTAGGGGGAGACGCCTTTTACTGTAATTCTAACTGTACGTTCGGATAACTTAATATAGAGTTTCCCAGTACTCTAGCTTCTATATTTTAAAAGATTAAGTTTTGGTGTTTAATATCCTAAAGTATGAAAGCTCTTTTTAAATGAGGTGTAGATTTAAAAAAAAAAATGAATCGTTTATTATGAAAGTAGAAAAAGTCAACACCGAAAAGTTGTGTATAGATCACGTTTATACAATTCAACAACTAATGGAAAAAAATGGCTAGGAACAGAGCCATTAACGTGGCTTTTATGGATCTAAAGAAAGCTACGGCTCTGTACTCAGAATATTATATTGAAAAGCTGTTGCTCAAAAGAATAAAACCAATAATAGAAGAAAAAGAACTAATTCCTTCTCATCAATTTGGATTTAGAAATAAACATTCAGTTATTAGCTAAGAATATAGAATTACGAATGTCATGGAGAAAGCCCAAGAAGAAAAATAGGTTTGATTTACCATCGTTCCAGACGTAGCACACGCTTTCGACAAGGTGTGGCATGATAGTTTAAACTATAAACTAAGATCGCTCCTGCCATTTTCATACTCCCACATTCTCCAGTCAATTTGGAGTTTTTAAATTGGTACCAGAAGAAAAAACGTTGATAGTAGCTGATCAGAATTAATCAGTCCTGACGATAGCGAAAAATCGCAAGTTGCTTGTGTAAACACGTTAGAACGAAATAAGTGAGAATCGGG